>CAJHZI010000425.1:875000-1050000 GCA_905160935.1 Enchytraeus crypticus
ATGTCGTCATGTCAGGGAGATTCCAAGATAGCTACTGCATAGTGTATCTGATTAAATTAGATTGGATACAGGTGAGCAATTAAAAAATTCTCACCTTGTTATTTGAAAAATAAATAATAAATAATAATAATAAAGGTTTAACGTCCGTTTCCTCATTCAGGGATGATTTCAGGGATGTCCCCACAGCACACATCACTACAGATCAATTCACCCAGACCAATCTGCAAAAGAAATGTGCAGAGGAGAAGTAATAACACAGTGAGCAAAACCAATAACACGATGAATAGGATTTATCATAAATGAGCTTGTGATAATTATTTTGAAAAATCATGCACAATGTCAAATTGATTTTACTTTAAAATAGAATATTGAGAGGTTCGGTTTAATATATTACCGGAAGTCCCGGGGGTCCTGGTTCCCCGGAGTCACCATTAAGCCCTGCTAGGCCCTGATCACCCTTTGAACCTGGTTCTCCTGCTGATCCTGGACGTCCCTAACATATTACAAATAAGCCACAGCAACTTAGACAATATACTGACATAACAATAAACTTAATATAGTCTTATAATAATTATACTTAAGTAATATTAATAGGCAAAGAAGTCAATTAATTTAATGGTCAATCAATCCATAAATCAATCAATCAATCACTTACTCATCAATAAATCAATCAATTAATCATTCACTTAATACAAAATCTAATACACCAATTAATCAATTATCAAAAACTAGAGAATTTATTCTCACTGCGAAAACGAAGTTATAAGGGTCGCAAGCACAACAATTCCTTGCAATTATTTCATAGTTGTACTCAATAACTTACTTTACTAATTCACTTCCGTAATCTAGAAAATTACAATGTAAAAATTATATATGACTGAATAGTTTTTATAGGTTTCGAGATACTTACTGAAGTAATCGAATATAGCGCATTATCAGAGATAGCATTGAAAATAAAATATTGAAAAATGAAAAATATAAAAAATAATCACTCTTCGTCCTCTCTTTCCAGTGCTTCCAGGTTCTCCCTTCTGCCCATCCAATCCGTTTCTTCCAGGTAAACCAACGTCACCCTGTCAGTAATCAAGTAGGAATTGTGGCATCATTATGCAACTTAAACATAAGGTTCCGAGTTGGAACAGTATTGTCCTTATTGTATAGTGGAGGCGTTATATACCATGGACCTGCTCTTAGATAGTGCACTAAGAGAGAGAGAGAGAGAGAGAGAGATAGAGAGAGAGACAAATAATTGCATTGTACTCCTCTATATCTTTGACAAGATCAGCACAGCTATTGCTATTTACTATATAATTTCAAAACTGGTTATAACTCAGTGGAATCAAATACTGTGACAACCTTTCTACCCACAGGTCCAGCAGGACCCGGAGGTCCGGGAGGTCCTGGGATAAGCTGAGGTGTTTGGCCTTGACCTTGCTGTGATCCACTGCCGCTAAGTACTGTCACTGAGTCGCCTTTGTCCCCCTTACCCCCCTGTGAAAACAAAAATAGATTTAGCAAACAGCCCAGGTCCACGAAATCCTTAATTAAATTAATCTTCTTCTTCTGTAAGTGCCGTGCCTGTTCCAAGCCTGGGCGGTCATAGGCATATTCCTCCATGTGTCTCTGTTCATTGTTGCTCTGATAATCTCTGTTTCAGTTAACTGCATCCATTTGCTAAGACTCTTAATAAACGTCATCCGCTGTATTAAATTAATACAGCGGATGACATTAATTAATAGTTGGTTAAATCAGTAGTTAAAATGTTGACTAAATCATTGCAAAGAGGAAAATAACTGTTTCGCTTCGGTTTCCTCTTCGAAGAAGATGTCAGAGGCATTTTGAAATGTACACTACTGCAAAGTTATTCATTTAAAGCAATTCTCAGGCATGCGTGTATTTGGTAGAGACAATTGAGATCTCAAGCGATGCCACTCCACGAACAGAATAACACAACGGTGAAGCAAAACTACTAAAATTACAAAAATCTCATTATTTTAAAGTCATTATTTCTGTCATAATTAAAAAATTCACAAATTTACTGAATAATATGTGCCTACCCGTTTTCCAGGTATGCCAGGCTCACCCGGCAATCCTGGAAGACCCTCAAGACCTGGGGGCCCAGGGAACCCTGGCTCACCAGCAGGACCAACGGGTCCATTGGGACCCCTATCCCCTGATTCACCCTTCGGACCCGGGACACCCGGAAGTCCTGGTTCACCGTGATAACCCGGCTTACCCGGAAATCCGGCATCGCCCTTAGGACCCGGAAGTCCAGGATCTCCACGAGGTCCGGGAGGCCCCGCTGCTCCTCTGATGATCGTGTGCGGATCCAGCTGATGATAACAATCAGGTCACGTGGTGAGTGTTATTTGAATCAATTAACCCTAATTATCACCCTGATAATTAGTAATAATAATAATAATAATAATAAATAATAGTAATAAATATAAATAAATATTTAAAAAATTATGGATAATAATATATATAATAAAATAATAATAATAATAACAATAATAAATATAAATAATAAAAATTTAAATACTAGAAAATAATAGATATAATAAAATAATTATTAAAATTAATCATAAATATTAAAAATCAATGACTAACGCCCTAAATGTTATTAATTATAATTATTAATTATTAACTTATTATTAATAATTATTATTACTGCACTAGGTATGAAAGCAGTACGCGTTCAAACAGTGTCAGGTAACTCGATATAGAATTAAAAATTATAATTAATAAGCAGATAATTATAATCAATTGAAAAGATTCATTCACGATAGCGATTCCATTTCTTTAGAACGAATACTATTGTTGTTCTTATGCGTTGCATTTTTTCTAATTATTGATAGAATTTTATAATGTTACTATTGAAAATATTTGTCAGTATTAAAAATTTATATGAGTGTGCAACCAAGAAAATCTGGATGATAAAATAATCTTCTAAATCAGAAGTGATTATTAACTTAATTTAAAAATCACTCCTAAGCATTGTAAGAAGTGCAGCTTAGTATAGCCCAATATGGTCATAACTGTTCTGGAAAGAACTCCGCTAGGAATTAATTATAGTAATTCATTGACAAACCACTTCCATAGAGGTCTATTCAGTAATTCTATTGTATTATAATTCTATTTCTCATTCATTAAGAATGTCTATTTTTAATAGTACATTCTGACTAGTTTTTTCGACCCACAACTGGAAGATGATTCATTTGTAAAGTAGAGAATAGCCGCCGTAGCTAAAAATAAAGATTAGAAAAAGTTCAAAACTTACAAAAAGTTCAAAACTTACAAAAAGTTCAAAACTTACAAAAAGTTCAAAACTTACAAAAAGTTCAAAACTTACAAAAAGTTCAAAACTTACAAAGAGTTCAAAACTTACAAAAAGTTCAGAACTTACATGCCCAGGGGCTCCCGGAGGTCCTGGGTCTCCTTTAGGACCTGACGGCCCTTCGAATCCTTGCAGACCCTCTAAGCCCACATCTCCCTTATCCCCTTTGGGGCCAGGGTAACCAGGTTCTCCTCTCATACCGTCACCTCTGTCGCCCTTGGGTCCTGGCAACCCCTGATAGCCCGAATAGCCCCTCTCACCCTTCTTACCGTCTAATCCTGGCGGACCCTGAGGAAATAAATACATAAAGAGTAGTTAAGATCGTAATTTAAAATATGAATACGGAGTCTAGGGTATACGACATGATATGGTATAAGTCTATGGTAGAAGATAGAGTCTACTATTACTGTATGGTTTATGATACAGTCTATCGTTAGTGTATGGTATATCATATAGTCTGTGGTATATGATGTAGTACATGGTATATGATAGAGAGAGAGGGAGAACCATGATCATTTAATTGCAACTGAATCAAAAGGTATAAGGTATAATTCTATGGTATTTGTTATAGTCTATGGTATTTGATATGGTATAAATCTATGGTGTATAATACATGTATATATGGTATACGAAGTCATCCATAAACACCTTGCTTTCATCACTCTGTAGTTTAGTAGGGCGAATAATTATTAAGCACTAAAAATTATTGAATATTATACCGGTATGTGTGTAATTGCACTCGTATGAAATTTGTAGCAAGTGAACCGGCAAACTCTGCATTTTGCATTCCTGATCAAGTGAATATTAATACCTAAATTAATACCTAAATTAATGCCTAAATCAATACCTAAATAAATATCTAAATTAATACCTAAATTAATACCTAAATTAATACCTAAATTAATACCTAAATTAATACCTAAATTAATACCTAAATTAATACCTAAATTAATACTTAAATTAATACCTAAATTAATACTTAAATTAATACCTAAATTGCAAACTCGATATTGTGCATAGTTCTATGCCGTATCACGCACTCGAAAGATGAATGTCAAAATTGGTAAAAGCTTAGGAAGGAAAAAATTCCAGGGTGATGGAAGGTTATTCTTAAATCCGCGCCGGCTGCAATTGATGCGCCATCAAAAGGCAACGATTACTAATAACCATGGAGAGGAAGAAGGAAAAGGGTCTTAAACAAGCACCTGTGCTTCCTGACCCAGAAAAAAAATCTCTCACTCACTCGTCCGTCGGCCGTCACTAATATGCCTTCGGGCTATGAAAGGACGATAGAAATCCGAACATTTAGCAACAGCATCTACGTATTCCATCACCGCAAGCTGATACATCCCACGCTAAGCCATATATTTAAACACATCATTCATAGAAGTTTACAATATTAACTTTCATTTCCATATTTTTTCATGGAAGCGGAAACCTTCTACCTAACACTACAATAAATCATTAGCGATACGATGTTTCGATGTTATATGTTAATGATTTCATTTTCTCTCTTATCTCACAGTGAAATCTTTGATGTGTGGGTTTTAATTCATAATAACATCTGGCTCAAGCTCTGCTGCAGACAAACCGATGCCGCGGAAGTTTAAATAATTCTACATCCGCGCATTAAAAACGTACCACAGGCAACGGTTTACTGCATGTTTACTACTTCTATTCGATTTATAGATTTGAGTAGATACAGCTTGGGTGAGTGAGTAGGAGTCACATCAGCTTTCAAGTAAACTAAGTTCAGTTTTCAGTTTAAATCAAGACTTAATTACGTTTAACAACTTGTGATGACTTGTGTCAACTCTTGAATGCCAGCCTGATCTTAGAGAATATTGTATTATGAATTTAAGAAAAATAGATAAAAATGTGTCTGTAGTAATAAGCATACCACTAATGGCCTAAGTTATAGATAAATGTACAGTACAATATAGTATTATTAAAAACCGGTTTAAAAAGTTACAATATCTTCTTATCGTGCCGTTATACAGCATTAATCCAGCCTCTGACACAATTTCTCGCCCGATTTATATTAAAAGTAATATAAATAAGATAAAATAAATAAATGGTTATAAATAGCAGCATAATACCTCCCGCCCATTTAGTCCATCTTTTCCAGGCAATCCGGGAGGACCCTAACAGATATATAACGCACATTATAAATTAATAGTATATGACTAGAATTAGTGCATAATTATGCGAACGACTAAAATAGTTTTATGTGGTTTTATATAAATGTACACCAAAAAATAAAGGCTTTTTCTAAGATCTTCAGATTCCCGAACGTAATATTTAAATGATTGTAAACTTTATTTACTACTACGATAGCATATCGGTCACGGAAGCCGGTTGAGTCTCAAGAATTTGCTTCACTGACGAAAAATATTAATCCATTGCGAACCTTTGAAATAATTCAGAGCAAAATGTGTAGAAACTGAAAATGTTGACAATATTTATTAGACGAGGGACAAGTGTATGATACAAATTTCTCTAGAATAGCTATAAATTTGAGAGAGAGAGAGCAAAATAAATAGAACCATGATCATTTATTTGTAACTCATCAAAATTTACAGAACGCGCATATAATGAGATAGAACGCAAATAAAACGGCCGTCAGAAAGAGAACAATTGAGCTCTAGCTGACTACCGGAAACAGAAACATTGAAACATAGCAACATAGTATCATAGAAAAATTAGAGATAATGAACATTAATGATGAAAACAGTAGTAAGCTGCAAAGAGCAAATGATTGCGAACTAATTAAACAGAAACTAAAGAGTTGTAAAACTAAAAATGCATTAAAATTAAATATATTAAGATTGAATAGAGAAATGGAACCTGTTGTCCCGGCAACCCGTCCACGCCATTTCTACCGTCCCTACCTGAAGGTCCAGGCTTCCCTGGTTCCCCCCTGTCCCCCTGTAGACAGTAAATATCGATTAATCTTATCATCATCATCATCTTCTTCTTCTTTTTCACTTGAATCCCAGTTTAACTAGGGCTGGGATACGAATAGACTGTCTCAAATCCTCTCTATCATCCATCAGTCAATCCCCTATTTGAGACTTAATCATATTAATCAATAATCAATTAATCATACATGTATTTTCAGTAAAAATAAATACGAGAATTAACGAATTCAAAATATCTAGAAAAATATCAACAGCTTTATTAACGCTATAAGCAAACAGCGTTGAGACACAGAAAGTTATAGGCCCTAATTATTGACAGAAGAATATATTTTAATTATATATTAGACTGACAAATTAATATTACATTATAATTTGCAATAATAAAACTTATACTTTTAGTAGTATATACCGCTGTTTAGAGTAATTAAAATAACACGATATAATTGCATAGCAAGTACATGTATTTACCTTTAGAGTTATGACTTCGTATACCGTTCCCTGAAACAAACAATTATTTTACTAGAATGCATACAGCAGTACTGGAATAATTTCAGTGAATACTATTTAAAGTTAAGATGCAGGAAATATTGAGAACTGCAAGTAGAGAAATGGGTAACAAGCCGACGAAAAACACAATCAATATAACTTCTGAAATTCATTTGACTCAACGAAAAATTGGCATGACGGTCTCTATGAAAGAAATCAACTAACGTCATCACAATAGCCTATCATCTCAATATCCATCAAACCCAATTACAGCTTCAATTGTAGATATCTACAGGTTAATTTTCCATCGAGCTCACAATTGGCTTCAACTATGGACAAATTATAGTTTGCATCCCAATTTTCCATACTGATTGTTCTCCATACTGATTGTTCTCCATACTGATTGTTCTCCATACTGATTGTTCTCCATACTGATTGTTCTCCATACTGATTGTTCTCCATACTGATTGTTCTCCATACTGATTGTTCTCCATACTGATTGTTCTCCATACTGATTGTTCTCCATACTGATTGTTCTCCATACTGAACTGAACTATTCATTACATGTAAACATGTAAAGGTTAAATTTTAAATGTAAAATGTAAAATGTAAATTATATGCAAAAGTGTGTGAACTCATCTTATTATAATAACTTTTAGTCTTTTTCTTTTTCTAGACTACTTTAACGATTTACTTTTACTTTTACTCAACAATTTCATCTCAACGCCGTCACTTCCTCTGGATTCGTTTCTACTTAGAACAGAGTATCTAGTAAATATTGAGCTCACATTGTTTGTGTAAACAAATCTCTTATTGTCTCCCGGTTATTTTAGTTCCTCGTACAGAGAGAGAGAGAGAGAGAGAGAGAGAGAGAGAGAAAGAGAAAGAGAGAGAGAGAGAGAGAAAGATAGGGATTGAGTTAGAGTGTGTGTGACAGAGCTTTTTAGAGGTAGTCAGAAGGAGAACTTTTGTAAGCATATGTATTAGTCTTTTCTCTCTTCCTCTCCATACTTTTTGCATGGTGTCGGCCTACCGCAGAATGTTCAACGTAAAGTAGATATTCTGAGCATAAATTGCTAATAAAATTTCTCAATCTAGATCAAAATCAGTTATCCAATCATCGCCTACACCAGTCATTCAAGGCTATTTATTGTGCACGTCTAAAATATAGCTACACACTCTATTAAATAGCTCAGTTATTTAAATGTGAAATTAACGCTATTAGAAGGTTAAGTTGGATAAGCCAAACAAATGCTCTGAACGTTCAGATGTTATTTCCATACGAGCTTTGGTGCTATTTCTAATACATGACATGGATTTAGTAACTCATTCTTGAAAAATGACCACGCATTATAGTGAAATGATCAACTATGTTGATATCTATCACTTTTCAGTATCACATGTTTAAACCGTTGGGAAAATTTAGACCATTTTCCGTATAGCCAGGCCATTGAATGTCCGAGATTTTACTCTCAGATCAACGCTGCATGGATTCGAACCCACGAGGGTTCAATTCACCTCAGGATCAATCATTTAAAACTTCATGACGTTACCTCTACGTCATTAACACATTCCACTATATTATATTGCACATACACGAGTTCAATAAATGGATGATAATAAAAAAAGGTTAAGAAAGCTAAATTATGTAATTCGCATCATTGAAACGTAATTCTTAATAACTATACTGATTTTAAAATATTTTAAAAATATAAATCTAAGCAATAATTAATTGAATATATTTTGATTGAACCTGCACTAACCTTAATTGTAATCACTTCTGCGTATCCAAACGAACCGTCGTGTAGTTTAACAGATCGCTTTGATGACTAAATTCATAAATAAAGAAATTAAGAAGAATCGTAAATAATTTAGACCTCTTTACAAATATATTAAAAATTACGTAATATTTAGATTAATTAATTACACTAATTACTTAATAATTAGACCTCTTAATAAATAGCTCTGACGTCGCTGTCAAGTATTAGAAAATAATGAGGGATACTTAAAAACTAATTATATACTTTAAAAAATCTAACAAATTTAATTTGGACTAAAAGTAAATTAAAACAATTTTTAGATTTAATTTATTTTACTTCCTTACAGTTTTTAACTTTATTACTAGTAACTCTACGACTTGATGGTAGTATTTATTTTAATTATGACGTATCCGTCCAATTTTTATTCAGCGCAAGTGCTATACCATATATAAAGAAAAATGCTACAAAAAAGTCTTATATTTAAAGCTAGAATAAGGGAAAATACTTGAAAGAGCGATTTGAAGATCTGTTTAACTTTTCAAAATTGGTGAATAGGGAAGGCGAAAACATTTGCTTTCATAATTTTTTCTATACTATTTCAGTAGATTTACTGAGTGGGTGAGCTAGACAGATGGCTTGTTGGAAAATTTCGACAGGGGATTAATAGGCGCAGGGTTCAAATCTAGTGCTCTCCCCGTCGCTGACATGCTATTCGAGCAGGACACTTAGGTAAAAAAAATTTAGCCTTTAGATAAAGTGTAAACCCTGCCTGAGAAGTTATCTTTAGATTTCACTTTTCTCCTAACTTATATAAAATATTACTATATAAAATAATTATAATTGTACCTTATATAAAATGTTAAAGTATGCAACACAACGATATTTACAATACCTTGGTGTACGGATTGTCATTCAGCCTGGGGTCGATTAGATTGGGGTCCCTATCGTTGTATGCTTCATGTTGCTTTTCAATAAAAGATGCTCCCTGCGATAAAACCAAATGTTTTAAGTTACCCATCGTTTAACCTCCGATCAAATAAAAAGAGTAAATTTCGTATTTATAAAATTCGAAATATTGCACATCGGAAGTTATAAAAGATGGGTAAAGCTAATGTTAACATCAGTTTCCTCACTCGAAAGCGATGTCAGTGACGGGTGAGCCCAGGATTTGAACCCCACACATCAGAAGTTATGCAGTAATTATTTTGAAGAGCTATGAAACAAAGAGGATTAAAAGCTAATGTAAACTTCAGTTCAATTTCCTCACTCGAAAGCGATGTCAGTGACGGGCGAGCCCAGGATTTGAACCCCGCACATACTGATCCGCGGTCGAGTACCTTACTGACATCGCCACTGGCTCCAGCCAAATGAAATAGGTAAATGAAATATGCTTGAGTCCAGGCTTTATACTGAGATAGAAGCATGTACATTAAATATTGTGTATTTAAATTTCAGTTCTATAAAATAGTCTTCGCGTTTATCTCAATTGAGGACTACATGTACATGTAGTCCTCAAATCTCGTCAAAACCTAGTCAAATCTCGGCCTTAATCCAAAATGTAATTTTGAAAATATTGTTTTAATTTGAGCAGTTATCCCAAGCAACAGTTTTAAGACAATATTTTGATCAAATACGCGTAATGGTTTTTAACGGATAAGCACAATTAAAATCAATGTTGAGTTAGATTTTAGTAAGAATATTACTCTTACAGCTTTAATAAAATGCAATATTTATCTTCAGCTTGTCTATTAAAGAATTATTCTCCATTAATTAGTTTAGCGTAGCATTTTGTTATCGATAGACAAATGTTAGAAATTAATTCAATTAACAACGCGCGATATACCTAAAGTAAATAACTTGTTAGTAGAAAGCAGAACTGAAGTCGTTTCACATAAGGCATTAATTTATAGTTATTTACACATGAATTATTAGTTAATGAACAGAAACCAGGAATCCATACTGATCTTGATTGATTTAAACAAGCAAAAATTGAAACAATATAAACTACGTTATTCTGATAACATTATTCTGACGATGAGGTCGCCAGTTCCATTTTAGAGAATCCTTCAATTATTTTATAGAATTTAAGTTTTTATTGAAAAGTTTGAATCAAAATTTTTATTCCATACGCCAGTACTAATTTAGTAATTTTATAAAACAGTTCTCTACTCTACATACTGAAATTCTATTTTGTAATGATCTAAGTATACAACATTCGGAGATAGTGAAGATTTAATTGGTGCAACTTTTTATGGATCTTACTCTCAGGCTATCTCAGTCTGGAGTTAACTCAAATCTACACAACAATATTTGAAATAAATGATTAACGTGCAGACATTTTGAATCAGGAACTAGTTGAGAGATTTAAAATGTCAAATTTTAATGTCACTAAATGTTTTTAAATATACTTTTTAAGTACATAAATTTTATTTCATTAAAAAGAAACTATAAACACACTGTTTGATAATATTATCAATTAATGTTGATAAATTTGGACTTAGCAGCTATGTTGTTCAAGAGTTCAAACTATAACTAATCTCAATTGCTGTTGCACTAAGGTGTAGATACATAATGAATAGACGCAGAAGAAGTGAGCTTTTATTTTGAAGTTAAACAAATTGCAAACTATTAGTAAGTGGTTGCAATATACAATCAATAATTATCTATGGTAATTTGTTAAATTATGGGACCTAGAAATACTTTGCTTAATATATATGGGAATCGTAACCTACCGGAGGTTGAGCAAATCCTTTTTAAACGTAAAGCGAAAAAGAACGATTTCATTTAGACATTTTGCCATTACATTAACAACGCTTCTACTGTACAGAAAACATCGACTTTCATTATACAAACTAAGCTAAACAAGTACAATAATTATACATCTCACCTTTTCCCCAGTATCTCCCTTTATACCAACTGGCCCCTATAATTAGAAAATTATTTATTGTACTGACTTAGCACAATCAACACAATCAAGCAAATCGCAAGCCTTTCATCAACTGCTAGGTCTAGACATACAAACACTGACGTCGTTTATTTGTTGTGAATCTTGTAAATGAACTGCGTGTAATAGGAAGAGTTTGTACTTCATTTTTTACAGAAGATATTTGAGTAACTTGAATTCTTGTCATTTGTATGATTAGTTTCAGTAAACTCTTGGACTTACGTCCACTCCGCTGTGTTTCTAAAGTGTTTTAAATTGGTCTTGATATGTCAATCCAGTACTAATGTCAGTTAAATGTTATAGTCACGTAACAGATGCTATTTTATCAAGTTACAGATTAGTTATGCTAATTAATCGAGACTGACAATCTATGAGATTTATCCAATCCATTTTAGCGCATGCCCTAGATTTAGATTATTCAAACTCTCTGCTGTTTCGATATTTCAAATTATTAAAGTTATGACACTTTAAATTACAAAAAGTTATATGCCGTTATATTAAGTTCAATAACCAAACTAAGTTAAATAATTCATGCTTAAATATTCAATTCTTTCATGATTATATTTTAGCCGATATTGCTTTATCACAACATTAGTAGTATGTAGCGACTAGAACAAACGTAATGAGATCGAAACTACTGCGCAATATTCAAACTACTACAATTATAGATATATTTTCAATAATACTTTACACCGATGCATGCCCGGAATGATTCTTTAAAAATCAGACTTATAGTTACAGCCAAATTTCAGCAAGTTAAGCGAAATAAACCACTATCCAAGTTCTAAACAAACTCAGGTTGGCAAAATAATGTAAGCTTAATTTTTTAATGTTAGTAAAAGTGCAGCAATTTTCTAAAAGCAGCTAAAGCTTGAGAAATTGTTCACTGCACTCCAGATATCTATGTCATGTCAAATTTCAAAATTATGAAACTATTTATAGGTTTTAACATGTTGAAGAAACTCGACTCTAGTGAAATACATTAATTTAGAAAATTGAAGTAAATTACCGGTGGCCCTGAAAGACCAATCGGCCCCTGAAATAATAAAACGCTTTGATTGCATAAAACTCTACAATTATGACTTGAGGATTAGCGCTTATCATGGAGAATAGATAGCAATGATTTAAATAGGCAATATCGGCAACTGCAGCCTTCAGCAAGCTCATTGCCCAGTGATTTTCTTCCCATTTGCTGATTGTAGCTTGGTGCAGATTTATGATGATATATATCCTGGGCAGAACGGCTAGCTATTGGATAAACTTACTGAATTATACAATAAACTTAGGAAATATATCCGGTTACGATAAGTAAAAGTCAATTAGTTATTTAATGTTTTAGAAACTGTATTGACATTGAACTTATATTTTTTATTGGAATCATCACTAACTGAGCTGTTATGTTAAGAGATAAATATTTATGAAATGTTACATCTAAAATAATAAAAGTAAGCAAATTAAATTCACTTTCCATTAACAAAATAGTTCTGAGCAAACAAAATCCGACAAAATTTTAAATTAAGTTGTTACAGAATAGGCGTGATAAACATCTTACATTTCATACCCCTGTGATTCTACAGTGTAATGAGTGCACTGGGCTTGTGCAATACACAAATACATGCCATATCATCTAAATTACGAAACATTTAAGTGCTAAATACAAAATCGTCATCAAATCTTCATAAAAGTTATTTGATATAGTCGTGCTAAGTAATATTTCTCCGATAATCTTCTGTAATTATGAATATTTTATTTTTAATTGTTATTTCAGAATAATTGAAGTTGTATAATTAATAATAAATAAATGTATTATATAATAATAAATGTATTACATAATAATAAATGTATTATATATTTTATAATATAATAAATGTATTTGCTGAGTTAATTTTAAATTAAATTAAAATATTACATGCATATTATCAATTATGAAACTTAACAAGTATGCTAATATCGTAACTGTAGGCCTACTAAGTTAACTATAAAATCTTATTTGAATCGCATCAGACTTACAATGAACCGTTCCCATAGACAATTAAAGACCCACCTATCGAGGTATCTTTTCCATCTAATATCTTTGAATTGCGACAAGGATTTAAACATCTGATTCTTTCATTTTCTATCTTATTACTGATTTTATGGATATTGGATTTTGCACCGTTTTGGACCCTTTGTGCTTATCGGCTGAGCTTGTATGCAGTTCTATAGTGCTTGATGTTGCCATTGATGACTCTAGCACTCTACCGGTTATTGTTATTTAGTTTCGAAAATTCCAAGTAGCTAGAAATGTTAAAGTATTCATGACTTAATTATTCATAATAATAAATGGCAATAATATATAAAAATTGTAACGATATAATAATTAATTAATCATAATAATAATTCGCACAGCTTACCGGAAAGCCTGGATAACCTCTTCTTCCTCTAATTCCCTGGAAGAACATAGCAATGCAAGATGGATAAAGTTTTAATTTAGATTATTAGGTCTTACTTAGATTAGAAAGAGTATTAATTCCTATGCAATCTTTCTTAGTTTCCGATTGAGTATAAAATTAACCATCAGCCTAGATGTCAGTAGCATAAAACGTAAAAGCAAAAAAACTCAAAATCGTGTAGGCCTAAGTTTAATAAGGTGATTTTCAAATGAATTAAAATGCTGCAAATGGCTTCGACTATGATGACATTGTGCACATTTTATTGAGCTCTACAAGAGCATTATATGGCTTCGTTAATTGGTTAACAAAATCGCGTTAAAATTCATTAATACATAGGCATTTACATACAACAATTTGTATACTACAATTTGAAATATATATGACATAACTTTAAGTATAAATTTTAAATAAACAGCAAAAGAGATTTGAATAAAAACCAAACGACAAATATAATTTGAGCAATAAATATATGACATATTATATAAATTTAATATAAATGTTAAATAAACGGCAAAAAGCGATAGGTAAATAGGACACAAGTACGCAGACTGCTACATCCAAAACGTTTTATCTTTGAAGTTGTGACTGCGGCACGGTTAATAAAATTTGAGCTGGTTTACCTGTGGACCTGCATCACCTTTCTCACCTTTCACCCCTATTCCAGGTGGTCCGGTCAGTCCTGGAGCACCTGGAGCAATCACAACAATTTACATCCTTTCAACAGGTGGAATGTTCTACAGGATGATCAGAATAAAACAGAGTTTAATGCCCGTTTCTTCATCGGCGCATGATATTAAAAACTTTACAGGATGGCCATCTAGTGGGTTAACTAAAATTAGTCAGAGAAATAAATATAAATGTACAAAATGTAGGCTGAGGATCAAATTTTTGTAAAACGTCAGTTATTTCTTGATCGTGTTCTGCCAATTGGTAAGACCAATTTATAAAATACTATTGGAAGCATAATATCACTTTCACTAATGTGCATAACATAGACCAAGACGTAAATTCATTACGCTCATTATAATTATTTAGCTCAAAACGTTTATTCGAAATTTTTAATTGTAACTTAATGGCTTAGCGATAGATTTCAAACCATTTTTGAGCAGAATTATTATCACACAGTTCCCAAAATTTTGACTTTGTTCTGGTCTTAAAAAGAATACAAATACATTTATTTATTTATTCTTGATCTACTTCAATTATTGGCATTTCTACCACACATACACGCCATACATCTAAGTTATTTTCATACTACAGCCTATTTTCATTAACTATCGTTTATTTTATTTTTAAAAAGCTGAAGCTAATGTTAACGTCAGTTTCCTCACTTGAAAGCGATACAGTGACGGGCGAGCCCAGAATTTGATTCCCGCACATACTGATCCGCAGTCGAATATCTTACTGATATCGCCACTGGCTCTAACTACCAAGGCTCCAGTTGATACTGCATACTTTCATTCTAATAAATTAAACACTTGACCGTTTATTTAAAGAACCACAAATGTGGTTCAAATTAATTTGAAAGTTTACTTGAACGGAAGAAATTGTATAATTTGTGTTTAAATAATAAAATTTATACACTTGCAAAACCCATGGCTGTGATTTATTAAAACATAATCATCTCATTCCACAGAACGTACGTACCAAGCTAGTTTATTTAACTCTTCTTAACGGGATAAATTATTTGCTGTGAAGTTTTTAAAACGTTCCTGAAATTTGTTAGATTCTGATCGAGGCTTGTTTAATGATGCACAGATTTCAGGCGTCAAGGTTAAAACACGCATGACGGATGATCAAACTTAAAACACTGAGAGAGAGAGGGAGAAAAAAAGAGAAAGGGAGAGAGAGGCAGTTCTATGCAGGAGAGAAAGGTTCTTCTGGGTGAAAAATAGATAACAAATCTCAAGTTAAACCCAGTTCAAAGTTTAAAACATTTAGTCCCCATACATCGTTGCACGATAGGTTAGTAACGCTGAATTCTCGTTGACTAGCACATAGATAAGATAAATCGCAAAATTAAAAATAAAGATATGATTTGATTACTTTCTAATTTAGCAGAGTATCTACTCTAGTCGCCTTTTGGGAGTAGAGATAGTTTTAGGTATTCCTGTCAATAATAAAGTCATGGAAAAATTGCAAATAAAAAATTGTTTTCCATTTTCTGCTTCAATTAGCAAAGAAAAGTTAAATCATAATGAAATTCTATGCGCCATAAATATCAGAACTTCGATTTTGGATGACAGTTAACCAACATCATCATCATCATCATCAACAACAACAACAGCAACAACAAAATTGCAACTGTCATCCGTGACAACATCGAGAACTACGAATTACAAACCTAATTCATACTCTACATGTATATGTTATCTGGATGAGTGTAGAGTGATAAGTGTGTAGGAGGACTAGCTGAAAACTATGAACAATTGTTGAACGGTTTTGATCATCTCGCCAAATGGATTTCCAGTGGTGAAGGGGTTTCCAATGGAGAAGAACTATCCGCTGAGCATTGAATTGTGTTTATGCGAATCCATCCCTGATTTGTATCCACAGCGACACGTTATATTAGACAGGTTTACACGGATGTGATATTGACTGGAACACAGGTAACTATAGAGTATGGGAGTACATCAACCGATACCTGCTGGTGCGTCGAAAGGGCGACTTAACATATGATGGGGTAAGACAATTAGAATAATTATAAAGGTTCTAGCATTTTTTATAGTAAGAAACAGGTGTTCAAAGTAACTATCTAAGCATTAGACATTGCATCTAAGCTTTAGATATTTCATTGTAGCTCCATTGCATCAATGTCATCAAACGATAGAATACGAAGTTTTACGTCTTTATTGGTTTGCTAGTGTTGTGCGTTTGCAGGTAGGTTTATTAAGACTTTGTAGGCCTTATTCGATTCGGTGCTTCAAAGGGTATCTCAAATAGCATAAAAATAGCATAAGGTATATAAAATGAATGGTATTTACATACTGAATGTTACCATTTATCTCTATTGATTATTTAACCCTGTTATATATTTCACAGGGTGTCGCGTTTAACGTTCTAAAGAAAATTCTGCCTGGTAGAAAATCCTTGTAAAGCTTAGGTTAACGTTAGTTTTCTCACTCGAAAGCGATGTCAGTGACGGGTGAGCCAGGATTTGAATCCCGCACCATCTGATCCGCGGTCGAGTATCTTACCGTCTTCGCCACTGGCTGCAGTCGGATTGAATCATCATTGACTATCAGTTATGACTGTTTACAGAATCTCCCAACTCTTCATCAGACTTCAATGCTTATGGATGAAATTGATCATTCTGAGCAATTAAAACTCCAAGATACGACGACTGTAGCATGAAAGATGGCCAATGTATAGAATTGCTGAGAAAATATCAGTCTATCGGTTTCGCCCCGCACTCTTTGTATAGTAAACATTAATACGCTAAGATTACTATTAAATAAATACAACTAATGATAAGATTTTATTATGGTCTCGGGGGCTGCGAAATGGGAAGTGAAGATAAGGCATTCACAGAAGCAGAATTTCTCTAAACAGTGTGAAACCATTTCAAGAAATGTTGCAGTTACCTCGAGGTTGAGGCATAATATTAAAACGAAATTTTACTTATTTGCAATCAAGTAATTAATACAGAAAGCAAAAGCTTCCAACAGCGATTTGATTCATCTTCATTTTTAACAGCCACGATAGCTGCAGATGTGCATTAGTAGTACATGTAGCTACAAATGGTGATTGCATTAATTATGAGATAAATGAACTGAACTTTCAAAATCAAGCGTTAAAATCAGAATGTAACTTTCATTTTCAAATTCTCCTTGTTTTGTAAGGGTTACAGGTAACTTTAACTTTCCACGCAACTCTTAGGTGATACAGTTTTAGATATACTCAACAACTCAAGTCTTGATTTTTATTAGTTAGTTAATTCCATAATTATAGGAATCTGGTACTAATTATCTGAAATGGTAAATGTACTCTAGGAATAGTAGTATGTTTAGTGGTAACTGCATTTTACTTGTAAATGTTGAGTAGTATTTGTAAATGTATTTCTGAATGTCAATGTCATAAGTTTGAGTTATTTTAAGTTCTCTAGATTCTGTCCTCGCAGATTCAGTCCAGAACACTCCTGGTACTATAATTATGCTCTAATCATAGGATAGACTCGGTAATAAGACGTAACATAAATCCGCATAATCCGGACTTCTAACGAGATCCCACCTCAGGGGTTCTACATTCAATCCTTCTCTACGTCATTTCATCTTTATTCAAATATCCCGTTACACCGCAGTGCGGCCTGGTACCACACAAAATGTCCGAACGAGAAGTGAACAAGCAGATACACATTCGATGCCTCGCGACCTTTAGAAGTAATTACTCAGTTGTACGGAGTACGCGGAATAAAATATCGTGGAAAAACTTTCAACTATTCACTGACGGAAATAAGCTTGGTACAACTGTAATGTGAGCTTAGATTAAAAAATGAACGTCACTACTTTTTGTCAGTGCTGCTATTTTATCGCCTTCCAAAATTAGATTTGATAGATCAGGAAAATATTATATACTTAAAAACCTAAGAATCAACGTCTTTTCCAGCAGAAGATATATTTCGTTATTCTTTCGCTTGCTATTTACATCGTTAGCTAGATAGCTTTCGCTTACAGAAGATATCATTATTAAATACTGAAGGAAACAGCTCAATAAATAAACACTTATAAAATGAGTCAATCACTAATAACATTCAGAAATCATTTAATCAATAGGTATATTTAAAAATTCTACTTTGAGAACACTATGATATGATAATATTTCTAGTGTCTAATGAAAGCCTCGCGTGTTTGTAGAAAAAGTGTATAAGTGATCTGTAATGTAAAACATTTATCTGCTTCATTCAGAGGTACAATTCGGGCATAGACACTTTAAAAATTCATCGCAAATTTAAAACATTTACAGTGCACTGGACTTATCTAAGGAATTTGGTTCTTAAGCATCAGATGCAGCTTTTGCCTGATATATTTTAATGTGTTCCATACATAACAAGATTTTGTCCTTCTCCGCCTAGTGGTTATTCCTGTGTTGTGTCCAGGACTCTGAAGAGTAGACCAACCGTAAACTGCACGTGTTGTATAGGGAAACTGTGCAAGAACTGAGGAAGGAAACGGGAAACCACCTTAAAACAATATTATTTTTAATCTATAGGCTACATTGTGTCGATATGTTATTGTCTTTTGTGAAGGGATCAATTCTTTCATCGATGGAGTGAGCAAAGAAGCTCGAATGGAGCATGTAGGAATGTGTACCTTGGACCTGTCGTTTGGCAGAACACTTGAGAGAGAGGAAGAGAGAGAGCGAGAGAGCATAGATAACTAGTTCAATTATTAGGCCTATAATTAAGTGGAAGCATGCACATAAACTCTTGTAAGACGATCTGATTTTTTCAAAAAAAATTTTTTCCCAGTAAGTTACTAAACGTAAGTAAATATTTTTCACGGTCAGTCACTTTTCTACGAGAGTCGAAAGTGAATTAGTTGTCGGTCTGTTTGAGGTTCGACGTGCGATTATTAAGACTGACAAATTAACAACCGAACTTCTTCTGTTTTAGATCGGAACGTAGTACGTTTTGACGCACCAACTGTACTCTCAGATGCAGAAAAATAAAACTTGGCAGCTCTGATGTTTTAATAAAGTAGAGTAAGGTAACAAAGCTTACGATGGTAAAATTTAGGAGTATAGCAATGAGATATTTATCCTGAAGTTTCCAGAAATATTATATCGTTCGTACTGTTAGGTTCCTTAACCCAGTTTATGCCACAAACTACTCCAAGTCTTTATTGAAAGGACGTTTTTCAAAGTTGAAGAGTTTTGAAGTCTTAACAACCATTAAATTCATTAAATTGGCTCAGTTCGTGTATGTATCTTAACGAAATTGATCAGATTTGTCTCGAACTATATAGCGACAAACATTTAAAGTTAAGCCTTAAATCAAAGCAACTCACTGAATCAATCAGGGATTCTCAGATTAGTGGGCGAAACGCTTCATTAAACTAAGTAGCCATTATGCCGTTATTTGCGGTAGAGATAATAAACTTTTTATTGGACCTTTCGACCTCTTAAAAGGGTTCAGATAGAGGGTGAAGATGGAAGCTCTTAGATCATCGAATGCTTCTATTGTAGGAATTATTAAAATATTGACCTGAGCAATTTAGAAACATATGGATATTTAGATAATGATGTTAATAATTGTATTTAAAAATGATTTCGTATTACTGAAGTTTCTCACAGAGCTGCAAATTTGATTAGATATTTATTAAAAAATTAAAATATTATATATTTCAGTAGTAAAGGGTTAAATAAAATAAGAAACTGTTGAAATTGAGAAAACACCAGAAAACAGAAACATGATGCAATCTAAATAAATCTAAAAGTAATCAATCCAAAAACCACTAAATTTAATAATCAATCCATAAATACGAAGAAAATACGAGTGATGCACATTTCGCATATTATTGCTTAAATTAATAAATGTTTCAATCTCAGAAATCTAATTGTTCTCAAGTTAAAAGCTAAAACAAAGGTTTGATAAAAGCCTAGCCTTTGAGATGGGATCAATCCTTTGATCGATGGAGTGTTCTTGAAGAGCGGTATAGATGAGAGTGATTAAAACATGTACCTTGGACTTGCCATTTGACGAAACTCTAGAGTTAGAGATCACTCTCTCTATCTCTTTAGTGTCCTGCTACTTGGTAGGTCCGAGGCACAGATTGCCACTCATAGTCTGCTTTCACGTTTCAATATGAGCACTCCATCGATCAAAAAGTTAATCTCAAAACAGAAAAAACTATGCCTGAGCTGAGAGGGTGATTTGTTGGCCAGTTGTTTGGCAGAGAATCGGTAGGTGCAGGGTTCAAATCCAGTGCTCTTCCCCGATACTGAACTGTTATAGAAAAAAACCGGAAGTTAAATTTGGCTGTTTTAGCGTTGGCTTTAGTTTTATTCACACACTAATATAGACTTTAGCTAGAAAAAATGTCGCATCTAAGGTGCTTACCAGGTCCTTCCTCAACCTTTCTTAGGCGTTTCCTACGACACGGGAATATTAGAGAGAGAGAGAGAGAGTTAGAGGGAGAGAGATAGAGAGATCATTTCTCCAAGAACCGATGATTTAATTATTGATTTGGAGGAATAAAAGATAAATATCGAACACCAGTTTGCTTCAGAATAAACAATCGCGGTAGAAAGTAGATAAAAGAAGTTTCGTAGATGTGCCTTATATTCGCACTTATTACGCTGTGAGAGATATATTAAACGATAGAAAGCTGATACAGTGTTTTACAATACACGGTACACCTGATAAAATTCCTCTACACAAGACTTACGAGCACTTCTGACATGTAACCATATTGCAGAAGATGTGGGAGTGCGCAACGGTTAGGAACAAGAAGAACGGGTGGGTGGGGTTACGGGACGCAATGGATCCTGAAAATATTAATTAGGAGTAATTCGATTTAGATCCTGGACAGAATTTATTCTGGAGACAGTTGCAATGTCGGCAAAATATTCGACCGCAGATCAGTATGCGCGGGTTCAAATCCTGAGATCTCCCTTCACTGATATCGCTTTCGAATGAGAAAACTGACGTAAACATTAGCTTAGCTTACTCAATTGATGTAACAATTGAGTAAGCTAATTGTAATATTATTCTTATAATTTTAGGAGATGCCAAAAAATTTGGATTGGAGATACCGAAAAGAAATTAGCCATTTTTGTGATTTAAATTAACATTACACTGCTGGAAATATAATCAAAATTCTATAAAAATTATTGCATCCCCCAGAGTTACATTATTTACTATTTTACTCCGAAAGTGTGCATTGTTATGCATGTATTTACAAGATAGAGAGATATAATGCACCACGGGTAACTAAGAAATAATAAATCAAAATTCACATTATAATGGTTGAACAGAACTGCTGGGTATGTTGGAACAAGTCGATGAAAGCACGAAAGATGGATACCAGTCGTTCTTGAGTTACTTCTGCAATGCTATGCAACCTGCGTCTGATTTCAGCGCACAAAAATAATAGAAAGCAGTGCTCAATATCATCTTGTATGCTTAAATGATCATCCAAAACATTTGTAGAACCGTACCAAATGCACACTTATAATAATATAAAACCTAAAATGAAACTAAAATATTGTAATTGAGCAAAAATTATTTTGTAACTTTAATATCTGCGCACGTGTTGACGTCACTGACATAGATTTAACTCATATACTTAGTTGCTTTCTATTTCCTGGAGAAAGCAACTTCGCAAATAGAAATTTATTTTAATTCTAACTATTTACAGACTTATACATGTATTATCTACAATGTACACGATAGCCAGAGAAATGTCTACGGAAGTGATTTTCCTTTCTTTTCACTGATTTTCTTTAGTCTTCTCTTATGTGTTATGTACGGTTTTCAGATAATACACATTCATATTTCACGACCCAATCTCATATATTCCACAAAAATGTCAAATTAAAATGCTGAGCAGGCCTACGAATGCCTTACTTTCAGGCAAAGCGTTTGTTTTGCAGGAAGAGCCGTCAATAACTCGTTGAATTCATACATCTTCAGATCTAAACCAAAACCAGACGGGTTCTGTCTACCAGACTAAATTTATACAGGTTTTATTGGTTCGAAAAACGCCGTCAACATTCGCATACGATCTGCCTGTTTTTGACTGGAAAGCTTCTTTGCGGCGAAGAATATGAAAGCGATGATTGATTGAATATAAAAGACCGCGCAATAAAATAACCGGCAGACGGCAGGATTTTTAAATTTATTAAGAATACTACTTATCAAAATATTTAAATTTACGACTTTCTTTTTGAGTCTAGACTAGAATCAGGTCGGTATTTCCTTCGTTAATATTATTGCAATCACCTAAAATATTAAGAATCTTGATTCTGCTTGTCTAGTAACATCAAATTCGTTTATTACATATACAAAGAAATCTGGAAAAACTCAGATATCGTACACAGATGGACAAATAATAAATATAACAAATCAATACAGAACATTTCATTGCAGTTATTCAGTTATATAACAATTCCACAACAATTTAAGTGGATAATTAATTTTTCATCTTCTCAGGACCACAAAAATAGAGTCTAGAATAGAAAAGGTTTTTTATTTGATCAATGCAGAGCAAGTCAGAAGTGTCTTACTAGCAGAAAATTCATAATAGTATTAATAGTAGTAATATCAGTCATAATAATAGTCATAATAACGGTCATAGTAATAGTCATAATAGTGGAAATAGTCATATTAGTAGTAATAGATCGTTCAAGGTAATAGTAATGATCGTATTGATAGTAATTTTTTAGGAAATTATAATATTTTACATGCAATCTTGAGAGACGCAATTCTGGAATTTATGTATTAATGTTCATAAAACCAATCCATGTTTTAGCTGAAAGAGGAAGGAGGTTTGCTATATTTCGCAGTGTGACTCTTCTTCATTGCCGAAGCAAATAAAAATTAAAAAATTAAATTAAATTAAACTTAACAATCGACTCAACTGTTTATAGCGAAACGATCTACGGATTATTAGTATTGAAGGTAAAGTGGAGATGCGGTCATTTTTTGTTGGATAGGGACAGGTTTTGAAATTTATCTGATTTTTAAATATCATTTACAAACTATATGGTGTCAAGAAAAGCAGATGCCCCGCAATTACATAGAGAGTGGAATCACTTTTATGATATCATGATTGGTTGTGATGGAGTTATTAAACGAGTGCGGTGCTTGAGTAATTGATTTAAGATCATTCGAGAGAACAAGATATCGGTAATATTTAGATTTGATTTCCTCAAAGGATTTAGTACTATAGAATTTAGTAACCCGTAGAGAATTCTGATTTCACATTTGTTCAGAGAGAGAGAGAGAGAGAGAGAGAGAGAGAGAGAGAAAGAGAGAGAGAGATAATGAGAGAGATATTAAGAAAGAAAGAGAGAGATATAGAAAGAGCGAGATAAAGAAAGATATATAAAGAGAGAGAGAGAGAGAGAGAGAGATAGAGAGGGAGGAGAGAGAGGGAGAGAGAGAGAGAGACAGAGAAAGGATTCAGAGAAAATCCAGTTAAACTGTCTGTTTCCAAAAAGAAAATTCTATACTGGAGCTACTGTATTGCATCGGATATACGTTTCGCTGAAATGAATAGAAGTTGATAAAATACATTTGTGACAGGTAGTTGATGTGCCTTCAGGCTGCATATTGTACTATCAGATTATCCAGGCTGTGTATCCAGTATATTCATGTATATTGTATGCGTTCATTATAGGTTTACTTCTATGGCAGTCAGTCGCAGTGGAGTGTCTTCAAAACCATTAAAAGATAGCTTTGAATTACTTTCGTAAAAATAAGCAAATCAATAACTTCTTTGTACCTGCTCTAAGCATGTCTTCCGTAGTTTTCAATTTCATTAATTTTTTACAGTATTCGCAACGCAGAAATGAAGAAAGACAAGTGAAACAAGCAATATTATAGTAAGTATTGGTAATAGATTAATTGGTGATAGTAAGAAACATAAAAAGTATATAAGTAAGTTTATAATAAATATGGTGCTAAGCAACTTAGATACAACTCATTACTGTATATGAATGCAAGTGCATAACGTTCAATCCTTACTATAGAAAATTTATTTTCCTTTTGCTAAGTATAAATAATTTTTACACTTATAGATAGCTTCTTTTTTAAATTAAAGTTAAAGACAGTCCCGATATTATTCCCGAGAAAAGCTAAGGTTAACGTCAGTTTCCTCACTCGAAAGCGATGTCAGTGACGGACGAGCCCAGGATTTGAACCCCGCACATACTGATCCGCGGTAGAGTATCTTACCGAGTATTTTAATATTGCATTATCTTAATATTGTATAATACAATAGCAAGCGACAAGAATTAGAAGCATCTAGTGGGTCTAAATAACTACAGCGTCAAAGGTTTTAGCTACTTCTTACGTCTTAGTAGGCGCATCTCGGGAAGTGTATGTTTTTCGCAGATCTGCGGATTGATTCCGTGGAGTAGCAGGGATAGGGTTCCGTTAACACGCATTCGGATCTGGTTGACCCACTCTCAAAGAACTTTCAGCAAAGTTCAGTGATAATAAACTCTGACGGCGGAGAGCCCGAAGGCACTTTAAGATTCTTACATGTGAAAAGGTCTATACCAGAAGGCTCTAATAAACATTTCTCGCCTGTAAACTGTAACTTTGGCATATCGTTAAATAAATAAGCTAGAATTAGAGTTGGAAGAGTCATGTATACATGTCGATTTATTTAAAACTCAGTAGACGTTTTGATGATTATCCCCTAAAAGCTTATTTCTGGATTCACGAGTAAATTAATACGAACTCAATAAGATCACAAAGTTGGAAGAAAAGACTATGACAACATCCAGATCAGCTAACATTATGCTAAAATATTATCATCTCAAATAGAAACAATCTGCATCGTTAAATATTTAGCATTCTGCACTTTTTATTTGACGAAATAGATCACCAAATAATATAGTTCATTTACTAAAGTTAAATGAACTAACTACATAATATTTTTACAGTTATTGGCTATATCTTTCGATATAGTTAATCTAATAATATGTTTCCCATAGTAAATAGTTTAAATATTATATATAAAATAATAAATAAATAAAATTAATTTTATAAATTTATTTTATATATATATATATATATATATAATTAAAAAAATTAATTAATTTTATTTTTACACTCTTTTAATTTGACATTTATTTTCTATTAAATAAATTTTTTTATTATATTTTTACTCGTTATAATTGCCCATAACGTTTGACAATTTTGCATTAATGAAGACAGAATTGAGCCGAAGTATGACGGCTCTCATCTCTAATACAGATCATCTTATCAGTGAACCGGGAAGGTTTAGTATCACGTTTCCATCATCGACAGGACTCTCAGATTTGATTTATGATCCGCAGGTCAATTCAGTGGAGAGTGATATCGATACGAAAACAATGTTTAAAGCAAAGTTTTGTTTAGTGTTCTACAAAATGGCTGGTCCATAGCGCATTAAGCGACTTTCATTTGATTTTATAATTTATTTAGAGGATTCTTTAGATGAGCGGGTTCCCACGGCTCCTACATATTTTTCTCTCACGACAATTACAGTCTATTTTGTCCATAACAACAATAACGTAATTATAGTGCTACTATCGTCCATGACAATATTGGACACTATGGTACCAAAACCAATCCGATGAGCAGAGTGTGTGGTCCAAAAACGGTGCAAATCAAAATTCGGGAAACTTACTAAGTCACTAAGCAGAATAATTTCTCTAAATAAATCATTGATAACGTTTTAATTTGACGATCAATTTGGCTAATCAACTTCAAGCACGCATTCGTGACTTGATATCCGACGAAGCACTGATTCCATACGCGCAATCGAATCAGAGAATATAATATAATGGTTTACAATTATTCGCTATTTACAATATTTTTCGAAACCAAAATATTAGCGTTGATTTCAAGTTGAATGCTAAAATAGCTTTAGTTAAAGTAACTTCAAATTAACTTACATCATACGACTTCTACAGCCTAGAAACTGAATTAACGTAGTAGCGCATACATATCCGTGATCCATTGAAAAATCGATTGAGGTCGTTTCCTATTTTTAAAATCTCATTTCTCAAAGTCATCATCAAACAGATATTTTTCTAATTAAAAATATGTAATCGAGATTTTTAACTTGCTTCGAGTTATATCAAGCAATGAGTTTTATGATTTCCTGTGGGTGGTTTTATAATGTAAAATGCACACGTTGTAAAAGCGCTAAAAACAAACAGCGCAGGATATTAGCATTTGATGTCAGAGAAAGCGAACAGGTTGCAAATTCGAACATGTTCGTATGGTCAGAATAGTTGGTTCTAATTAGGCAACCATTGCCAGCGATGTATATAGCACAGTGTGTTATGATGCAGGTTTGAATTGAGACATCCCATGAGCCACCTGTTACAATGATTTCTCGATTAATCTCCGGTTCAAGCATCATGATTTCATTAAGGGGTTCCGTTTATTTGATGCATACTGTAGCAGCCAAAATAAAGAGCAATTACTTAGTCAGCTCCGATAAGTCTAAATAAATATGTTGTCAGACTCATCGCTATAGATCCACCTGACTGATGGATTTAATACCTCCCGACAAATAGGAGTTTTGAATTTTTGAAGATCGGTGGTTGATGTACAATCCACCTATGTTGATGGATTTAAGTGGATTGGTCAGATGTCATTCAATGGAGCAGAAGTGTAAAAGAAATGCATCCCTGCACGGGTTTCGTCGAACTTTTTTCCTGCATCGATAAGAAATTATCACCTGTTGATTAGCGCAATCTTGAATTCCGTTCTGAGATCGGACATAATCTTTTTAAAATAAATGAATTTTAATTGTTTTTAATTTAGATCTTACAGTAGAAGAAGCGTTTTCTACGCAATGAATCAATTGATTTCTCACTTTTCGGAGATTCAGTAGCCACAGTCCTACCCTCTATAGATATTATACTTAATATATTAAATATAAAATCAAAACGTTAGCTGCAAATAAATGATAAAAAGCCAAAGAAAACATTGCACATAATACTTGTGGCTCACAAAAGAAACATGAACTAGAAGAGCTATGAAGTAATTTATACCTGGGGGACAGTAGCATTGGTCTTTGCCTATCTCTCTGACATGCCTCTGCTTTGAAGCGAGATATGAAGGCAGTTTCTGCAAAAAAACACAAATACAACTACACATAAGGAGTTATCATTCATGTTAGACCTAAATTACACACAGTAATCTTTATTGCATTATGCAAACTATACACTGTAAAGTAGCACAGAGGAAGCAGTAATGAAGCACTAAATTAAATGAGGCTCTATTATAACGCTAGGAGAATGTTATTACATGTTATGTAAATGTAATGTTATTAAATAGTATGTAAATTAAATGTTACCAAATGTCGTATAAATTACATGAAGCACTAATATAACGCTGAGAGCCAGGGGCGAAGTCGGTAAGATATTCGTATTTGCGGGGTTCAACTCCTGGGCTCTCCCGTCACTGATATCGCTTTCGAGTGAGAAAACTGACGTTGACATTAGCTTTACTAGCTTTGAGAGAATGCAATGAGATAAGGAGCATCTAACCGGAGCACTAGCAGACCACTGGAGCGCTAATGCAGCATTAAATAAGCAATCGATGAAGCAGATCTTATTTAACGCTATAGAAGTTATCAGTAGTACAGTGTTTCAATACATCAGTAGTACACAATTTAAGTATATAAGTTGTACACTATTGAATATATCAGTAGTACATTATTTCAATATATCCGTAGTACACTATATTTCAGTATACCAGTAATACACTATTTTCACGTTTCTGCCCACAAACTTACAAGTTTTATGCCTATTGGATTCTTGAGACGCTAGCGTACTTGCCTTGCACGCGGTAGTCCAGTGTTTCAAATTTGAGCCTGACGGTTTTGATGAAGGGGACGCTAAGTTTATTTTAATTTTGTTTGGAATTATTCGGTAATGTAGACATTTGACTAGATAATCTTGACCAGATTTACGGGCTTATTTCCATTTTTATCTCGCCTTGAGTTTAATTAATGCTTAAGCACAGTTTGTTTATTTCACAAATTCTAAGCTTCTCCAAAGATTTTCGGCAAATTACAATTTTTCTACACTTCTGTAAATCTAAAATCATACTGAATCATTTATAGTAAAGAAACAGCTAGAATATGCGTTTGATGATGTCAGCATATGCAAATTAAGTAATAGAAAGAGGGACTCGGGCACTAAAGTTACAAACGTAAACATTATATATCAGAAATATATCAGATAAACAATATGCGTGTTTACAGTTGATATATATCTTTAACGATATACAGTATGTGTTTATTGCGTTCTTTTCGAAATGCAGGCTATTGTTTCTGTTTCTTCTCTGTTTACTGCAAATATTTGTGTTCTGTACATGTTTTGGTTTCCTAAATGCACAGTAAATGGCTTAATAAGCATAGGCCTAAACACTATGCGGAGGTCAAAGAACTAAGCAAGTCTTTAAATCCCTGTAATGGTAAATCCCTGTAATGGTAAATCCCTGTAATGGTAAATCCCTGTAATGGTAAATCCCTGTAATGGTAAATCCCTGTAATGGTAAATCCCTGTAATGGTAAATCCCTGTAATGGTAAATCCCTGTAATGGTAAATCCCTGTAATGGTAAATCCCTGCCCTGTAATGGTAAATCCCTGTAATGGTAAATCCTTGTGCCGGATGTTAAAATGTAGTTTGCTCGCTACCCTTCCCCGCTAGACGTCCACTAATTCGCATCCTTGGACCAGTCTTATTTTATCCGTGTGTAAAGATTTAGGTATTTATCCGTGGCAGGCGTCGAAGCACGTGCGAATTTTCCGAGCTATCAACAGCGGAACGTTGCTGCCGTTCAGTTCCTGGGAAACATACCCAAACTAATTGATATCAATTGGTCACAGCTATCATAGCGGGAATTCTCTAAATGAGCCTACACGCGAGTCTGTATGAGCTGAGCTTGATGTTACGTCACGATCGTGACACGTAACACGTGAGGCCACGATTTCAAATTCACGTTGACGCAGTAGCCGGTAATCTAGTCGAAGTAACAGGGCGTTAAACTATTGTCTTACTCTTTGCTGCTATTAATAGTACAGACAAGACGTTGCGCTATAATAGCTACACCTAATAATATATAATGCGCCTTTATAATAGATACTGACTCTGACACTCTTAAAATCACAATTTTTGTATAAAATAGAAGAAATAAAAAACTTTATGAACAAATACTCAATAAAAAGGGGAATAGGGATAAAGCAGAAAATTATAGGCCTACTAGCTTAATAAGCATAATCGGTAAGATATTTGAAAGCATTATTAAGGATAAAATAATTAGTTTCTTGGAAGTATATAACTTAATTAGAAATAGTCAGTATGGTTTTATTAGTGGGCGTTCTTGTTTAACTAATTTGCTACATTTTTTAGAATATATTACACAGGAAGTAAATAATAAAAATAGCATTGATATCTTATATCTAGACTTTGCTAAAGCGTTTGATAAAGTTCCACATAAAAGATTACTTAGCAAGTTGGAAGCACATGGAATAGCGGGCAAACTTTTAAAGTGAATAAGTAATTGGTTAAGCAATAGAAAACAAAGGGTGTGTGTCGAGGACTAGTTCTCGGAATGGGCAGCAGTGAAGAGTAGTGTGCCACAGGGCTCTGTTTTAGGACCTCTGTTATTTTTAGTTTACATCAATGACATTGACATAGATATTGTATCAAAATTTAGTAAATTTGCAGATGATTCTAAAGTGGCAAAGATTGTAAACAACATTGAAGATGCTGAGATTTTGAAGTATGATATTAAAATATTACAGAACTGGTCTAGTGATTGGCTAATGGAGTTCAATGCTGAGAAATGTAGAGTTATGCATATAGGGAATAATAATATAGGAATTGAGTATACTTTGAACAATATAAAATTAAAATCCACAAACAGTGAGAGAGATTTAGGAGTCTTTTGGATAGCTCTTTTAAATTTAGTGAAAATTGTTATAAAGTTGTAAATAGTGCTAATTGTGTATTAAGAATGCTTAAAAGAACAATTGCATGTAGAAATAAAGATATTGTAGTAAGCTATATAAGGCTCTTGTACGGCCCAAACTTGAAATATATCGATAAATTAGAAAGGGTACAAGCCAGAGCAACAAGGCTGGTATTTGACTGTCAAAAACTTAGTTATGAGAATAGACTAAATTTCGTAGGATTTACCTCTTTAAGTGAGAGAAGAACTAGAGGAGATTTAATAGAAGTTTTTAAAATACTCAAAGGCTTCAGCAAAGTTGACCACAGTGTTTGGTTTAATTTATCAAACAACAGAAACACTAGGGGACATATTTATAAACTTAGTAAATTTAGAAGTAGACTAGATTTAAGGAAATTTTTCTTTAGTCAGAAAGTTATAAATGCTTGGAATAGTTTGCCAAGCGAAGTTGTAGAAGCAGAATCAGTGAATGCGTTTAAAAACAAATATGATAAACATAGGACCATGTAAATTAGATGCTAATTGCTTGTTCAGTGTGATACATATGTATAAATTTGATATGTTGACATGAAGTTTGTATGAGTTGATTTTTAAAGTAGGACTAATTAAGTATTTTACGATGTACAGATAGGTGAAATTAGACATTTTATATTGAACTATGAGGTGTTATCAATATTAATTGTTATTAGTTAAGAGCCTGATGAGTCTTAAACAAGCATATAATTGCTTCCTGACTCTGTAATGTTATGTTATGTTATGTTAATTATAGTGATAATGTACACCGTAGTTACAAATGGAGCTCATGGTATGATTTTAGGATCCTAAAATCACTTCAACAGTTACTATGGACGAGATTCGGTCTTTTCGTCCAGTATTATCTAAAAAAGTCATCATAAGACGAAATAGACATAATCAATTTAGAATCACAGTATTCATATTTTGTATTGATCTTGACCTCTTATCAACTGTAAAATATATTTTTATACATTTAGTTAATTGGCTACAATTATTTTTTAAACCATAAAACTATTTAAACATTTTACTATTAATTTTTAAATAATTGAAAAAATTATACGTCTCTATGTTTATTTTTTCTGGTTAGGTTGCTATTCTTTCGACGTTGGATTCGTAAAATAGAGGCTTTACACGAAAAATAATATACAATACCATTTATGATTTTTAACGAATTAATCAAGCTTTTGTAATCTCAGCAAGGCCTTATAAATTAGCCCTATTTGTTTTATTATTTTATAGTGGAGCGCTCATAATTGTTCATTTGTACATGTAATTCTAATTACACATGCTCTATAGATCTTATAACTCCTATTACATGTGATGCAAGGCTCATATAACTCTTACTACATGTACTCTAGAAATCATGTAACTCCTATTACATGTGCTCTAGAGCTCATGTAACTCTTTTTACATTTGCTTTTGGGCTCATGTAACTCCGATTACATGTGTTGTAGAGTACATGTAATTCGTATTACATGTACTCTACTAGAGTTCCTTCCGCATCTTATGCTCGTTGCCCTGACAGACTATAATATAAATTTCTACTTTCATTAAAAAGCTCTACTTTAGCCCAACTTACGTACCTATATATAATTATATATATATATATATATATATATATATATATATATAATTTTATATATATATATATGAGAAACTATAAAACTAATAAGATTCAACTCTCTCTTAAAAACAAATTTTAATTATTAAATTGGCCAAAATTAACAGTCATCAGTCATTTACCTCATCCAGAGCATTGTTTACGTGTTGCTGAATTAGATTCTCCAGGACGGATTTCTCCGGCGACGCTTGTAGAGTCCGAGAACAACTCTTTTCCAGGTTCTCCAGTCTTCCATGTAACCGGATGACAACAAGGGCAACCGCTATCCATGCGATCGCTCCAATTGCTACAGCAATAGCGGAAGATAATACCGGAAGATAATTAGACGTTCCTCTTAATCGTTGTCCAATAATATGAGAATATTTGTGAGCACTAGCGCCATCTAAACCTGAATCCGTGCGGCTTAACGGCCGCTTATCATCCGAGGTATTATATGACGTCATCGTATGACGTCACAGTTCATTGCCTACTTAGAAAATATTAAGACGCATAATCCGTATCCAAAGTAACCTATTTTTATCCTTGGCCTAAATTTGTATCCTTAGGTACTCTTTTTATTGATCAATTAACTCATAGAAAAAACTGTTAATTAAATGCTTACTAATATTTTACAAAGTGTTGCATGTTAAATAGGTTTAAATTAAATTATAGTCACACATCGACAGCATACGCATGCCAAAAATGTTAAATCGAATATTGTAAGGTCAAAAACTGACGGGAAATTATTGGCGCCAATAGCAATTTGTAAACCCACTTACAACGTATCTATAGTTAAGTTACTTAAGTTACTTTACTTAATTTAATTAATTTAATTAATTTAAGTTAAATTACTTAAGTATAGCTAAGTTTTATTCTTGATCTTCAGCTGTGATGGCAGCAGAATATCAGTGTATAGATATTGTATATCTGTCAGGCATGTTGTTATATGCTTGAAAATTTTATTTAATTGACTCCACTTGCGTTCTTCCACAATTTGTAGCAAATATTAACCTTTTACTTACTTCCTTTGATAAATCCTTGATAAATGTATTCACTCACTTGCATTAATTTTAAGTGTGTCATTTTTTCTAACTTAATTCAAGGTTATATTACTATATTTTGGAAAAATTTAGAACACGCTAATATATAATATTATCTCTTTACTTCTCTCTTGGGTTCTGCCAAGTAGCAGGTTCAGGGCACATTTACGTATTCATAAAAGAAATCGTTTTCTAAGCTTTTGGCTGATTAGTTGAGCGTAAATGTACTAATTATAATCTAATTGATGACTAACTAATTCGTAAATCGATGCAGGACCTCTTGTTCTAAATTCTACACAGAGTTTTACCACCGCACTAACCATGCGATGAGATGACCCATGCTTAAGTAGATCTGTATCTGCATTGGAATGTCTAATTAACGTAGGGGCAACGTCATGAAGTTTCAAATGACAGACCCTAGGGTGAATTGAACCAACGTAGGTTAATTTCAAATCCCAGCCTCGCTGATCTGAGAGTAAAATGTCGGGCATTCACCGGACTGGTTACAAGGAAAATGGACTAAATTGCTTAACGATTTAAACAAGTGGTATTGAAAGTGATAGATATATGATCGTTATGATATCAGCATAGTTGATCATTTCGCCATAATACTTGTTATGTTATATTATCATAAATTATCCATAATCAATTCTTGCACATAATTATGATTAATAAGCTTACAATAATTGAAATTCTTGAATGCTTGTGATTACTAGAAATACAATAACTATCTAAAATTATTAGAACATTAGACAATATTTTTCCTGGTGCACAGCTGACAAGTTTAATATTTTACAAGTTTTCAATATTTTAAGATTTTGTATACGCTGGTGTTTTAAATTTCATTCGTAAACAAGTTTTAATATATTAGATACTTTTTCCTGCTAATATGTAAGGGTATTTTGAAATAATTTTATGCTTAGATAGAAAGTCTCGACTGCTATAAACTTTTAACTGCTTTATATGCTTTATTTAGCTATACGTGTTAGGGCACATGTTAGTGCCTTCGTGGCCTTTGTGTCCTTTTTCGCTTTATCGCCATGTATTTCTGGTGTACGATTTTACCGAAGTGAAATAAACGGGATTCAATTCAATTCAAGTTACACACTGTTATTTCTGCCATTCTGAGTTGTAGACTTTTTCAGAAAAATTAATATCCTTATCCGTACTGCTGATAATAGTCGAATTAAATGGCATACACCATTCTTATGCATTGAAGGTTTAGAAATAATATTAAAGTAATTATTTTAGTCCTTTAAGATTTTAGATTATAATTACTACTCTACATTAAGTAGTTTATAAATGTTAATTATTTATAAAATAATTAACATTATTAGACAATTTCTGTCTTTAAAAGCCTAAATATAACACCTGAATAACTTAATATATGACTAAGATTTTTACAAAGTATTATTAATCTGAAGTCGAATCTATTTTAAAGCCTTAATGTAACATCACATCATATTAAATATTATTAAAGTAATTTCGATAGCACGTGTCAGTTTTTTATACTACAATCTAATCGATGATTTAAACGAGACACAACCATTCACAATCTTCCACACCGGAAGCAGGACTCAAGATCATCGCCTGGAGCGGAAGTACTGTGATCTTACGTCAGGGTCTTGTGAAATACTTCCATACGGAACTTTTATGTACATGTATTCATTGCAATAGCGCAAACAGTAGAGAAGAATTCTCCCAGTCTGGTGTAACAGGCTAGATCAAATTTAGTTGGAATCTAATTGAATGATATAGTGATAATGATGCAAATCTAAAAATAGATATAATGATACAAATTTAGAATCTAATTGATTGATATAATTGTTAAGTAAGATCTGTGCAAAATAAAAACTATGTTTTAGTTGAGAGGAGCATTAAACATATTTAGTATCACTGCAAGCTTCTGATATAGACTAATAAGCTATAAAGAGAGAGACTAAGTGTATTTTTGTTCAATATAGAATATTTTTGAATAGAATCGGATTTTAGTAGAAGTTTGTACTTTTTATACTTGAAATCATAGAATTCTTTATCGTTTAAGTCTTAACAATAATAGCTAAATGATTTAATTTAAAATCGCATACAGAGAAAATAGGACAGACTTTATGGTAAGTTATATGCCATAAACTTATTGTTAGGCAGTAACTTGTAAGCATACACTTAGGCTAAGAGAGAGAGAGAGAGAGAGTGAGTGAGTGAGTGAGAGAGAGAGAGAGAGAGTGAGAGAGAGAGTGAGAGAGAGAGAGAGTGAGTGAGAGAGAGAGAGAGAGAGAGAGAGTGAGTGAGAGAGAGAGAGAGAGTGAGAGAGATTACCGTTATTACTCATTAGATTTCTTATTTTAATTTCTTCATCACACTCAGTTATCTGAGTTCTGAACAGCTTATCATCGGGCAGAATGATTCTTTCATGCGTTTCTATCATATCTTAGTATGATGGAAACGAATATCTTCAGTAAACTATATTTTTTCAAACCAGTTAAATTAGGCTCCAGAAGAGTATAATACACAACCACTCAGTTGTGTTTGTTCATATGTGCTCAATCAGTTGCTGATAGTGACACTATGTAACTGATATAACGATGATGACGATGAAATCAGCATCATCATCATCATCAAATTCATCATTCATCAAATCCAAGGCAAAAATTCCTCGCAATCAATATTGCGTAATGCTTATTCATACATGTCTATTGATCATTTTCTTGTCAGTTATATTAATATGAAATTTGTATATTCGTTAATTGCTATTAAAATTTTTGACAATCTATATGATCACGTACCAGTTGTTTTGAACCTCAGGTTGAAGCTATTGTACCATGTATTGTTAATGATAGGTTGTTATGTGGTTAGGTTTTTGTCATGAAGAAAATCTGGTTTTAAATACGTAATAGGCAAATTATGGTTTAACCAATTAGCTATTTAAAAAGAATTTTAGTTATGTTGAGATTTATTTGTTATCAAAAGGAATATCTTTATGTTGTATCTATAGGTGATAGTTGTTTATTTTTCTGTTTTGGTTTTTTGTTTACTGCCATTATTTTTGTGAAATAAAGATTATATATAGTAGCCTCGCTGACGACAGATGGTGCAGATCATGGTAGCCTCGTCGACTAAACTAAAAATAGACTAGAGTAATAAAATAAAAAATTAATAAATATAAAATATAAATAGAAATAAATAGAAAAATAAAATATAAAAAATTAAATTAAATCATCATCATCATCTTCTTCTTCTCTTTAATCCCAGTTTAACTAGGGTCGGGATACGAATGGACCTTCTCCACTCCTCTTTGTCCCATACCATATCAAAATCTCTTCCATTCGTTTTCTAACATTTTGTGGTAATTTCTGGAGCCTAGGCGCTCACCAACCCGAATGCCCTTCTGACGTGGGTTTGAATCTTAGTGCTTTAGTCGCCTTCTACGACACGTGCAGTTACCGGTTGGTCAATTCTTCAAACAATCCGGACACAACACGGGGGAAAATGAATAATAAAAGTAAAAATAGATATTATATATAAAAAATAAAATTAAATAATAGAAAAATAAACGAATAGACTATTAAAACACAGAGTGGAGCAAGATTTCAGGAAAACATAACATTTCAGGGTAAAGAAGAACAACAACTGAAAGTACAATTTCGACTTGATGTTGAATTCCATGTGACACTGTAATTTCTTAATTAGTATTAAGTTTAAGCCCAGTTCTACGCCAAGCTGTTGGATAATATTCCAGGTATTTCCATGAACTCTAGTAATGAAGTGAACTTGCTGTAGTGGATAGACGGAAAGATTCTGAAGGCGGAAGTTTATCGTGATATCATCGATTGGCTATATACTATAAAGTCCGTGAAAAATCTTGCGAAACCCGAAGCGCGTCAGATTCGAATTAATAACCTTCAACCAACCCCAAACCACAAGTCATTCATATCAGGTGTCATAACGATAGCTCGCTCACACTGACAACTCTTTAGTAACATAGAGTGCGTTAGCTAGGTTTTTACGTAATTTATAAAATTCACTTCTCTCTCATTCGCTCTCTCTGTCTCTCTCTCTCTGCTTCTCTCCCTCTCTCTTTCTGTCGTTGTCTCTGTCGTCGACTCTCTCTCTCTCTCTCTCTCTCTCTCTCTCTCTCTCTCTGTCTCTTTCTTTCTCTCTCTTTACCTATAAATCTCTCTCTAGCTCTCTGTTAGACTTGTTCTACAGTATAAATAGATTTGACTGTATCGGGATTCAAATCCTGGGCTCACCCGTCACTGACATCGCTTTCCAGTAAGGAAACTGACGTTAGCATTAGATTTTTAGCTTTACCTTTTATCGGCTTGTATTGACATGTGTCTATGGCGACCCTTATTGATGTTCATGTTTGCATAGTCTGCCCGAGACGTTCCTGACATCGCCTTGAGGTGATGAAACGAGCATTAAATCCTAATTGATGGATCAACGTATCTACTGATTGATTGATTGATTAATTGATTGATTGATTCATTCATTCATTCGTTCGTTCATTCATTCATTCATTAATTCATTGAGCAACTGTTAAATTTGAATTCCTTTTTCTCGTTGCTATCTGAAGGATCTTAAAGGTTGAGATTCTTATTTAGGCCTATATAAAATTAGGCCTGTAGATAATAATAAAATACAAAATAGGATAATTTAAGATTTAAGCGCAATTCATTGTACATATTTTTGTTTCAACTTGTTTTGAAGAGCGCATTTGTCAATATCTCGCTTGTGATGTAAGGCTTTAATTAAGCCACTGGATACAACTTCCCTCATTTACGTCATAAACCTGAAGAAAAAAGCCAAGCTGATCCTGTTTGCAGCCAGCATGCAATCCCAGCTAATATTCCACTGCAAAAGCTTTAATTTTAAAATTCAAGCATATAGTAGAAAGTTTACTATGAGTGTAAATGTAACCTTAATTTAGAAATAAAATCAATTAACTGAAATATCTTAACGTTCGTCTCGTCATCGAGCAATGACCTTAGGAACGTTTGAAAAGACATATTTATATTAGTTGTCTAGCAAAAATAACTTTGTTTAAATATATCGTTAACCCAAAATAAAAGACTCTGGTGGTATTTCTTATATATCCGACAATTGTCAAAATCTTGCGCAGCATCCAAAAACTTAAGTTTAACTCTGATATTTTAACTTGCGTTTAACTCTGAGATTTTAACTTGAGTTTAACTCTGAGATTTTACTTGAGTTTAACTCTGAGATTTTACTTCAAAATATCGTTTAATTAGTTTATCAAGTCCCTGGGAGTTGAGAGTGTTCATGAATGATGCGCATCACATCGGGCCCTTTAACGTGCGTGTGAAACATTCGACACCATTCCATGAATTCTGATCTAACGTTAAGCGCAGCAGCACGCGCGAGAAGCAATGCCAGAGGAATCAATCGACAGGATCGTCTCGGAATAGAAGACTGCTTCTAATCAAATCCTTGACGGGGGAGCAATCCACTGCGGTTAGGATGGGACGGGATTTAGCTGCGATATACTAGGCCACTCTGTCGAGACATCTAATGATAGTGATGAGACAATACTACTTCACACGCCGTGGATGTAAACACAAAAACAAAAGTTGCTACAACATCTAGAACTGATTTAGGCGAATAGGAAATGTTTGTCTATACTCTTTTTGAAGACTTGTTTCCAAGATTTGTTGACTTGTAGTAGTTTGTCCTTTAGTATTTATAAAATATTGGTACATTATCCTAGAACACTACCTGATATTTAAAATAAGCAATAGATAATAGTAAACTGCCTTACAGCGGTTTGGATATAGACCTTACAAATTCAACTTCTAAGGCAAATAGATTTATACCTTGACATTTTATAAAAGAAATTCAAGCATGCAATCAAATCAATAAGGTTTTCCCTGAGGAATCTATTAATGATAAATGCTAAACCGACATACATGTATATATCTATGCAGTATATGGACAAAGAGATCCAGTACCAATATGATCAGAATCCACAGCCATGAAAGAATCAATAACTCCTACTCTAGATGAAGATGTCAGATGCTGCTTCAAGGGAAATATAAAGTAGAAAAGCTACAATATGTGTTTCAGCCTTACAAGGGAAATGTCAGAGAAAATCGATTTTAAAAATCGATGTTCATAATAAGTGAGTGTTATAATAATCGCATATTATGATAATCGATTATTACACTAATCGATTACTAAAATAATCGATTAGTATACTAATCGATTACTAAAATAATCGATTATTACACTAATCGATTACTAAAATAATCGATTAGTATACTAATCGATTACTAAAATAATCGATTATTACACTAATCGATTACTAAAATAATCGATTAGTATATTAATCGATTACTAAAATAATCGATTAGTATATTAAGCGATTACTAAAATAATCGATTAGTATATTAAGCGATTACTATATCAATCGATTATTATGATAATCGATTAGTGTAATGATCAGATAATAGACTTAAAAATCTATTAGTAAACCAGTTTTTCTACGTTTCACTTCATAATAAAGACTGACCATGTAACTAATGTTGACCAAATCGCCTTCTGAAAATGAAATCTATTTAGTTGAATAGTAATAAACTCTAAAACTGACTATTGAATGATTGTTCTTTAGTATCCAAGGAATATGAAAGATATTTAGTTAAATAGTAATAAACTCTAAACCTGACTATTGATTGATTGCTGCATAGTATCCGAGGCTACTATGCACCGCACACGACTCTACAGGTAGAGCCTGTTATGTGACACGTGCGGACATGTGGATTGAATTGTTCAGGATATTGCATCCATCCGGATCCCACGAGCCAATCCTTTTATTCCTCTCATTTCCATTAAACGAATCCGTGTCTTTAAATGCTGCCTGCCGGATGTTAAAAATAAACAAATCATAGTTTCTTAATTTTATTTGCTGAATAGATCTACAAAAGATAGATAAAATAGCTACAATTTCTTTTCTCTTTTTCGTCAATATGTTATTCTTTAATGGTAGGCCTGCTTGAGAGAAGTTATGGGGAAACACCAAATAAATAATTATTATAAATAAGTAAAGTCAACAATTAAACAACCAGCCAAATTTACAATCACTGATCAACACTGATCTACGTGTACGTTATTGTAAATTAGGCATTACCTAGTCATATACGTACATGTAATACAGATTAGACCAACCAATAATATTTCGTTGTATTATAGTATTGTATTGCATTTCATTGTATTATATTACTGTACTGCATTTCATCGTATTATATTATTGTACTGCATTTCATTGTATTTATATTTTTCGTCAACCTTATGAAAGGTTTTCTGGTACTGATTGTTAAAGGATCTATCAGCAGAAATCTAAAGAATTGTCATGTCCTGCGCTCAACTCGTCAAAGAGTGTCCTCTTTGGCCCTGCAATTGGTATGCAGGCCAATTGATTTCCAGCATCATAAGATTTAGACTCCTTCCAAAGTAGAATTTAGAATTGGTCTACTGTCTCCCAACTTAAAGAACTATCAGCAACAAGTAGAACCAATATCTACTATCACAACAAAAAGGTTATGTGATAGTACAGCTAGCTCGAAATTGTTTCTAACCACCATGAGCAAAGGTTTAGCTGACTAGCAGTCTAATAAATATCAATTAAACTCACATTATCGTCACTTTCAACTATCAATGCTTTGGGGGATGCGTCTAGAATTATTCTCACAAGTAAAAAGTCACGTTACAAATGAAAATTAAAGTAACTATGGCTCAATTACTTAGCATAAAATTACATTATGGTATAATTATCTTAATTACTTTATGAATGATTACATTAATTACTTTATGAATGATTACATTAATTACTTTATGAATGATTACATTAATTACTTTATGAATGATTACATTAATTACTTTATGAATGATTACATTAATTACTTTATGAATGATTACATTAATTACTTTATGAATGATTACATTAATTACTTTATGAATGATTACATTAGTTACTTTATGAATGATTACATTAATTACTTTATGAATGATTACATTAATTACTTCATGAATGATTACATTAATTACTTCAAATTAAAGTAACTGCATATGGCTTAATTACTTTAATGTTAAAGTAGGCTAATTATTTTAATCATTCTTATAGAGTAATTAATGCAATCATAGTATAATGTAATTTTATACCCAGTTTTATTCTTTACATTCTTAAACACTCTTAGACAAAGAGATAGGGGTATGTAGGCCCCTGTTGCAGGTTTAAATGACACGTTGCATTGCATGTTGCATTTCGCGTGAAGTTTTATTCGTCTGCAGAGAGAAGATGATGATGTATGATGGTGCTTTGACTGTTGAGGCCATGGAAAGACATTCAAGACTTCAACAGTTCTCTCTGGCGCAGGAATATTGATGGAATTGTTAATGAACTGAAGAGTGACAACTTTCCTACGTTACAAGCGCCAAACTGTGCGCAAAACATGCACGCTAACTCCAGTCCAAATTGATTCCACCGAGCCAATGTAGATCAAACGCGCGATTCTCCTGTATCTATCTGGTGTTCTGACACTGTAGGTCCAAAGCGTAGATTCCTGGGTCGTCTTATTGTCGATTTTACGGCATCTCGAACTCAGTTCAATTTTTGCTCTTAAACTAGTGTAAAAGCAAAAGCAGTCAAGACTATCTAAGAGTAAGAATATGTATTGTAGCCATTCAATTTATAGAAGAGAAGTAATACTATAAATGTATTTGATTTGTGTTCAATCGGCAATAATTATTTGAACTTATACGTTTGATTGATTGGATGCACTGAGCAAGATGTGTTTAATTGGTTATGTTTTTTCGTCTTGGATCTATCAAAGCAGTACCCAACGAATCTAGTCTACGTAGTTTTGAACCTACAGATGGATCGAGAGCGACATACGTGCACATGCAATATAAGAACGAAAAATTATACAAGATAGATAAATAATATAAGATAAATAAATAATATAAGATAAATAAATAATATAAGATAAATAAATAATATAAGATAAATAAATAATATAAGATAAATAAATAATATAAGATAAATAAATAATATAAGATAAATAAATAATATAAGATAAATAAATAATATAAGATAAATAAATAATATATTATTAAGATCGAGAAATAATAAAAGATAGATTGATAATATAAGATCGGCAAATAATACAAGATAGTAGACACATAATATAAGATCGATAAATAAATAATACACGATAGACAAATAGCATAAGATCGATAAATATTACAAGATTGAAACATACAGACGTACCCATATTAATATGAATGGCTTTCTATTAAATAGGCAAAGAATTAGCTACCACACTTGACCTTGATAGCTTTACTATTGACATTTATTTATAGCAGCTGATCTTTCGTTCTTCTTGCTGACACTTTTGAGTACAACCCACTATTAGCAGATAGCGTAGCTACTAGCAGAGAGTTGGCTACCAGCTACTAGCAGACAACTTAGCTACCAGCTACATGCAGCTGATCAACTAGCCTATATGTAACTAGGCCATATGTATAGTGGCTTGGCATTCATAGCTCAGGTCTATATTGTGGACATTATCCTTACACAAAAGTTAGTTAACTATACAGAGTGTCTCATGTTTTGATTCCCATATTAAGTTATAATTTTAATCAATCAAGTAATCGAAAAACACAACGAACATGTTCACAAATGTTTGCAAATAATTAGGCCTACTTTAATTTCTGGCCGTTCGTAACTACTGTATATATATATATATATATATATATATATATATATATATATATATATATATATATATATATATATATATATATCAGTGCACTGCCTACTGGTAGGTCCATGGTATATAGCGCCTACTGTGACGTTGAAACAAAAGTTAAACTCTTCCACATTGTTTTGAGTTATTTTTATATTCAGTGCCTCGAGTTTTTAAACTCTTATTAACACGTGTGTTGAGCATTAGGTAACGTCCAGAAGTGTTAAATTACGGCTCCTTAGGAAGTGAGTTCGACTCCCGGAACGTTGCTCAGCGAGTAAAATTTAGAACATTCGAATCACATTATCGACTATATGAAAAATCGACTATAAAGGGTCTAACGGTTTAAATAAATGATTTAGTACTAGATCATGATCATTGACGGATTATCAATACACTACTTTGCGACCTTGACCTTTCTTACTATTTTAGCCCCTTTTTGAGGTCATAGGGAAAGGACTGTAAAGCAGTGAATCATCGGCTATTATAATTGTTAGCCGCTCTCTATAGGTTTGAAACTGCGCCCTTGTGTACGGAATTTTAGAAACTAATCCAACAAATACTAATAAAGGACCGCATAATTATAACATCACCTCATGCAACCCGAAGCGCTGATGTAAACCTGGTAAAACGCGAAATTTGGTCACTTTTAGGTCAAACTATTAAAATATAACAACGCCAACATTAGAGTGATGGTATCGTCAGTGTCGCCACCCTGACTCTATGAAACTTTAATCTACCCGACAAAGAGCACAAAATTATACCCCTGCAGCTAAAATGATACACGGTGCAAATTTAATATCCAAAAAATATTTCAATAATATGATATTAAGGGAATAAGTAATACAAACAGTATTTTGGTCTGTATTTGTAGCAAATTAATCATAGAAAATTATACATTTAAATACTATAATTTAAGTGTATGCAACCCGAAGGTTTAAAACTAAAATATTAGATCTTATGAGAGCAGCTGGGTGAGAAGTGAATAGTGCAAGAATCAGCGCCTACATACCGACAGACTGTTTACATTAACGTCTCGCCATCAACACATCTTTAGCCCGCAATGCTGCTAGCTGGCGGCAGTACATTTAAAATTAAGGGGCTTAATAGTTACCTGTTGTTTATTGCACTCAAACACTTTTAAAGAAAGTTTTAGTCATGCAATACAGTGTTAAATGCCGGTAGCCCAAGATATAAGAACACAACTATACTTTGGGAGTTTACAAAAGCGATTTAGCAGATTTTCTTTAACAGAACTTCATATGGCTAATAACATCTTATTTAAAAATAAACACGCATTATAGTGAAATGATCAACTGTGTTGATATCTATCACTTTTAATTCCACATGTTTAAACCGTTAGGCAATTTAGACCTTTTCCGTGTTACCAGTCCAGTGAATGTCCGAATTTTACTCTCAGATCAGCGCGGCTGGGATTCGAACCCACAAGGATTCAATTCACCTCAGGATCTGTCACTTAAAACTTCATGCCGCTACCCCTACGATATAAAGACATCCACAGGGCTATATCATAAAACTATAATCAAAAACATCTAAATTGTTTCCACTTAACAGCGAATAAACATAATCAAAATTATCTCAATTATTTTATTATTGCTAGAGCTATATCAGTTACAAAAGCAATATTCAACCTCTTGTCATTTAAATTCAGTACGATGAATACTTATTGAAATATTTAAGTAGTTCTGCATTTAGAAAGTGTTTTCAGTTTACAGATACGTATAAGTTTTACACTTACTATTCAGAAGTTTTATTTTAAGAAGGGTCAAAAGGTTTCCTCTCCCTAACGTGCACAGTGATTCACTACAGCCCCGGCCGTTATGGCTAGCGGTGCATGCTGGGAGTGTAAACAGCCGCCATCTTGTAGCGCATCGTGCTCTGTGTTTGTAAATAAAGAAATATAAATATAAACATTTAACGTTTGTGTCTATATTCGCTGCTGATGTGTTAATCGTGCCTAAAACGATATAGCATATACCGCGTTAATGAGGAAGACCTATTGCATTATTCATTATAATGGATTAGTTTCAAAATTGGATGGCTGATCGAAGGACATGATGGTTATATTAACGGTCAAAATAGTGGGCCATGTAATTGATAGCATTTGGTTCTGTCAAATTTGTGCATAACGGATGATTGTGTAGAGGATCATTTATGTTAATTTTTTTTATTAAGCGTGATAGCTTACTGCATACTTAAGCTATGTTTACGTGAGTATGTAAATTACTTTATGATCTGATAAATTTGTAAATCTATAAAACTTGCTAATTATACTAGTGCAATATATTATACACTGCATAGCAGTCAATGACATCTACACTCTAATTTTGCTCACGAGATTTTCCTTTAATGATAATTTATACTTTACTGCTTTACGAGATTGAAAGTCTTAACTGTTTCAGTGTGTAGTTCGTCAAGTGCCACTCTGAACTTATTGCTGACGTCTTGAGATCGATTCTCATGTGAAATTAACAGAGTAATTTCTTGGACATTTACAGGACTATCGAAAATTGACTAAATGAACCTCAAGAGTTTTAACCGAATATATTAAATTTGACGTCGTAGATGATCCTTTCACTTAATGTGTCTTTAAATTTAAAATTTGTTGAACTAATTTTTGTGCCATTGGATGCTGTGTTATACAGAGAGATTGGCAGTAATCCATAGTTCCAAATTTGCAAATAATTAATTTAGCAATAATTGTACTGATTGGAAATGTATGCTCCAAAAGCATCTTCCGATAATGACGCATGGGCTCTGCTAGCTCTGAGATCTGCTCCATCGAGCCCCAAGCGACATGGAACCACCAGCGAGATCTGGAAAGGAGGGTCTGGCGATAACAATGGTGCCCCGATTGCACGTTTTGAAGGAAAGGACTTTGAGTTTATTATGCACCGAGGAAAGAAGAAGGTGACAATAGGTCGCAGCAGCAGTAAGGGAGATGTGGATATTGATATGGGGCACTCGAGTTTTGTTTCACGCAATCACTTCCAGGTTTTTTGTCAAACTGGGTCGGCCAGCGGAGATGATGGTGGAACAAACGAGATAAGGTTTTTCCTGACTTGCTCGGGGAAAAACGGCATCTTTGTGGATGGAACTTTTCAGAGAAAGGGAGCTCCGCCTATTGAGCTACCGAAAAGGTACTGCTTCATTTAGTTAATTAGAGAATTTACTGAATAAAAATTAATAAAGGTGATTAAGCAAGAACTGAAGCAAGCAAAGAGAAATCACCACAGCATCCAGATTTATCCAAGCTATTTAAGGTATGAATACGGCATAGCCTTTTTTGAAAGGAATAACTTGTTGATCGATAGAGTGCTCATTGTGTAGAGTGAGCAGAATATGAGTTGGAATACATACCTTAGAAACTCCAGTTAGCAGAACAGTAAGGAGAGTGTGAGACTGAATACAAATTGTGAGTTGAACAAGTTCGAAGCAAAACAAAAATCGCAGAGAATTTTACCATTGGTCAATATAGGATTTTATGATCTGCTATAAATGAGTTGTTATTAAAAATTAATGGACACGATTTGAAGATGTATAAAATGTGCTTTACTACAGCATCTCTTTAAGGATTGAATTTATGTTTAACAGATGTATGCTGAGATTTCCGAGCACCGCAATCAAGATACAGTTTCAGGCTCTTGCGGACACTAACGGAGCCGAGGAGAAGCAGTTAAAGACCGTCACGTCTCCCACGTCAGATTCATTTCCTGTGCCACCGATCAGCCAGGGATTGCAGTCTGGTCCTAAAGCTCAGTTTCAGCCGCTACAGATCGGTATTCCTCAACGCAAAGAGCGAATGACCTTAGCAAGCCCCTGCCCTTCGCCTACTGGCACGATCAGGTATTTTTTCTTGTATGGTTTGCGGCTTAACCTCCAATAACCATCTTGTAAATTTTATATCATTTGTTTAGATAAGTTAGTCGTATGACCTGAAACTCTATTGTAGAATAGACTACCCAAAGTCTGCACTTGCTGAAAGTCCTGCGTGACTGAGTGAATGTTTAACTGCTCTAGGGATGCAATATTTAGGTACAATAGCAGAGGACATAATTGTCTCATCTATGAACAAGCAACAAGTACACTTGACGAAGGCTTTTGCAACAGGGTCAACGGGTTCTAGGCGGCATTCTTTAGAGTTCTTGAGAGCAGACATTGAATTAGGAGTACCGTGGCACATAGCTGGGACCTTCTGTTTGACCGAACACTAAAGAGAGAGAGAAAGAGAGATTGAGAGATTCAATATTTATGGTGAATAACACAAAGCTATTCAGTAAAAAATTAAAACTAAAAGGTACTGTATTGCTATTCATTAATAGGATAGTATTAGTGTTTTTATACTAATCATATACACCTAATGTTTTCTATAAGATTTTACAACGCTTTGCCTTATTTTATATGAAGAATATACTGGATAGAAAACAGTAAAAACCAAGATTTGAAAGGCTAGATGAATCGATAATGGTTTTGTATAAATAGATATTAAAAACAACAAATGATACAAATATGAAGAAGAGTTATGTGCCCTGGATCTTCCATTAGGCAGTACACTGAGAGAGAGAGAGAGAGAGAGGCAGAGAGAGGTAGAGAGAGAGAAATGAAAGGAGTGAATTTAACCATGACGTTAACATTATCTCTGGTTTATATAACTTGTTCTCAGTGCGGCCAACTCCTGTCCCACAAGTCCTCGCAGTTCCTCCGTGGGTCCTCCGAGATTCTCCATTCCCTTTGATCTTCCATCAGCCGCGTTTGCAGCGGCCCAGTCTAGAGCTATTGGCACAACGGAGGAAGTTGTCGTGGATATAAAAAGCTCGATGGCTCATGCCGGCCCGACTGTGGCAATGGATAGCTCCATGATGGGGGAGGAAGAAGAGATTGAGACGGGAGAGGGGGCAATGTCGCCCCCTAGGGACGGGGCCAGCAAGGGCAAACCTCCTTACTCGTACGCTCAGCTGATCGTGCAGGCAATAATGTCTAATCCTGATCGGCAGTTAACGCTGAGTGGCATTTACGCTTACATCAGCAAGCACTACCCGTACTATCGGCCTAATGATAAGGGATGGCAGGTGTGAAACTGTGCTTTCTACTCAGTCGACTTTGTGTCCTATATATAGTGTCATTTCTGAAACTCAATATTTTGCTCTTGATTTGTTGATACTTGGTTAGATATGATTAGTGTTTGCTAAATTATTAGAATTAATAATTCATTAATAAATAATTAATTAATTGCTAATTAATTAATTAATAATTAATTAATTACATTTTATTAGAGATACTGGGCATATGTCTAAATAATATTCCTATATGCTATAGAACAATTTAGGTAGGTTGTGTTCTATTGATCAATAAACTTTTATTAATATTATGTACTATAGTTTAACATCATAAATTATCATTTTTATTTTTTTGTGCCTCAAAACCTGTTTAAAAGCTAGAAATATTGAATCCAGTGGATCTATGTGATGAAATTCTTTGAATCTGTAACGTCCCTGACATCATTCTTGTATGAGGAAGCAGACGTTGAACCTTTATTTATGTATGATTTATTTATTAATTGCAACTGTTGATATTTTTCTCTCTAGAATTCAATTCGTCACAACCTGTCGCTGAATCGATTCTTTGTGAAAGTTCCGAGATCTCAGGAGGAGCCGGGCAAGGGATCGTTCTGGCGCATACACACCAACTCTGAGGGCAAACTGATGGAGCAAGCCTTCCGTCGCAGGCGTCAGAGGGTTGTTGCTTCGTTCAGGTTCTAAACTGATTTATTCTTCTTCAACTTTTGTAGTTTGTCATTATATCTGTGAGTTAGATGGTTAGGGGAATCATGTTGCCTATAAATATTGCAGTACAGTTAAAGTGATACTTGATCGTGTTATCATCTGGTGGAAATCGTGATTTGATGTGTGCACTCCTTGTTTGTCTTAGTCTTACTAGACACATAATATTCACTCCTACTGCGGTTGTTAGAAAATCTGAGTTGAAGGTTAATCTGTGTTAATTAAATCAACAGACGACTGTAAGATCGTATAAATAGAGCTTTTGTTTCCTCAGCTATAGTACTATAGTCCAAGTAGTTATATATGTTGCATTGATTCTTATAAGCTGCTATAATTCTGTAATCCTCCAATCATTTAATATATCACCTGTGATATTATCATATCTGATATATTCTCTTACCTAATCACAATTGATAGAGTCGCATCTGTTACTGTAAATATGATATCTAATATCATTGTGTCATATGTGATATCGTCACACCTTTTAGTATCACACGTGATATTATTACACATGTTATTATCTCACATGATACCACTACACGTGATAACATCACACGTGATATCATACATGATATTACTACACGTTATATTATCACACATGATATCATCACATGTGATACTATTACACTTGATATCATACGGGATATTGTACGTGATATTATTACATGTGATATTATTACACATGATGCCATCACATGTGATATTAGCACACCTGATGTTGTCACATGTGATATTATTACACATGATACTATCACTCATATAATACGTGATACTATCACACATGATATCATACGTGATATCACATAATACTATCACACATGATATTAACACACCTGATGTTGTCACACAGATCAGCGCCAGTGTCACCCACAGGTGACGGCAAGGACGCCGCACACAGAGGGGCTGGCGGAGTCACCTACATCCACTCCGATGGCTACTCCGGCTCCATGGAGCTCACTGGAGGCGAGAGGATGGAGGCTGAGACGGCTGCGGCTGTCGGCTCACTGCTAGGCACAACACCAGGCGGCTCAATGCAGGTTCCTCCGCAGCTAAACGCCTCGTTGTCCCAGCGGCTCGTTCAGCTGTCCAATGATATACGATTTATCCAGTCTGCGCCTGGCTCTCCGCAAAGTTAGTCCTTTGTGATTTTAGAATGCCTTAATAGCGTAGGGGTAACGTCATGAAGTTTTAAACGACAGATCCTGAGGTGAATTGAACTCTCTCGGGTTCTCGAATCCCAGCCGCGCTAATCTGAGCGTAACATCTCAGACATTCACTGTACATGTGGTATTAAAAAGTGATAATGTTTACTTTAATTTTTTAATTTTTTTGTGCTCCTAACAATCAATCAATTAATCAATGAGTTGATCAATCTAATAATTTCACAGTGGCTGGTTCATCTGTCTGATGACGTATGTTTAATTCAGTATCTAGCCGATTGCAGAGTTAGTCCTCCGTGCATTACTCATTCACAGAAGTTATTTCTTATTGACTGCTCAGATTTTTCTGCGTGTGATCATCGATGGATGGGAGAACTGTGAGAGTCTTGGTGATTTTATTGTCTAAAATTTTCATTTTGTAGTGCTACAGTAGTACACTTTGGACTTTTTCCGTTGTGCTGATTTTCTGGATTTTGGAATTTTCACTGTTTTTGGACCTTCTTTTTGCTCACCGGCTTGATTTTGACTCAATAGTTCTCCATGTTGTCATTGATGACTTTAGCACTCTAGTTGTTGTTATTAGTATTACTTAAAATTTCATGTTAATCTATGCCTTGTATTTTTTATGCTATTTATGATGTATAGGCGGCGCTGCACCTGTTTTGGTATCCAACTTAAACGCTTCTGTGCCGGGTAACCTCGTCTATCAGTCGCTAGCGTCCACCCTGCTGAACAAACAGTCGCAGCCCATACAGGGCGGCTCTCTGCTCGGTGCAGGCAGCATACGGCTTACCAGTCCTGGAGCAGCCGCCAGCTCACTTGTGACTGGAACGAGAGAGACTGGTAGGCCGGAATCTTCTCTGTTGTATCTTAGACGTTATTTGCATATGATTTCTATTTATGTACTTATTTCATTTATCATACGCATATAACAATTGGCGTACAGAATAGGCAGTTAGAGCGCATGGACGGAAATAAAGGCCACAAGTGGCACTTACATATTCCAAATTTTTAAAAAATGCACAAATTTGCATTAATTACATATGGTCAATAAAATCTTTAGTATAGACCCTAATTATATGCCAAAATATATTTAGCAGATCATGTAGTATAATTATTAAGACAATCAACAGTATATTTCGAATATTTTGTACTTTACTTTAATACTAATAATTAACATTTTAGTCTATTTTATTTGCATAGTTTGGAGTAGGTATAATTTATTGTTTTTGAATCTTGTTAATTAATTAATTAATGTAATATATAAATTTTTTATTAATATAATTAATTAAGTAGAGCAATGGTTAACGTGTAATTAGTATGATTGTTATTATTTAGTTTAAATTGATGTGTTTCTTAATTTGCATAATTAAGTTACTCTGTCTACATTTTTGAAATGTCAGCTACAGTAATTGTTAGAGCTCTCTGATGGTGGGTTCTTATGTTTTGAACAGTTCGTAATCTGATACCATATCTTCATCTAAGTAGAAGATGATGGTGACCTATGATGAAAAGAAATAAACTTCTATGTATTTCATTCTTTTTATCTTCAGTTTCTTAGATTTTGCCTCGGTGTGTTCTTTTTGCATTTGTTGCACATATTTCTGTTTGTATACAATTCAAGAAACTTTCTCTTTCTTCATATCTGATTTATAGCTATAATGACGATGCCGTCTAAAGGTTAATATTCCTGATATACGCTGAGTGTGTTTAAATATTAGGTTTTAAAGTTGGCCAAATACTAAATCTAAAGTTAACCTTAGCTTTAGCTTCTCAATTGAGTGTTTATTTGTGTAGATATGAATCAGATAGGAATTCTTAATAGCGTAGGGGTAACGTCATGACGTTTTAAATGGCGGATCCCGAGGTGAATTGAACCCTTGTGGAATCTCAGCCGCGCTGATGTGAGAGTAAAATCTCGGACATTCACTTGACTGGTTATACGGTAAATGGCCTAAATTGCCTAACGGTTTAAACATGTGGTATTAAAAAGTGATAGATAGCGACATATATGTGAGAGTAAAATCTCGGACATTCACTTGACTGGTTATACGGTAAATGGCCTAAATTGCCTAACGGTTTAAACATGTGGTATTAAAAAGTGATAGATATCGACATATAGTTGATCATTTCACTATAGTGCGTGTTTACTTTTTAGACAAGCAGCCGACGGTGCTGCTGTTGAAATCAGTTCTCGGTGGCTCTACGGAGCAACAACCGCTGGTTGTATCGAGTCCTCTCGGTGTGCCAGCTAACGTCACCTCTCTGGCAACACTGATGCAACAGCAACAACAGAACACTTCACAGCAGAACCAGCAGGCGTTGTTCATACAACGATTGTTACAGCAAGGCGCGATGGTTGTAAGCCGTGGACCGGCCGCTGCCACTCAAACAGTCAGCGCAGGGGCGGAGTCTAAACCAGGCTTATATACTCTGCCCAGTGGCTCAGTGGGCGGGGTCCAGTTTGTTATCGGCTCATCAAGCCTTGTGCAGCAGTCTCGTAGTAAACCAGTGGGGCAGCAGCTAGCAATGCCTGCTGGAGTTCTGACGGCAGCTGCTACAGCTGCTGGACAGCTTACAGCAGCTGGACAACTTGCAGCAACCAGACAGCTTACAGCAGCTGGACAGCTTACAGCAGCTGCTGCACCACAGCTACTAGTTATGCCAGGCGAGGCAAGCAAAGAGTCTGCTTCTCGACCTATTGAGCAGGTGACTGCTGCTCAACTCATGATGCTCATACAGAGGCAGCAACAACAGCTTCAGCAACAGCAACAATCAGAGCAACAGCAGCAACAACTTCAGCAGCAACTTCAGCAGCAGCAGCAGCAGTTAGAGCAGCAGCATCAGCTACAAATTCAGCAACAACTTCAGCAACAGCAACAGTTAGAGCAGCAGCAACAACTTCAGCAACAACTGCAGCAGCAGCAACAGATAGAACAGCAGCAACAGCTTCAGCAGCAGCTGCAGCAGCAGATTCTGTCAGGGCGTGCTGGTGAGGGAGGGGCTAAGCTCATAACTCTCGCTGGATCAGGGCTGGACCTCAAGTCTCTGTCGTCGCTGTTCAAGGTCGTGGAGGCCCCCACGAGCGCTAGCGTTGTCAAGCTTGATCAGCTGCTGGGCCCTGGGGCACAGAGTGCTGGTGATCTCAGTGCACTGACTGAGCGGCTGAGAGCAGAGGCTGAGGTTAGCGGCGACGATGGGCAGATAAAAAACGGCGCGAATGGAAATGGACTGGTTCGTTTTTCGTTTATTTAAATTTTAGAAAACTTTCCCTGTGTTGTGTCCGGGTCGTTTGAAGAGTTTGACCAACCGGTGACTGCACATGTCGTAGAAGGTGACTAAAGCACTAAGATCCATACCAACGTCAGAAAGGGCATTTGGTTGGTGGATGCCAGGCTCCAGTAATTGCTAAAAAACTTAAACGAATGGATATAAAAAAGTCTATTCATATCCCTCTACCCTAGTTAAACTGGGATTTAAGGGATGATGATGATGATGAGGCAAATGGAGAGTTAGAGGCTTATCATGTATTACGATTTTACTTCATCGTCATGAGAATATATAGGAGCTGTGCGCATGTTGTAATTTTAATTCTATTTGTGAGATGAGAAGGTTTAAAATCAAAAATAGTGTAATGTTTATTTTATGTCATTTTAAAGTGCAAAATTCTTAAACTGTTTCATAATTTAATTGTTATAGTGTTCGCAGTTTGATACTAATATTAACTAGTTTAGGATCGTATTTGTAAAAGCTTTTTTGTAGCTGTTGTAATAAAACCTATTTAACGTCAGTTTCCACAGTCGAAAGCGATGTCAGTGACGGGCGAGCCCAGGATTTGAACCCTGCACATACTGATCCGCTGTCGAATATCTCACCGACATCGCCACTGGCTTGAGCCAGTGGCGATGTAACTGTTGTCTTTCTTAACGGTATGTACTGGCATAGACTTATTTGTATTTTTCCCCAAATCCTTTGTTCTCTTACTTAATTAGTGTACATTTGAATTGGTTTGTGCTTATTTTAACAGGAACCTCACACAGGCATGTGGTCAATGCACACTGCAGGATCCGTGGAGTCAAATCCTGCGACTCTAACGATGCAAGATGCTGCGGCGTCTCTGCAGAAACTGCAAAACTCTTCCGGAGATTTGATTGGTCTGCAGAATTCCTCTAACTTGATTAGCCGCCTATCATCAGCTTCTAGTTTGTCATTTAATCCTACGGGTGTAGATTCTGTGGCAGCGACACAGTATAACGAGACGGTGCAATATGCTAGCAGCAATGTAAATAATTTGAAACACGGGGCTGAAGAATTCGGAGAGGAAAGTGACGCAAAGAGGATTCGGTTGGAGGATGGTGTCGCCAACTGTTGACCATTATTTGATTAACTGTGCGTCTGAGAATAATTCAGTGGATGCGTTCTTATAAAATGTTAGACGCAGTTCATGGCATTAGTGTTTATCCGCGTAAAATGCATAATTTATTTTGTGCGGTGCTGTACGGATTTTGTTTCTAGCTCTACATACTTTAAACGTGTTTTTGTTTCAAGCCATATGACGAACATTTGTTTAGTTTGCGTGTTTGTGTGTTGCAAAGTTAAGATTGTCAGCTGATATTTTATTGTTGAATGTATTGATAAGCTGTTACGTTTCCTTTGAAACAAATATCTCTCTATTTGCTTGTTTATGATTTTTTTATGTGTAATTGAGCCAACTATAGCTACTTAACGGCTGCTCTATTATGATTATTGTTTCATGTTTACTATACTGGTTACAAAGGCAGCATTGTAATTGATTAAATAGAATAGTTGAGGTAATAATGTGCCCTGCTGTTGTGGAACTATCATAATCTTTGTAGACCATAATTTCAACTCTTTTGTTGAAAGTTGTGCTGTTAAAACTCTCCTATCACTAATGGTACCGTACCATCTTCTAATGCAGTATAATATAATGGTTTCAACGCTGCCCTTAGACACTGGCAGTTGTAGCTGCTATCATTATAGCTCTTCGGTACTTCTATATACGTTCTCTATTCAAGTATCAATTATTTTTAATTATCTACTGGTGGGCTTTAATATCATGTGTAGTTAAAATTAAATATTATAGATAAATAAAAATGACTTTTAACCCGTCTATCACAGTAATACAACAATATTTTGATTTATTAACCCTTTAATAAACTATTAAGTGCATTTAGGAACCTATCCGTTTTTTACGTTAAGAAGGCTAAGGCACAGTTTCATATTCTGAAACCAAGTCGGAATGTGAAGCTTGAACAATGAAGGAGGACTGTACTACTGCTTCTATGGTCTCTTTTGCAAAATTTGCTTTTCTGATGTACGCAAAATTTGCACCGATAGATTGATTTAATTACTGCAGAGCTTGTTACATGTAATGTTAACAAATAGAATGTCTCTAGCTTATAAATCACACCTGATTTTCACATATGTCAACGACGTTGAATGACCCAGCGAGTAGAACATGCGACTGTTAAAAGAACCGTCATCTCAGTCAGAACGTCTCAAACAGGCCCTAAAATTGACTTTAAAATCTTCCACATTTGTTGTAGTGAGAGTCTTTGTTTTGGAATTGATTTGTTGTACTGCGTCTAATTAGTTAACTCAGAAATATTTAGTGTGTAGTATCATTAATGCTGAGCAAATCAGCTAAGACAGTAGTTCCGTGACATCTTATTCGGTTAGGAGAACCACTTTAAAGCCTCGCTATATTGTTAGAAATTTGCGACTTTAAAGCCTCGCTATATTGTTAGAAATTTGAAGTCCGTTGATGTTAACAAGTGTAGAAATTTTCTTAAACGGAAATAAGTACACTATTTGTTCATTTCAGATTGTAAGTTATTTTGTTATTTATGGATTGATAGCCTAATTGATTCATCTGTTATTAAATATATCCCAGACAATATATATACTTGCTATTCTCAAGCAATATACTTCTCCTAGTGCACTGCACTTGTCGAAGGCATATAACTCTTATACTAGATACAAGTCTTTTGTTTTGAGAACAAGTCTTTTATTTTTAAAACAATGAAACTTCTATGTGCAGTGAACGTCTAATTTTATATTAGATTTTCACAGTAGTCTTATGTATGAAGAGTGAATCCTTCTTGATAAGTTCATTTCTCATATGCATGATAAGAAACTGACACTAAACAAAAACTGAATTTAGTTTTTAGCAGTAGTCTTTATGGCAGTACAGCCATTCGCTAAAATACAATTATTATCACAGCGAGCATCGATATGGATTATCTTTGAGAGAAGTATATTCAACGGATTACTTTGAAACTGTTGAGAATTAAAATGTCGTCAGTGCTTAGTCTTGTTAATTGAAATACATTTGTTAATACAAATCCCGTTTGTCATTTTTAATTGCTACCATTGAATTCTTCCAACGAGAGCATGTAGTGTACGACACGCTGGTATCATAGACTTACTATTTTGACGTTGTGCACAAACTGTCATTTAGTTCAAATATGGCAACAGCATTAAATAGCTATAGTAGGCTTCATTAAACTATCTCAGAATGTATTATGGAATAGGGTTTATATGTTGCAGCAAAAAGGAACAAGTGTAAATTGACTCGTCTGACTGGATTTATTTTATGGTCTGAATTAAAGTCCATCAAATGACTCTAAAAATTTCAAAAAACAAATGAACATTACATGTGCACAGGAAAAAGCTTACAAATTACCTCAATTTATAGAAAAACACTGATTATAGAAAGTGGACCTAGGCAGATATATTAACACTATGGAAGTCTGGTCGAGTTGTTAGAAAAGCCTCTGAACGACTAAAATAACGTTAGAACGTATATTCAGTATAATCATCCTACAGTAAAAATCAGGCATAGCATCTTCATTGGCTTGTAGTATCGAGTACCATCATAAAGATATAGCTTGAAAATACCGCATCATCAACAGTGCGTACAATATAAAGCAAGCATCCTGAATGACTGCTCTAGCATCACAGTTGTATCTTAATCAGAGATCTGCTAATTCAATAGCCAGTACAGCCTAGACAAAGTGAATGTTAATCATAGGGCACTGTATACGTGTAATCAACAAAAGTGTTAGCATACGAGCAAATGTTATTGCAGCGATAAAAAATGCAGCTTATCTATTTGCAAGTGGATTAGCCTGTAGAACACGATTAACCTGCATCCTACATCTCTACAGAAGTCACGAGCAAAAACGCTAACACAAATCAATGCAGACAAGTGTTCTTATGTTTCTATAGATATTACTGTAACTGTCCACATAAATCAAGTCGATTCAAGACGCCTACAACTGTGCATACAAGTTCTCGGGATATAAATAGAGTAAGACGTTTTCAGTTCATGTGACATAGATAGCAGATGTTATTTCTTTCCAGTTATTTTCTTGCCTCCTTGACCTACAATATATATGTACAAGCATAATATATTAACAAATAAACAACAATATATTAACAGTACTATTAACTTTAAAAATTATTACAATTAATAGCATTAAAGGTTTATAACAATTGACTAAATATCCGATATAGAAATTGTCCCCAAGGAGTATAAATCTTTATTGAATTTTAAGCAAATTAAGCCAATCATGGAACAATATATATGCAGTTCAGCATCAGATAACTCTTATTAGTATTTCTTCTGTTAAGAAAGATAAACTAGCTTTTTGCCTTTACAGACGGCAGAAAACTTTGTCAACCACGTTTTTATTTGCAGCAATAGTTTAAATAGTTGTCGATAACAAACTACGATAGTAACAGCAACATAACGGCACCTAAGCTTTAAAAAACTCAAACCGGTAGAAAAAAAAAGGATATCTATATTATTAAAATTTATCAGCTTTATTATTTATCAGCTTTATTATATAAGTACATATTATCTGCTTTATTATATATAGGTACATATGTGAATTATTAGTAATTTATATAAATTATTGGCTTTATGCAGCTGCTAGACTTACCCAGTGGACCCTTCCCAGCAGCTTTAGCCTTAGCCTCTTCCATTGCCTTCTTCTCTGCCTTCTGTTTCTCCTTGAACTCTAGATCTTGCTACAAAGTACAAACATAGAACATTTAAACAATACCACTGCTTGACGTTTCTCTTGAAATGGCAGTCCTATCGCAAACATCTTTCAATACCCCATTCTCACTGATATTATCAGTGAGAATGAACTTCATCACTGGCTGGAGCCTGTGGCGAAGTCGGTAAGATACTCTACCTCAGATCAGTATGTGTGGGGTTCGAATCCTGGGCACGCTCGTCACCGACATCTCTTTCGAGCGAGAAAACTGACGTTAACCTTAGTTTTACTGATTTTATATAAATTACAGAATTGCTTTAATTTCAATGATTGCCTTAATTTGTAGTATTAAATCATACACACAAATCCTAGGGACTACTCGTTCATAATTAAACCTACTAAAACACACATGTCAATTTCATTTTGTACAGAAATAATTATGTCATCAGAAATAGTTTATATATATATATATATATATATATATATATATATATATATATATATATATATATATATACACAGTATATGAAATTAATTATATTATCAGAAATAGTTCATGGATCTGAAACAGGCCGGACATTAGGAGAGAGATAGTAATAATATATAATATACAGAGATGTCTTCTCTTCAGTGCACTGCTAAGTGGCAGGTTCAAGATACATATTCATACTCAAAGTCTGCTTTCTCACTCCATAAGAGCACTCCTTAGATCTACAAGTTAATACCTTCACAAAGTCTATGCCTTATGTAGCCTATAGCTTGGGAAAAATATGGCTTCTGAGGTTGTTTCCCGTTTCCTTCCTCAGTTAGATGGATTAAGTACCATTTAATCATGGGGAAAATATTTCATGGCGAGGTGGGTCCCCTCTTGCCTTCTTCAGCTCCTGCCTCAAGTCGCCTCTTACGTACACGCGGCAGATTGTTTGCGGTTGCCCTATTCTGCAGTGGTACAACCACACCCGAGCACAACACGGGGATATAGAGATATGATATTAGGAGAGAGAGAGATACAGAAATATTTAGCTTACCTCATCCAACTCCTTTCCCTCCTTCTTTGGAGCCTTCAGAGGCTTCTTCTTTCCACCTGCGTCAAAATTGTGACAACATTTCAAATCGTGAGCAAAACATACAACAGAAAACTGTTGGTGAGATTTAACTAGACTTTGGCAGCATTGTGCCAAAGTCAAACTGGAGATAAAAAAGGTATTCTCCAGTCCTGCGTGATATCAAATTAGGAGTGTGAACCAAAAAGACATCGATAACCACCATAAACAAATGATTAATAAGCATATTAGGGATCCACTACAAAGAGAAAGCAACAAATGAGGACATTAGAGAAGGATAAAAATGAAATCACCAAGATGTTAATGAAATCACCAAGATGTTAATGAAATCAAGAAAAAAGAATGATATGTGGTGTACATGTAAAAGCTGGTAAAGCCAATGTTAACGTCAGTTTTTTCACTCGAAAGCGATGGGCAATATGGGTGATCGGTGATGTATAGTGGATGGGCGAGATTCATGAAATAACATTGGAGAAAAAAATGAACATCGAGGAAATGGCAAAGGATAGAATCCCATGGAGAACATCAAAGATAATCTTTTGGCTGGAACCAGCCCTAGGATTATCACATTACATGACATGAATGAGCAAATGTTATTGCTGCACTGTCAAAATTTTTTTTAAAGTTGGTATTCCCACTAGGTATGAAGCATTGTTTTAATGTTGATATCCCCACTAGTCATCGAAGCATCAGCAACATATAAGTTAAGATCAAGACTAGCATAAAAGAGCGTCACTCATTTAACTTCTAGCTGGATTTTAAAAAGATAAAGATAAACCCATGTTTAACTTGTCTTACACTGAGCTTATTGTAGAGTGATCTCATACATATATAACTGTAACAGTAATGCTTGAATTAACAATTACTAATAGTTGATCAATGTAATAGTTGATCGATGTTTATTAATACAAGAAATGTTGAATACATCCAGCTATACATCCATAAAAATCTAACCGAAAAATATTACATATTTAATCAAATTCTTCAATAAAACATACCTTCTCTGCCAGACATGTTTTCGTGTTAATTGGTTGCCGAGTTTAGGACTGAATTATATAGAAATAAGGATAAGAAGTTCAGTAAATTTCTTCCACAAAAACTCTGAATAATCCGTTACTCCACGCTTTGCGAAATTCAATCTTTGTTTACACTAAAAGCGGCACCAGTGTGACCACTGACCACATATTTTTGCACATCGTTAGATCCAACGGAGGTTATATCCATGGAACTCTGGTTAGATTTCTCTCCCTTTATCGTAAAATTGAAGTTAGGCTATAATTCCCAAGTTATGCCTCCGCAATTCCATTGTCCATAGAGCTCTGTCGCTAGAAAATATAAAAGAGTACAAGTTAAATTTTAATTTTTTTGTTTTCAAAACTACGTAAAATACGAGCCGATATGTTATTTGAAAAAGTTAGTGAACTTTTAATCCATGCATTGCATGTCTGGATTCACCTGTTATCATCACAGCCACTGCAGAGGGCGTCCTCTAGCGCCACTGTTAAAATTACTTATTCGTTTATTCTCTTCATGCAATGCATGCATTACAAGTTGCATAACTATGTCAATTAAGAATATATCGGCGCTTATTTTACGTTGTTTTGAAAAGAAATGATTGCTCTTCAAAAGAGCATTGGCAGAAATTTTATATTATATGTTTGCTATTATTTTTATAGAGATAATTTTACGCTAAATGCAACACGCCTGTAATCCTGTACTGGAAATTTCATATCTGACCCCACTCCTATTCGCAAAGCTATAACTTTCACGTTATTAAAGATATTAAAACGAAATTTCTCTATATTTTGTAGCATTGGCTGCTGGTCAAGTTCTGCAAATATCAAGAGCATCGGTCAAGTTCTTAGACTTTATTGATAAAATAATTTGGGGCATCAGTTATAAAAAGAACACAGTGTACACTTTAGAATAGAGCTGCGAGAAAATACACAAAATTCAAATTATAGTAAATCAATAGTAAAATAAATAGAAACTCGCCTTCTGTAAAAACCTATTACTTTCCATATAGGTTTCTTCTTTGCTGAGAGGCTTCTTCGACCTTTGCTGCGAGTAAATAGACAAATCAAAACAAGTTAAAAGTCGATCAGTGTGAGCCACTATAGAATAGATGCTCTGTGCAGCGAGAAAATAGAGAAAAATACAAATTAGTCAGTCAAATACTATACAAATACTATAACAAAACTTAGTGACTAACATGCAACAAAACCTAAACCATGCAAATACGAAATACGACCACGCAGAGAGGTCTGCGTGATCGCCCTGATGCTCCCGACTGGTGCTGCTCCTGACTAGTGCTGCTCCGTCTTGTTTCTTCTTTCTTCATCCTAAGCAACCGCATTAATATTTTAACCTATTACAAAGAATCTAAACCAGTTTTTTTTAGAGAGGCACTCTTCTCCGCCCCACATCCCGAGTTCAGAGGGGCCAGTGCGGCCACTCTTGACAACTCGAGGATGCAGGAGCGCCCAGCGACGAAGTGGTGCCTCAGCCGTCACCACACGCATGGACACCAGTCATGGGGAGGCTGGGGGCTCCCTGCTGAAGGGCCACCGGTAGCCCGACTTCAGCAGGGTTCTCCCCATCCTCCTAAAACCACTATGCTGCCCATGCGTGCGACATCTAAGAAATCGAATCAAGCAATAAGGCGTCCCTACATTGCTAGACCAGATCCCTCCAATGTCTCCCCCCCAATTTAGCCCCCTCAACCCCCAAACCCAGACCTCCACAGAGAGCTACGAGAAAACAGAAAATTTTGTACAAGTTAAATAGTCAGTCAATCAATACGAGCCACTATAGAATAGAGGCTCCGAGGTGCGAGCACCTACCATTTACTTTCCCTAGAGGTTTCTTCTTTGCTGAGAGACTTCTCCTTTGTTGCGAGTAAATAGACAAAACAAGTTAGATAGTCAGGCAATCAATGATATTCAACGACTAATTAGTAGAAATTCTTTTACCAGGAACACGTAGCCTACCGCTTAATTTCCACAGAATCTTCTTAATTCTTTGCCGAGATTAAATAGACAATCAAAACAAGTTAAATAGTCAGTCAATCAATATGAGCCACAATATAATAGAGGCTCCGAGCTGCGAGCACCCACTACTTTCCAGAGAGGCTTCTTCTTCTTTGCTGCGAGTAAATAGACAAAAATGCAAATTAGTTAGTCAATCAATAACAATACGCCAACAAAATTCGACAACAACATTTAGTGACTAACGTGCAACAAAACCTACACCATTCAAATACAACCTACGACCACGCAGAAAGGTCTGCGTGGTCATACTGATGCTCCTAACTGGTGCTGCTCCTGACTGGTGCTGTTTCCGTGTGACATCTGACCATCCTCTTCTTTCTTCTTTCTTCATCCCAAGCAGGCAGCAACAATAAATGTTTATCAGGATACTTTTTCTGTCTAATCTACACTATGTAACAGATTCCAATAGGAAATCTATTTCATAGAATCCGAACGCAGTAGTATATTAGTGCAGCATGTGCAATATAGTCAACTGAATCCGAAATTGAAAAAAATACGATAAAATGAATTACTAACCAAGAAGAGTCCACCGGATAACGTTGCCGCAACCTCTTCTCCGTCGTAACGGCAACGTCACCACTGCGTCTGACCCCGGGGTGGAGATCTGCGCAGCATTAAAACCTGAAAATATAAAATAGTGTGGTACAATAGGTGTGCAGCTAAATACTTACTTCCACATGAAACATATCATCCTGACTGGTAGACAAATTATGTTTAATAGTTACCAAGAGCGCGTAGGAGACGCGCTGCCACAGCCTCTTCTTTGTCGCTGCGGCCAGGAGTCCGTGCTGTAACCCCGGGCGTCAGACCTCCGGTGCAGTGGCCCGGTGGAAAATCTACACAAAAAAGCCAGACTGGCAATGTATGAAGTATACAACTTACAACAGGATAACAATGCTGTTGTCGTGTAGTGGCCGAACCATAGCAAAATAATAATAGTAGTAATAAATATTATTGTTATTATTTTTATTCTAATTATTCTGTAATCTATAATATTATCACTACTCTGTACAAAATTAATTACTCACGCAGATAAATTCCAGATAACGCCGCCACAGCCTCTTTTCCTTCGCTGCGGCCAAAATCCAACCGCAGCTGACCCCGCAGGGCCAGACTTCCACAACTGCGGCAAATGAGATCTATAGCGAGCCCATTCAGTGCCGAAGCCTGAAAGACACTGAGATCTCTGTCTGTACGGCGACATACAGACGTGGAGACTACCCAACGTGGACTGTCTCATCGAATTCCGGCGAACCTTTGCTTATATATACAGACAGTAATTACTTGTAGTAATTACAGTCCGGTTTTTTCTCATGGTCACTAAAGGTAGCCAGTTGTCTGCAGACTTATTTTAATTTAATTTAATTTAATTAATCAATTAAGGTCAGTGTAATTAACGCCTACAGTCTGTCACTAATAAATGGTGTAATCATTGTATTTAATTTGAAAGCTCGAGATCTCGAGCTGTCTGACTTTGCAAATCTGGAACGTGATGTACTGGAGGACAAGATCGAGTATAATTTCACTGTCTGGACATGCGAGTTATTCCATCTTGGCTTTATTCTGTCTTAACATACAGAATTCCGATATTGATTGATCAGAAACTCAGACAGTCTGATGTTTTATTAACCGACCCTCAATCCAATGCCTCATATATTGACCACAGTTGTCTTCCATATAGCCACACACTGTATAGTGACCACAACTGTCTGACATGTTGCGTCGAGCAATTGACTATTTAAGTACAGTTTATACCAATTTTCAGACTCTTTTATTCGTCAATGTCGACTACACTCAATATCTGCCCCATATAGATATTGAAGCATCTCTCTCTCTCTCTCTCTCTCTCTCTATCTATCTCTCTCTCTCTATTGTTCTGCAAGTGGCATATCCGAGGTTCATATTCACACTCAGAGTCTGCTTCCACGCTCCATACAGAGCACTCCATTGATCAACAAGTTAATCCCTTCACCCATGGCTATCCCCCATTCCTCATGTAGCTATAGCTTGAGAAAAGTATGACTAAAATTTGGCTTCTAAGTTGCCTACTTCAGTTTGCCTTCTTTGCTTTGTCGCCTCTTAAGACATGTGCAGCTAACTATTGGCTTAATCTTAAGTATCCCAGGCACAACCGTTACTCGGGCTATATAGATCTAACTGTCAATTTAGGATAGATTTTATATTACAATTAGTTGGCGCTTTGCTAAGAATATTACTGATAATATTTGCCTATATAGCAAACGTAGTAAACTAGTCATCTGAGATGATATCTATCACGTTTAATACCACATGATTAATTATTAGGCAATTTAGACAATTATCCATATTGCCTGTCCTCTGAAAATATGAGATTTTACTGCCTGATCTGCTCTATCGGGAATTGATAACAGGACCTCATGTACAGCATGACGTTACCTTAACGCAGTTACACACTGAGCTGTTTAGACATTAGAATTAAGTATCTTTTAAAGTCTCTGTTTTTATAAGTACAGAATAGTGGTGTTCTAATTAAATATATTACACTATATTGAACAAAACTATGAGGCTGCACATATATAGAAGTCTATGAGGCAGCACATAAAAGTCTGTGAGGCAGCACATAAAAGTCTGTGAGGCAGCACATAGAAGTTTATGAGGCAGCAAATAGATGTTTATGAGGCAGCACATAGAAGTCTATGAGGCAGCACATATATGTCTAAGAGGCAGCAAATAGATGTCTAAGAGGCAGAGTTGTCAAATGCCGTTTTTAACTTGGCATATGCAGCCTAATTTCACTCAGTTTCATTCAATTTCAACAATAGCATTCCTTCCCACTGCTGGCTGTCCAAGAGCTCACATCATTAACTTGCACCACAGATCTGGAATTCTCTTCCACTCGCGTACTTTTATACTCTATCCTTCATGAACATATAATATACATATTCTTCCTATCAGTTCTTCATGAACATATAATACACATATTCTTCCTATCAGTTCTTCCCTTCATATCAGCAGTTTCAAAGAAGATTGTATTTAGACCTAATTTATTCTTTGATCTCGCCTCTCAACCTTCTATTCATTTTTGGAATTGCGACCTATACGGCGATTTATCAGACTGCTGGATTTAGCGCATTTGGTTTAGTTGCGTGTCAATAATCGAAGTTAACATACATTGGTCTCGGTTAGTACTTTGTGGGTGACCACCTTGGAAGACGGAGTGTTGACAGCCTCGAAGAAAAAAATCCCTGGTTGGTGGAAGATTATTCTTTAATCCGCGCCGGTGTAATTAATGCGCCATCAAAAGGCAAAGATTACTAATAACCATGGACAGGAAGGAGAAAATGGACCTTAAACAAACACCTGTGCTTCCTCACCCAGTGTGCCGTTATGTTTTTATACTTATGTAAACTTCCACTATACTAGCATAATCCCACATACGCTTTCTTGGAAAGGCTTTTTTGACTTCCATTAAATAAACAGTCTGCTTGAATCCTTTACATAAATTTAAGTGACATTAGAGAGTCCCTGTCCGCTCCACATCCATATTATCGCTCTTACTTGAACGATGGACAGTTTCAAAGACACAGCAGATCTAAATTTGTCTTGGGCCGGAATTATAGACTAAATCTTGACATTTACGGCTAAGCCGTTCAACAGTATCTCTCAGAACGGTTGAACGCTGAACACTCGTGAAGTGTAGTCACACTGAAGCGCCGGTCTCGTAGCCTTCGACTTCTTGTTCAGGCGCAGCTTCTGCATGAGCACCAGACGAAACTGAGGGTGAAATATGCAGTAGAAGACGAAGTTGATGGCGAAGGTGAACGCCTCGAGAACGTTGACGATGACAGTCTGCAGACCGTACTCGGGCTCGTAGATGCTGCAGGGGCCGTTGCGATCAGTGTAGAACCCCGTGTGAACAAAGGGCTCGACGATGTGGCAGCATATGAAGAGAACAGAAATACTGATCAGCATCACAGTCAGGCGCTGCTGCATCCGCTGTCTTCTCACCTGAAAGTAGATCATTATAGTTCATGACAATAGTGAGCATTCGACAGCAGTTAGAATCCATGACAACAATGAGTATTAGACAGTAGTTAGAATACATGACAACAAGGAACATTCGTTAATAGACAGTAGTTAGAATCCATGACAACAATGACCATTTGATAATCGACAGCAGCTAGAATCCATCACAACAACGATCACTCGTTAATAGACAGCAATTAGAAAAAAAAAAAAAAAAGAGAACTTCATAATTATCGATCAAGTGATACTGAGAACAGATATTAATGGTAAGTTGTGATTGACAAATAATCTGTAATGAAGAGTGCAGCGATTCCCATCTCAATGTTCCTATCTCAATGTTCCTATCTCAATGTTCCTATCTAAATGTTCCTATCTAAATGTTCCTATCTAAATGTTTCTATCTCAATGTTCCTATCTCAATGTTCCTATCTAAATGTTCCTATCTAAATGTTCCTATCTAAATGTTCCTATCTAAATGTTCCTATCTAAATGTTTCTATCTAAATGTTCCTATCTAAATGTTCCTATCTAAATGTTCCTATCTAAATGTTCCTATCTAAATGTTCCTATCTAAATGTTTCTATCTAAATGTTCCTATCTAAATGTTCCTATCTAAATGTTCCTATCTAAATGTTCCTAACTAAATGTTCCTATCTAAATGTTCCTATCTAAATGTTCCTATCTAAATGTTCCTATCTAAATGTTCCTATCTAAATGTTCCTATCTAAATGTTCCTATCTAAATGTTCCTATCTAAATGTTCCTAACTAAATGTTCACATGTCAGCCATTTAAACAAATGACGAACTGCGCATGGATGAGATTATAAATACTACATGTATATAGGCTAACGTCCCGTGTTGTGTACGCGTGACACTGATGAATAGAGTAGCCGATAATTAAATGTGTCGAAAGAGGCGACAAAACTTTAACTAAGGAAGGCAACGGGAAACAACCTCGTAAGCCATATTTTTCCCAAGCTACACGCTGCAAAATATATGGGTAAGGCATGGACTATTGTGAAGGATTAACTTGTTGATCTATGGAGTGCTCTATGTGGAGCCTGACAGCAGATTCTAGTATGAATATATATAAATATGTTTTTCTGCAAACAGGATAGAGTTCTTTAAACTCTAAAAATTCTCTTCATTAGTTAACTTCTGCCTTTTGCTTTGATAGTGCTAGATGTTGTCATAATTGAGAGTGCCTTATTCTACCCGTAAGATTTTCTAATTCAACATTTCTTACCCTCATTGTGTTAGGAAAGACTAGTCTGCGCCGCTGCATGCTCATCTGACATATGACGTAGACGAGCAGGACGTTAAATAGGGCTATCAGGGCTATAGGGATGACCTTGACAATGATCATGCGTATCCAAAGCAGGATAGAGAATCCATCGGAAGTCCCGAAGTCAGTGAGAAGTGCATGCTCGTCCTCCGCATTCAACTCCTTCGTGAATAGAAACGGGATGTGAATGGCCAGAGAGGCAACGATGATGATGATGATGTAAAGTCTGGTTAACTTGATGCTGTGTTAGAAGAGATACAAGCGAATGTAGCAAATAGAGTTTTATGTGGGATATTAAATTATACGTGTATGTACGATAAGGTGAAAGTTTAACATTTAAATATACATAGGACAGGACTGTGTTGTGCTCGGGTGTGGTTGGACCGCTGCAGAATTGGGGAACCGCAAACAATCTGCCGCGTGTACGTAAGAGGCGACTAAAGGCAGGAGCTGAGGATAGCAAGAGGGGACCCACATCACCATGAAATATTTTCCCCCAGGATTAAATGCTAATTAATCCACCTAACTGAGGAAGACAACGGGAAACCACCTCAGAAGCCATACTTTTCCCAAGCTATAGGCTACATAATGTATGGAAAAGGCATAGACTTTGTGAAGGGATTAACTTGTTGATCTAAGGAGTGTTCTTATGGAGCGAGAAAACAGACTTTGAGTATGAATATGTACCTTGAACCTGCCACTTGGCAGTGCACTGAAGAAGAAGGACTGAGGTGGATAGGATAATAGATCTATGCTACGTGAATTGCTCATGTATTTATGCACTTTGTTTCTTACACTCCTTCATCACTAGTATAACTCATTGGTTAGAAAGTTGAGACATTCATTAAGCAACGATGAATGCATTTTTGCCTTAAGTTATTTAAATTTTTAGTATATTCCGTAAAAAAAAATCACCTTAAAATATAAGTTTGTCAAACACAGTAAATATAAAACGGTTATAAATTATTTACGTTAATATTTATTGCAGTACTCCAATGATGTACAACATGATCATATTCTGTACACATACGCGTTGCTGCAAGACATAGCAGGAAAGATTATGTATTCACTGCATTCAATGTCGCTAAAGTAATGTAATGCTATTAGTTAGCAAAACATCATGAATATTATACTGTTTTCCTTGATATAGCATAATAGTGCTATCTGCATCGGTCGATTCATAAGAACACATGCAGTTTGCTACATACTGGCATTTAATCCTATTTATCCACAGAATATTGCTTTTAATGGATTGGTTAACTGAAATGTTACACACTTCGTTAATAAGCAACAGAGGCCTGCTTCGAATACAGCCGAATCTTTTCGGCCAATGTCCATTTTATACGAAGATATGCTAAACTTAGTTTATTTTAATTATAATTTAATTTTATCATTATAATAATACATCTATTAGAAGTAATTTTATTAACAGAATTGTTACTGATAATATTGTCATTAACTTAGCATACGGTTAAGACTACAATGTGTACGAGTTTGTGCTGTTGTATGTGTGAGTGTATGTGTGTGTGTTTGTGTGCGTGCTTATAAATCAAGAAATACGTACGTGAATATTTTCCTGGCAGTAAAAGAGTGCTTAATATGAACATATCTCTCGACAGAAGCCATAACCGTAAACCAGATGCTGATTGATCCAAAAGTGTTGATTAGCGGAAGACAAGCTATCTCATACAGCTGTCGAGCGGTCCATTCCCAACTAGGATCATTCGCTTCGAGACACCTAACCGAACCCATAGCCGAGCACAGCACGAGGTATGCCAAGTCCGAGATGGCCAAGGAAACGAGAAAGGTCTGCGTACAGCTCTTGACTTGAAAGCTTTTGAAGCAGAAGACGATGAGGTTGAGAATGTTGAAGAAGACGCCTATAATACAGATGGGAGTGAGAGCGTACATGTACGTGATGTAGGTGCTCTCAGTGCCGCATTGCGCCACTTCCGTGTTGTTACACATAGCAAACGTTGCCTGCGCCATTTTACTTTTTCTCTTTCAAACTTTTCTTTCCATAGAAATAAACGACAACGATAATATCTTTCTTTGTCTTACAAATTTGTTTAAGAATTTGCATCTGTCTGTCGCAGTTTGATATTCATGTAGATATATGACGAACGTTTCTGTGATGTTGTTATATATTTTATTATTGTAATTTATGTAGGCCTAAATTGTGTATAGACTTGAGTTACAAATCTAAATATGGCTTCATGAACTTGTATAATTAAGTAACGTTATAGGCTTACTTCCACGTACCGTGCTTATGACAGATAAACGCACGTTGTAAATGCCTCAGAGATTTGTACATTCATCGTACTTATTCATATTACCTATTAATAATACATAAATAAGTAATGGAGGTAACTAAATAGTTTTTGTTTAATCTTTAATTAACTACTGAATTACTAAAAATTATTTATTAGTCTAATTATCATGTAGAGCATCCAACATTGCTCACCGTACAAAATCTAGTGACATCTAGTTATAGTGACCTTAACACCAGTTAATCAAAGATATTTTCTTTAGGGAGGAAAATTGACTTCAGTAAATTCTTGTCTTATTAGTGTTTGTTTTTATAATTTCATACCTATATTTCATAATTTGTAGCCTTAGTACGACCACTACAATTTTTATCATTTTTGGACAGAAGAAATAGAAATATTCCTGAGTTTGAACAAAGCTGAATATTAACTTAAATTATTGAAATGTTGATCTGCAGATTGAGGTACATATTTTCTAATCTTGCTATCGTACCTGTGGGTACAAAGGCACAGTACGGGTGATCAGATCTAATTAAGAAGGGCTTCCTATTTCAAGCTATTGCTATGGCACAATTATTGGCCTAATAAATTCTCTATTACAGGAAGTGTACCAGAGTAGACAGCGAGTATAGAATATTGGCGAGTATTAAATGTTGACCTATGGAGGGGCGAGGATGCCCCAGGGGCTGGCTCCCCTTAACTCCGTATTTCAACATTTCTAAAAATTAAATAAATTTCATCAGGGCGTAATCTCAGCAACTGATCAAAATTATAAGTTTACACTATGGGTAGTTTACAAAGAATTTTATGAATTATCTACGAATTTTTTAACAATTAGGCATATATGTGTCTAAATGTGACAGCTAATCTCATGTATAACTAATTTTGAATTATTCTAAAAAAATTAAATATTTCACGAGTTAAACAAGAATATATAATAAATCAATATATAAATGTTAATTAAATAATTAATTGTATTAATATTCAAACGGCACACCATACTCTAACTCTTGCAGAAATCGATTATCCTCCAATTTATAGGACACGTCTCTATGACAAGAATATCTTTTGCAAAGATTTCAATCCTATAGGAGGCGAGTGGAAAAGAATTTCGTAGCTGTTCATGCACTCCCTCTATGGAATAAAATTTTCCAGATTCAGTTGTAGGTTAAGGTGTGATACTTATCAGCGAAATTGATCAATCTTAAGAGAGATTAGATTTGATTGCTGTCCTGATTCAGTAACATAAGGCTTCGATAGGCAAACACTTATCCATCCTGAACAATGTGTTCAGAGATTATGAATGAGACCAGATGCTATAGTGTGGAAGTTTTTATGACCCATTTCATTCTCAGTAGTATGCCTAATTAAGTTCCTGTTACTGACAGTATGTATTTAAGTATTCAACATACAAATCTAAATTAAACTCATGTTACCTAAAATATTCTAAGGCATTTAGCATGTATGCTTAATTAGGTAAAACAGCCCGTGAAAAGCTATTTTTCACGGGCTGTTTAACTTAACTTATATTTCTATATTACAAGAGATACCGTCATAGACTGTCCGGCTAACATACGAATAATAATAATAATAATAATAACACACATTATAGTGAAATGATCAACTACGTTGATATCTATCACTTTTAATACCACATGTTAAATCCATTAGGCAATTTTGTCCATTTGCTGTATAGCAGTCCAGTGACTATCAGAGATTTTACTCTCAGATCAGCGCGGCTGAGATTCGAACCCACGAGTATTCAGTTCACCTCAGTGTCTGTCATTTAAAACTTCAAGAAATTATATACACCTCTAACCACTGTGCTATTGAGACATTCAAGAAGTATTTTATATAGCACAAGTATTTTATGTATAAGTATTTTAAATAACACAAATCAAGTAGAGAGAAATTGCCGCATTTAGATATTTTTGTGTACGCTGTGCATATAGTTGTCAGTCAAAATCGTCATATAAATATTTTGTTGCTTACATGTTTATATCATCAAATATAAATTTATATAATTTCGTTATTTATGTCAACGAATTAATTGTGTATTAATGTTTATCTAAATTTTCTACATGGATTAGGCCTAATTACCTTGTGCCTTGTACATGTAAAGGGACCTATACTGACATACACCAGGAAATATTAACAATATATGAACTAAATTATTCATAATATGTAATGCAAAAGCTAGCCTACTGAATACGTATATATAATTGTATAGTGTATTGCTAAGATCTTCAAGAAGTAGTTAATGCTTTAATTCTGACCCAGTGCTGTTATGCCATATGCAGAATATTCGGGATATATCCTTATTTTTGGAAATTTTCAGTTTTTCTAACAATCCAGGTATGAAAAATCGAAATCCCTTTAGGCAACACATTTAATCTGAACAATGGTGAAATCTGAAATAGGTCTACACATTCTACAGTCCCTATATAAGCAGAAGTTTAGAAAATGTTAAGCGCACATATATATGACCGAGTAGTAACCAGTTTGCTAGTCTGACACTTTTTTACAGAACCATTAAGATAAGTTAGAATTACTACAGGTTGATAAACCGATAGAGTTGACAGAAAGTCAAGTCCAAAAAGCAAGAATTACAGATATTTAAATCAACCTAACTTTCGATATCTGGGAGTAAATTTAAGATATAAAACATAGGATAAACTTTCGCTGTACATGCATATTCCACTATCTCAGGTGGAATTAGCACAGAGAACATTTGCATTAAGCTTACTTCATTTAATTAAACACTGACTCCCAAACATGAAATCGCAAAGAATAATACAACAAAAAGATGTTAATGTAAATTAAAGACCAGATTTAAACGCTGATTGGTTCATAAGCTCTTTCAGGCAGCTGCTTACCAGATTGCTGCACTGTTACACACCCAGCTAAACGCTGATTGGTTCATAAGCTCTTTCGGACAGCTATAAACATTATAAACGGATAAACATTAATACACAATTAATTCGTTGACATAAATAACGAAATTATATAAATTTATATTTGATGATATAAACATGTAAGCAACAAAATATTTATATGACGAAGCTATTGCACCCTACTTTCAGGCAGGCTTAGCTAATTAGGTGTCAGTTTCGTCTCACAAGAAAACTTGGAGCTTTAATTTATCCACAGTCCTGGAAAGACAAGCAATCTATTACGTTACGAAATGCATCAAGTTTAAAAGTTGTAATTATGACTAATTAGTCATACAGTAGAATGAGGCGTGCCACAAGAACAATGCAAGCCGGATTGCAAAATTTAACGGAAGAGGGAAAAAATCTGTTTGATATGGAACTCAATGAATTAAAACGAACATATAATAACATGTAAAATTTAAGTCAAATTAATATTCAATATTTAAGTAGTAACTGGCTTAACGGCACTTATCGATTTCTTCAAAGTGAGGTAGAGAGGAAGGGGAGCGTATGTTGGGGATGGATTAAAGCATTTTAGAACCAATTTTAATGATTTTAATAATTATATAGTTATATTGATTTTTTTAAAATGCCCTGGGCTGTATAAGGCCCTGGGCTATAATATAAGATAAAAAAGACTTTATTTAATTAAAAGAAAGATGAAAAATATTTAAAATAGTTCCTCTACGCTCTGGGAGACCACATTCGCCAATGTGCAACGAACGCATACAGCATTAAAACGCTGGAGTGCAACAGATAGGCGCTGCCATAGAAAGGCTTTTTTAATAATCGCTGGTCGCCTGTAATGGCACTGGTTCTCCTGCCTAATTCGTTAATGAAGTCAGACGCGGCAGAGTTGATGGGGCCCAATGTCTCAAAAGCAATCGGCAGGAAGATGTAGCTGCTAGAGACTGCGGCATATTTAAGTGTCTTCCTATTGGCAGCGGCTTCAGCAGCTGAGCCAGCAGCAGCGCATGAAAGACTGAGATTGCTTGCTGAGAATGTGTCCGTCACAGTGACATCCCAGCTGATACACTTGCCTTCCGCCCAAGGAATCTGAGATACACCGTCCGGTCGTTTCCCATCAGAGCGGCTGAAACCCTGGGGCTCTTTTATGGCCGGAATATTTGCGCGAGTTAGAGCACGCCATAGCAGATCATTCAGATACTGGTGTCTGCTGATTCTGCCAGCGCTCCGCATGCACGAAAGGCCGTGAGTGCCCTGAACATTGACCGATGCTCCGCAGACACAGTAGTGTGGCTCACAAAGCGTAGAGCCCAGCCGAAGATCAACCGATATTCTGATTATATTGATTATTAAAAATTACATAGTTGTTGCTCTATGGTTTAATTACAACTATTCATTCACAACTATTATTACTCACTGCTCTAATTACAACTATTCGTTCAATATAGTGGTTTTTACTTATTTCTCTCTACTTTCATTACATCTAATTTTTTTGTCCATCACCCGCGATTGCTAAGCACGAAAAGCATTTTGCGTAAATCATCACAGTAGACTTCGAATAAGAAAATAAAACAAATTTTCTTGATTTGTCTAATAGTGAAGTTTGTATAAAACGCAAAATGTAAAATACTTTTCTTTTTTACTTTTCTTTGTCTTTCTTTCAGGAACTTATATACCCAAAAAGCGAAAAGAATATCTAGTGACAACGATCATTTAAAAAGTTTAATATTTTAAAATATTATAGGTATTTTATTGCTTCAAAGATACTTTTAAAAATGTTTGATTGATTTGGAGACTCGTATTGAAGAGCAAATATAAGGACCGATATATTTAGACTACGAAGTTTACTTTTGTTCTCTAACTCAACAGATGTCGGTTACATTTCAACATTATTTTGTTACGTTAATCTGCCGTCGATTGTAATAGTCTCTTGTTCAATGATACTACTACTATAATAATAATAATAATTATTATTATAATAATAATAATAATTATTATTATTGTTATTTCTATTGCCCTGGGCTGTAAAGGGCCCTGGGCTAAAAATAAGATAAAAGAGAATTTATTTAATTAAAAGTTTAAAAAAGAACGATTAAAATAATTCCTCTACACTCTGGGAAGCCGCATTAGCCACTGAAACAGATAGCATTGAATCGCTGGAGAGCAATAGACAGTCGCTGCTAAAGAAAAGCTTTTTATTATAATTATTAATTATTATAATAATAATTACTAATATTACAATTAGTTAGTGCTAATTATTACATTTAAGCTGAGGACTCAAGGGGCTGATTTAGAACTGCAAGATACCAAGACGAACTATTAGCTGTTGTCGTGGCAACATCTAATACAAACTTTTACTGATAATATAATTACTGCACATATAATCTATTTCTCACACAGAATCTATTCCAATATGTGTTCTTTAGCAATGCCTCTCTCTAGTCTTCAACTTAATTAAGTCATCAGCTGCAGCTAAAAACAGGATAATCAAATATTATTGGTAATGTATTTAATCAAATATCATTGGTAATGTATTTAATCAAATATTATTGGTATTTATTCTAACATTTTCCTTATTTCTATTAATAAAACCAATACCAATTTTCACGCCCCTATCGCTCTCCCTCCCTCTCTCACTCTCTCTCGTTAGCTCTTTCTCCCCTGCTAGCTGCTTTACTCTGTTCTCTGTTTGTCTATCTATCCCAACTTCATATTCCATCTTCCAAAGTAGAATTGCATTATTAGTCCGGGATAACTGGAGGTTTCACAAGGACTCACGCCTGGACTTGATGGTGTCATGGATGAGACTCGATGACAAGTATTCACGCATGACCGGCATTAATCTTGTTATAGATTCTGCATCAAGTAAACTATCCTCATCCTCTCTCTGTCTCTCTCTCTCTCTCTCTCTCTACTCTGACCCTCTCCATGTAATCTACCAGTATATAAGATGTGTGATGTAAGCTATGTGAGGTAAGCTATGTGATGTAAGCTACGTGATGTAAGCTACATGTATGTGATGTAAGCTATGTGATGTAAGCTATGTGATGTAAGCTATGTGCCGTATATAAGCTATGTGATATAAGCTATGTGCCGCATATAAGCTAGGTGATGTTAGGTACCGGTTTAAAGCCTATTCTTTCAAAAAATGTCTGCTACCTCGCTTCTTTATTAGCCCATAATCCATGAAATGTACTTTCCAGAATCGCCACTGTTGGTTTCCTTGATACATTTAGACTGATATGAAAGAAGAGATAGAGATATAATAACAAGAGTGAGTTGAATGAGAGAAACAAAGCAACATTGCACTGATTTTCAGGATTTTGGAATTTGCACTGATTTTGGACCTTCTTTTTGCTCGCCGGCTTGATTTTGTCTCAATAATGCTCGATGTTGTCATTGATGAATGTAACACTCTAATTGTTGTTATTGTTATTATTGCAGTTGTAACGAGAGCTTCAGAAAGATGAACACAAGGATCTTGGTACTAGGATCAAAGCTTGTTTGTAGTGTGAGCGAAACAGGTCAGCGAGACAGACAAGAACTTGATCTTGATGTCACTTTTCAGATGAAGCATTAAATTTCTTGTGTTGTATCCGGGTTACCTGTGTTCTGTCCGGGTTATTGAAGAATAGACGATCCATGGACTGCACGTATCGTAACAGGCTATATATCGCTAATATCCTAGAACCCCGACATAGATAACACTAATTTACAGAAATTTTGCACAACTTAAAACATTGTACTTTTCTCATGTAATTTATTGCGCTGATTTCAAATCTGCTTTTGGTTTTGCTCCATCACCCTCAGTTGCTGAGATATTAAGACTTATATGATTTTAAAGTTTTAGAGAATTATAATTTTTGAAAAAATATGTTAGTCATAATATATATTATATATATATAATTATATAACTTGGATTTAGTAATATAAAATTAGTATATATCTTATATATTACAGAATAATGTTAAATATTAATTAATTAGAATGGATTTCTACGTTTTATGTAATTTCAACAGTCTAGTAAGCATTACAATGATAGAATTGAGTAACTTAATTAAACACCACAATTTCATTTCGTCTGTAATTAATAAATGCCTTATACGCCAATATTAACTAATTTGCTAGTCTAACTTGTCTAATTATAGTCAGCGTGTACGAGATATTGCGACAGTAGCTCGAGTGTGTCATATCGTCCTGAAGAGCCTTTGTGAGCATCTGAACCTTGACGTTAAACACAATACCACTTTCCTACCTTCTGTCTCCTGTAAAAATGGCTGCAACGTTAATGTCAATTGCTGACCGCACTTGAGGATCATCAAAGTCTGCTAGGCGTTGTTGTGTGAGCGATCCAGAAAAGTTCTGCTACGTTTGTGGATAATTTGTGCCCAAGAAGAACATGAGAGAGATCTCAATCCATGATCGAGCAGCATATCATCTTTACTTTGGGTGTAAAATGGGCGATCAAGATAAACAGTGGGCTCCACATGTAATCTGTTCTACATGCTCAATATCGCTCGGTAAACGGTTGCGTGGTAGAAGGAAATCTATGCCGTTTGCTGTGCCCATGGTGTGGCGTATGCCTCTTGATCATGTCACCGACTGCTACTTCTGTTTAAGCGTTATAGCTGGCTTTCATGTCATGAATCGTTATGATATTACATATCCTGATATTGATTCAGCCAGGAGACCAGTCCCACATGGTGAGGGTCTTCCAGTACCTCAACCACATGTGTCGTATGTTCCTGGAACTGAGAAAGAATCTGATGTGAATATCGACGGAGATATATTACTCAGATTACATCCAGGATGACAATAGTGAGCTGCACCTGATAACAACTGACGAATTGAACGATCTTGTGCGTGAATTGTCTATTTCAAAATCTCAATCATAACTACTGGCATCAAGATGGAAGGAATGAACCTGCTGCAGAAGAGAACCTTTAAGGCTGTGGTTAGTGGTTTTCTGTGAAACCATTTTGTTCCTAACCGCAAAAAATGTGTAAGGAACGTGCTGGAGTGCTATCGGCTAATGGGATGCAATATGTCACTGAAAATACACTTCTTGGATTCCCATATTGACTTCTTTCCAGAAAATCTCGGAGCTGTTAGGGATGAACACGGAGAAAGCTTCCATCAGGACATATCGGTCATGTAGTCACGTTACTAAGGTAAATGGAATGCCTCAATGCTCACGAACTATTGCTGGACGTTGTATCGTGATGACCCGGATGCTGAACATAGGAGAAAGTCAAACTCTAAGAGATTATGAAAATTATAAGTAGTTCTGTAGACTTATTTATAGGCTGGACTAAGTTTACTTAAGGTTTTTACCTTATCTGAACGTTTTACTAAGATTAATAAAGATTTGGTTGTAAATGTTAAAGAATTACATATTAATATAGTGCTTATTTTGGTGCGTAGTTGGTAAAATTTAAAACTGAGATACCTCAAAAACTGAGGGTGATAGAGAAAAACGGAAAACAGATTTGGAATCAACATATAAAACTATACTAAAGACACCCTATGCCATTGTTTGTGCGCTCCGAAAATGCTTTTTGTAGACCAGTGAATATAATCCATGATATACATGTATATAGATACGAGGTAAGATATACCACGGTTCAGTATGAACCGTCGTATATCTTGAACGTTCGATGAACCGCGGTTCAGTATGTGCTAGGATCAAATCCTGGGCTCGCCCGTCGCTGACATCGCTTTCTAGTGAGGAAACAGACGTCAACCTTAGCTTTACTAGCTTTACCAGTATGAAGATGATGTTGATTAGATTTCTAAGTCTTCAGCCATAGATCGGAGTCTATGTGTTATGTGTAGATCAATCAATCAAGCTGATTACTGAAGATGAACAGCAGGTCAAATGTCTTCAACACGAGTAATTATGTAATAATATGTTAGGAATTTATTATATTATTGTATTTATTGTTATTTGTTGTTATTTGTTATATTATTGCAAGCTCAAAGGTGATTTTTAAATGAATAATAAAATATTAGTGCTATATATACATGTATATATATATATATATATATATATATATATATAGAGTATATATATATATATATATATATATATATATATATATATATATAACATGTTTAAACTGGCAATAGCTGTCATATCAATAGCATCTATAAATATAGTACAATATTTTCAGCCAAGCTCACCTGCTTACAGTGTAGACGTCATTGAACTATTACTGTTACTAATCTAGGAAACGGAACATTACAACAATTGTGCTTTAAATCTCTCACTAATGGGATTTAGTTGATTAATTGAATATTTAACAAATGATCGTTAAATTTTGACACGTCCATATAAAATGCGCTTTCTATTTGTGTAATTTTTGAAGCAGAATACGTTGCAACCTGTGTGCTTGAAATGTGTTTATGATTGGCCAAAAGACAAAGTATTTAAGTGCTAATAAAGCTAATGTTAACGTCAGTTTCCTCACTCGAAAGCGATGTCAGTGACGGGTGGGCCCAGGGTTTGAACCCCGCAAATACTGTTACCCGATCGAATATCATGCCGACAGCGCCACTGGCTCCAGCCGGTTTATCCATGTGAATATATTTAGATCAATTCACATGGACCAATTCATATGGATCAAAACTGAAACAATTGGCAGTAACGTGCCTTCACAAACACACTACACCGTGTTATATTGTCTATCAACATAATTTGTAAATATCAAAAATGGATCATTACTCTATGTATATGTGAATAAACTTTGATTTTGAAAACCCAACTTACAGTAAAGCCTTTGCGATTAAATCTCCATTTTGCAGTCATCCTGAAACGAAGGGCTTAAATGCTCCTCACTCCTCCACTCTACTCACATGGTGACTATGATCTTTCGGTAAGATTGCAGCAGTTGTACACTGTCATGCATAAAATTGACTTTAAAAACTGGTTTACTTTTCTCATGGCACGTTTTTCGCTGAGTTTCAACGAAACGCATACAGTATAATGTGGCCTCCCAGTGTTCATACTTTGTAACATTTTGAGAGCAAAATTGTTACTTAGACATTTGTAGCGCTTACCGATAGCCGACCACGTTCGACTGTGTTTGGTTATGTAAGTACACTTTCCAGCACTCGACATTTACGACTTCGTCTTCTAAATAGGAAGTTCACAGCAATAAAAGCGACGCTTCTAAAAGAAACTAATGGCAACATTATTTAACGATGATGCTGATGTCGTCTACTCGATATAGGATGATTTGTGCCACATTGTAACATAGTCAGCGGGCTCTCGGATATACTGTGTCTCAACGATATAGAATATATTGCGCCCATAAAATCATTATCTTGTGAAAAATGTTAGTTTTCTAAATGTTAAATTCAGATTGTTAATAACTCAACCGTATACTGTTCGTCACGAATGGTTGGTTCAAATGCAAATTTTAGGATAGGAAGAGGAAAACCACATCAGTAGATATGCTCTCAAATCAAAGGCCCCGTTAAAAGTTTGGTATGTTTCCATTCTTACCGACATAGCCACTGGCTGGAGCCAGTGACGATGTCGGTAAGATATACGACGGCGGATCAGTATGTGCGAGATTCAATCCTGGGCTCGCCCATCATTGACATCGCTTTCGAGTGAGGAAACTGACGTTAACATTAGCTTTACCAGCTTTATGTATATTATTTGCGAAGACATGATAAAACTTGAAGTAGAAGAAATAGTTTTAACTGAGTAAAAGAATCAATTGTGAATGTGCGACGTGCACCACTAACCTGCCATTTCATGTGACACACGAAAGAGTGAGGGAGAAGGAGTTTGGTTTTGGCTGTGCAGTAGATGAATATAGCCAATTTATAATTAGTTGCATTTAAAAATTGCAATATCTATCCCCAGTATTTACCCCAGTAAATATCTATCGCAATCTCTATATCCAGTATTATATATCGAGATCAAAATTAGCTACATTATCTGCAGGCAATCTTGAACTGCTTTCCATCCTCCATCTTGTATTTTAATTGCTATTAATGTTTAACGTTGTGAGCCTACCGCACATGATGACAGTAGAAACGAGTTAAATGTATAGAAGATCTACGAATGTATCAGAGATCTAGAGCAGTAGAAGAACTCAAGGTATCGGGTTGCTATTGGAAACACTGTCTCGCGCTTCCGGTGTGTTCTAGGCCTTCCTCTGGAAGCTGTCTGTTGTGGAACACTGTTTTAACTTAACAAGCCGTCGAGATCTTGTTGACTTTGAACTTCTTTATTGAAAAATCCGCACCGCCCGAGGTTAGAGTGATAAAGTGTGTTCAAATAGATCAGAGATGATTAATACGTGAGTTGAAATCAATGAACTATCCGTCAGCTGCACACAATGGGTAGAAGCGACCAACAGAGATCTATCTCTCAATTTAACGCGTCTGCGTTACAAGTTTCCCGATAATTAATATAGTCTTCTCTTACACTATTTTGTAATTTACTGGACCGAATAGCAATAAGAACGAGACTAGGGGTAACTTTGGTGCTCATCTACCACCCATCTCTAAACCCCTTGTCCATGTAAGCTACATAGGGATTAGAAGCACATGTAAGCTAAATAAGGGTTAGAATCAAGTCCCCCGTTATAGTTCCCACGCCCATCTACTTCATGATCCTAGTTTTGTCCCAGAGTAACAACAATTAGAATCTAAGCTAAGTAATAATAACAAAATAGTAATACACATTATAGTGAAACTATCAACTATGTTGATATCAGTCACTTTTAATACCACATGTTAAATTCGTTAGGCAATTTAAACCATTTTCAGTATAACCAGTCCAGTGAATGTCCTAAATTTTACTCTCAGATCAGCGCGACTGGGACTCGAAGCCACAAGAGTTCAATTCATCTCAGGGGCTGTCATTTAAAACTTGATGACGATATCTACACATCTAACCATTGCGCTATTGAGACATTCAATAGAGGTGTTATGGGCTCAAAACACGGTGTTATACAACATGAGCTTCTAAATGTAACTTCTGCGACCACAGACGATGGAAGTCACAACTTCTCCGTAGACTTTCGTGTGTATTCCACCAATCTCATCAATAATCGTTTGCTGGTCACTACTGGAAATAGCTATCCAAATTCACAATTTTCCATCTAGGATAAAAAGAACGGAGAACAACAAATCTACATCAATATCCCGATTTTACTGAGATAATTCGGTAATGGAGACTATATTTAGTTAATTTGCTGGAAAGAGTAGGTAGCAAACAGAAAAGACGGAGAAGAGACAGAAAAATCAAACAAACGGAATAGCACAGTCCAAATGCAGATGATCAGACGCAAGATTCCAATTCAGTAGTCGTTCTGTCACTACATTTTTGCGACCAGTAACTGATTTTAAATTCTGTTTAGCCTCTGGTTATTATCCCTGACTTCACACAGAGCTAGTTTTTAGAAGGGTATTTAATGTAATGTTAATGTATAATAATTAATATAGAATATAGAATATAACAAATAATTTTATTACGTATTTAATATAAAAATTACAATAAATGCCTGCCGAAAGTGCAAAATGTATGCAAATTTTAGTAAACTTTTCTTGTACTAGCAGTTTAAATGGTCTTTAGTCTATTCATTCTAATTTTAGTCCGCGCAGGGTATGGAAGCGCGGACCAATGGAGTATCGCAAATAGAGTCACCCTGAATTTAGCAGTGGGCATTAGATCCAAAACAACGACATACTGTTTCTTTACTTCTGCTAACAATTTTTTAAATTTATTTTTTACATTTTAAAAGTTAAGAAATAGGTTTACAATTTAGTGTTAGGGATAGGGTAATAGTTAGGTTAGGATTTAGTTAATTTAATAGAATTAGCGTTAGACTTGATAGAATATAGTAAAAAAGCAATAAGGGGCTATTTTGGCCCTAATGCCTACCTAATTTAGATGATTATTCGTGAAGTAAGACAGACAGAGGGCGCAGTTCATTGGAATATTGATTGGATCTTGTAAGAACGGTTGTAGAGTGCCTTAACGACAATATAAATGCGCGTAGCTCTCTCCAGAATAAATCTCGACAGAAAGAGTTACAGCTGTCGCTGCAGTGCGGGATTGAGCCAAATAGAGGAGTTATTGCATCGTAAAACTTCTGCTTATTTCTCTAAATTTAATGTAGATAGTTTCAGACTACGCTAAGGTCTTGTCAAAGTGAGAGTGAGTAATACGATTTAGTTCTCTTCTACTAGTTAGTACTCGGCTCAACATTCAGTACAATAATAAGTTTAAGTTCAGTATTTGCAATAAATGTACAGAATTCTTCTGGATCAGTAACACTTTTCTAATTCAAATCGACATATCTATATAGACAATGAATGCAGTTTGTTAACACGATCACTGTGTTACAACTAATGTAATAGTGCTAAGACATTTTCAGCTTAACTTCAAATAAATATAATATATAAAATACGAAGAATTTGAATAATATGATAATTGCAACTTGAATGAATTTGATTCGGAAAGGTTCACATAACGATTCTTAATTTTAAGAGAGCTTTTGGAATACTTACATGTATTTGTTATCAAGACTTATATTCAATAATTCTGCAAAATAAAGCGCTTAGGCCTATTAGACTTTGCTGCATTAAGTCAAGCGAGAATCATAATTGATAATTTAGAAATGAAGCTGTAATAAGAAAGGTCTTATAAAAGATTTAAAATGTCTCGAGCCAGCCACCTGTGGCGATACATATACGAGAAATGGAAAAATTCAACGAGAAATTCATCACCGGATATAAATTACAACAAAAATGCTTTGAACAAGAACCATACTGAACGACGGTAAGATTTTAAAAATTATTACTTTTAATTATCTACACTCTATATACAATGCACATAACATAAAAACAATTAGAGTGCAACAGTCATCAATGACAACATCGAGCACTATTGAGACAAAATCAAGCCGGTTAGCAAAAAGAAAGTCCAGAAACGGTGAAAATTCCAAAATTCTCAAAATCAGTACAAAGAACATGTTGTATTAATGAATTGTGTGCTTTGCTTGCTTGCGAACGAAGACAGAAATGTAGCATTAGAAAGGGTTCTGGGTTTCCTAGTTTAAAATCGTTACTTTCGGGCAGAGTAAATGTATATTTTAAAAACATATTTTAGTAATTTTCATACCTTTAATCATAATTTTACCGCTTTGTTGTGAATTGTAGACTAAATAGCTTATTTGATGAATTATTTGTTGTTGATTGATTATTTAACTGCTGCAATTGCTCGTTGAGAGACAAATTGAAGAATAGTGAAGATAAAAGACTGATTGAAGGCAAATAAATAAAAGAACAAATAGATATACAAAAAAGGATTGGGAGACTAAATGGTAGATATAAAAGGAAAATGAGGGATAAAAGAGTGATAGTGCAGTAGGTGTTATGATGTCAATCAAATTTTTTTATTCTTGTTGTATTTTCTCGAGGTGGATGTTGCTAGATCATTCTATTTCACTTAAATTGATATAAATTTGGCATATATAAATACATTTTTACTAACCTGTAGATATAACATTTTAAATTTAAGAATCGATCAAAGGAACTAAATCAATCAATGATTGATGTTTTTCAAAGTCTTAGTGTGTAGAAGCATGCGGCGTTAAAACTGTTATTTTCTGGACCATTAAGAAGTTCTTGACCTGCTTTCAGCGAAAGTATTTACTAGCTAACAATGTCTAGATTTACAATATTTACTGGGGCTACTTTATTGAATCTTTTAAGTGAATTCCGCGCTCCTGTCGCCAAAGATTATTGATCAGATTGGAAATGATAGTGATTGGAAAAAGTTTCTGTTATTTTATTAACTTTATTAATTGGGTTGGGCAGCTTTAAGCATAGATTCATCTAAGTATTTCTCGTCTGTACATATATATATATATATATATATATATATATATATATATATATATGGCTGGAGCCATTGGCAAACGTCGGTAAGATATTCGACCGCAAATCAGTAGGTGCGGGTTGAAATCCTGGGCTCGCCCGTCACTGACATCGCTTCCGAGTAAGGGAATTGACGTTAACATTATCTTTTTTGTGTGATATAGGTCTTTGTATGTATTTTTTTTAGCTATATAACTATCATAATAACATAATAATAACAACAATTAGAGTGCTACAGTCATCAATGACAACATCGAGCACTATTGAGACAAAATCAAGCCGGCGAGCAAAAAAAGAAGGTCCAAAAACGGTGCAAATTCCAAAATTCAGTCCAAAGTAAAGGGAGTTAAAGAAAAGGTGGTTTAGGCACAGGTCGCTGCTCATGAACACTGGATGGAAAAGAGAGATGGAAAAGATAGGTCTTCAACTGCTTATGGAACTGCTCATAGGAAAGCAAAGGGTGATGTGATTCAAATGAAGATTTCCGAAGATTGGATGGAAGAGAATTCCAGATCTGAGGTGCAGCATGCTGGAAAGCACGATTAGATAGCTTAGAGCGCGAAGGTAAGCTAGGTCTCACAAGAGTAATTAACTTAGAAGACCGAGTAATAGCAGGCTGCATCACTTTAATCAAGTGAGACATACAAGTTTGTCCAGGGATGGTGATAGACTTATAGGTTAACGAAGTTGTTTTGCAAATGATACGCTCTTTAATCTTTAGCCAGTGCAAAGACTTCAAAATAGGGGTAACATGTGAGTACTTAGAACTACAAAGAATTGCTCGGTCAAGAGAATTCTGAACAAACTGCAACCGATCAGTCTCACAGTCAGGTAGATTTAAAAACAGGGAATTGCAGTAGTCCAACTTCGATTGCACATGAACAGCACCAATTGTAGCAGCTGTCTCACGTGACAAATATGGACGTATTCGACGAAGATCACGGATATAGAAGAAACATGCTTGTGAAGTTTTAGTTATGCGTTCATGGAAGGTTAGGTGTTTATCAAGGATAACACCGAGATTTCTCACAGAAGAAACAGGTGATATTTTAATACCCGAAGATAACGAAAGAGTTTTCCCATTCAGCTTCAGAAGTTGCTGAGGTGTCCCGACCAACAAGAATTCAGTCTTAGATGGATTAAGTGCCAAGAAATTAGCAGACATCCAAGAGGATATAGACTGAAAACTTTGTTGCAGGAGGGTTTCAGCATTAGAATAGGAGTTAGTGGTGAAACAAGTGTACATTTGGGTATCATCAGCATATAATTCATGATCAAGAGAATGAGAAGAGATTAGAGTGCTTAGGGGTGTTGTATAGAGGATAAAGAGGATAGGACCAAGAACGGAACCTTGAGGCACACCACACTTTAAGTGAGAAGGCGAAGAGATGTATTCCATCACTTTCACACTAAAAGAACGATCCGTCAGATAGGAGGAAAACCAATCAAGAACAATTCCACGAACACCAAAACCAGGAAGAGTTGTGATTAATGGTATCAAAAGCGGCCGAAAGATCAAGCATACATAATCCAGTTAAGCGTTGTGTGCTCATGGCATTAACTATAGAATTGCACACAGATAGAAGCACCGTTTCAGTTGAGCGATGCTTAGTATAAGCAGCTTGATGCTTATTAAATAGATCATTGTAAGAGAGTTGAGTAGAAAGCCTCTGAAGAACAATTCTTTCAGTGAGCTTAGATATGTATGACAGATTAGATATAGGCCTGTAATTCGACAATGATTCCTTATCCAGTGTGGGCTTTTTAAGCCATGGAGTAATAACTGCACGCTTAAAAGCACGAGGAAATTTGCCAGTAGAGAGAGAGAGCGGTTAACAATCAATGTTAATACTGGAGCAAGTATGTGAATACACTTCTTTAAAAGAGAGGTTGGGATAGGATCCAAGTCCCAATGTTTAGCTGGAGAGTCTAAAACTAATTTAGTAATCTCATCAATTGTAACTGGAGTGAAATTAGAAAGCTCATCTTTGGAATGATTCTCTACTGGAGTATGAGGAGTAGAGTTAGGAGCTGGAGTGATAGATTCTCTAAGATTGCTTATCTTATCTGTAAAGTATTTGAAAAATTGTTCAGGCAGTGACTCCACAGGAGTAGAAGGAAGAGAAGGAGAGATAGATCTATGTAAAAGCTCATTAACGGTTTTCCATAAACTCTTGACATTCACAGCCTTACTGACCAAAGAGGAGTAGTACTCTTTCTTAGCATTAGCAATAGCAGTGCGATAAATCTTGTGTTGCAAATTAGAAACAGTTTTCCAAAAATCTGAATGGGTATGACGCCACTTTCTTTCAGCTCTACAGCTTGCAGCCTTTAGCTTTCTCAGACCAGAAGTATACCAAGGGTTAGATTTCTTATATCATGTTATTTCATATATCATGTTATATATATACTTAAATAGTTTCTATATTCCCTATTTGCATTATTACATCCTACACGGGTGGTATGATAATTTCGCATATCTTATCTCGGTCTTCCTCTAATTTGTTTTTCTTCTTTTCTTTAATTTATCAAGTTAGAGCTTTATCTTTCCTGTTCTTCTTCAGATTATGCACACACACATACACACATACACACACACACACACACACACACACACACACACATATATATATATATATATATATATATATATAATATACATAAATATATGTAATATACATATAATAATATTATATATACACTGTGAGTAAAAAAAACATGTGCGCAGTCTTTCGCCCATAACTTAGGTATTAGTGAACCGATTTTTTAAATTTTTGCATAGGTATAATCAGGAACACATTTGCTATAAAATAATGTTAAGTGACTCTGTTAATTATTATTTTTGCGTTGAAGCAGTGCTTGAAAATATGCGCGACTGAAAATATTCAGTTTAAGTACATCAATCGCTACAGAATGTTTACAAATCCGTGGCTTAACAAAAAACGAAACAAGCAGTATTATACTGCTACTGTCAACTGTCAAAGCTTAATTATGCTCAAAGTGCCCTCCTTTAGCTGGAATACAAGCTCGGAGATGCTTGCGCCACTCATCTATTGCTTATCAATGACAGATTGCTTCATGTCTTGCCAAACGTCCACCAGGCGTTGCTTCAACTCGTCCACGTTATTTATTTTCTTCTTTTCGGTGTAATTTCTTTAATAAGCAATCTAGCCCTCCCAGAATCCAGTTTTTTGTTGGAAATTCGGCAATCAACCAATGTGAGCCACAACCCTTTAAGAGGTACAAGTTTTTGTGAACTCTTAATCTGCTTTAGTAAACACCATTTTAAAATTTAAACAAAGACAGACTATGTTTGTAAAATCTTCTGTTATTGTCTAAAATATACCGGAATTGTCACAAAAAGTAGATTTAAGATTGATACTTTTCTTGTACTTTATAATTCTGAAACAATTTTCAAAATCGGTTCACAAATGTCAAAGTTGTGGATGAAATACTGCGCACATGTTTTTTTATGACTCACAGTGTATATATAATATACCTAGATAAATAATTAGATAGAGATGAGTGAGGGCGCTATATACCATAGACCTGCCAGTAGGCAGTGCACTGATATATATATATATATATATATATATATATATATATATATTTATATATATATATATATATATATATATATATACATGATATGGCGCGCGCGCGTGTGTATGTGTGTGTGTGTATATGTGTGTGTGTGAAGTCTATTTTAATGTCTTCATTTATATCACATCGCTACACAATGAGATGATGTCATATTACATGTAAATATAATATTGTTTTTGTAACTTTGCAATGTCAATTTTTGAATCAGAATTTCCGTTATCGGATTGTTTTCCTCGAAAACTCTAAAAGTGAAGGCCCACTATCTAAATTCATTTTCAAATGAGCGGGTATTTTTTCCTCAAGGATTCTACACTGATCTGCTTGGCTAAAACCTCAATATACTGTGAAAGCTCTGAAATGTGGTCCAGTTCTGCACGGATGTAAGATAACAAATCCGTTAATTCTAATAGTACACTTTCGATTTCTTCACTTCTAAAGTGGGCTGCAAGGAATGGGGTCAATCGATTTCATATTGCTGTGTTAACTTCAGTCGACCATGTCTAAATCAGAGTATAGATTTGTATTAAACGTATAAAGCGAAAGACATGATACGCATGTATACATCATAAAATAGACAAGATTTTGCAATATAAGAACATTAAATTTCTCGTTTAACTTTTGCATATGAACTAAAACTTAGCATAGCCTATTAGTTCAATTCCATTGCCCCATTTTGATAATTATCATCTATATAAGATTTTATGTAATTTTTAGATAATTATTAGTTTAGTATAATATCGTCGTCCATCAATCAGTACAGCATTAGTTAGACGTTTAACGTCGTTTTCTCGTTCACACATGTCCCTAGTGACGAGTTCGACTGCCTGAGAATTGACAGTTTCGACTGCACCTTGGCTCTCTCGGTGTAATATAACATCTTTGTCTGTCTCGCACTGAATAAGCAAATAACGATTCGATTTCTTATGTCGGTGTGTGTATGTAGAAGTCCTCAACAACTGTGCCGATATCAAGAAACTTCTAGGCCAAATCCGTGTTCAAAAATAACCAAATCCTGCTTGGAATGCACTTACGACAGGGCTTATATCAGGCCTAGTAGAATAATTGATGAAATGAATGGTTATGACTAAAAATTCTTTATACGCTAAACTTTATAAAAAAAGAAGACAGATTAACGTGTAGCTTTAATTGAAAAATATATATTTTCGTTTATATGTTTGAGGAACCGCGATTTCTAAAGTGGAAGATTTTTGATAATTAAGTAATAACAATGCTTGTATACAATATTCTCTTTTTCTATAGTTCATTAGTGTTTTGCGAATCTACATGTTTCTATTCACATTCTGCTTTCACTTTCCACAAAAACCACTCCATCGATCAAAACTTTGGTCTCTCAACAAAATATTTTGCTATATCCACAACTTCATGTAGCCCATCGCTGGGAAATATGGCTTTTGAGATGATTTCGCGATGTCTTCCTCAGTTCCTAATTAATCGCGTGTTACAACAAGTTCACTTTACGGATGGTCTATTCTTCATTGGCCCTGATATATCAAGGGATATTAGAGTGCTACTGTCATCAAGCCGTACATTGTGTTTAATGTTGTCGTGGACGACAGTAGCACTCTAATTCTGTTGTTGTTGTTGACTATTTTTGAGTCATCTGGATCACATGAAAGAGTCTTTATTCTGTATAACATTAATACACAACCCACTCCACGTGTGCATAGATTCAACGTACTCAGGACATGCTCAGTCGAAATATTTCACTTCACAAACAAGAATATAGTCGGCAGAATAAAACCTACCAGTTGGCTGAATTTCACTTCATCTTCAAAGAATCTCGGCCCTGCTAGTTTTAACAGTTAAACTCATAACACGTTCAACAGTCAAGTGAAGTAGGCGCTATAGGCCAGTGAGATAGGCCCTGTAGAAGAGTGAGGTAGGCCTTATAAACGATTGAGATAGGACCTATAGGCGTTAGTTGAACGAATGCGCTAAGATACGGTGCATATCCAGCATCGAGTCCTGGATCAACAAGCATAAACTAAATTAATTTTCAAATTTGTTTAATTCTTTCGACCAATATATTTGCTGTGAACGTTAGGGTTCAATATCCGTTTGTATTGAAGTCACAGGTTATAATTACAACATCGCAAACGTGGACATCAGAAGAGTCAAGAACTAAAGATGCTCCAGTACTTGATCTAGATTGACAATGACAAGTGGAAGAGATTTTAGTGCCCTGTCTAAATCGATGTTCACTCCAGAGGAATGTCTTCTTTCATTCGATATTAATAACATACCTAGAAAGAGTGTTACGCCGTGTTTGAAGCACGATCATTCATAATGCTTTCTTTTTCAGAACAGCAAACAGCTGATTATTATTATTAACAACGAAAACTTATATAGCAGTGTCATGGCCGAACTCGGTCTTCGAGACTACTTTACATGAAGAGTTCAATTGTAATCATGAGCTGAATAACAATTACATTTAAATTAACATCTAGTAACAAAATATTAGTAGCTTCATGCAATATTAGTGGCGATATGATGGTTCATCAGAATAAAATATTAATTGATATTATTTATTCTTTTTCTATATCTATCTTTATGTCTTTATTTTTCTGTCAAATGGCAGGTCCAATGTATATATTTTTACACAAAGTCTACTTTCAGGCTTCAGAAACGTCTTACGATTGAACAGGAAGTTTATGCATTCATTAAGGGTTAGTTTCATTCAAACATCGATGAAGGCTTTAGATTGAGAAAAATTTGACTCCTGAGATAGTAACTAGATGGCTAGGATTTATTTTGAAGCCATACTTTACAGAATTGTATTGATCAAGGAGAAACGCTCCGGCCTGTCTATATGAAATCCGTGCAACATTTGGAAAAACTATAAAACCGCACCTAAACAAGAGTTGAAGTTTTGGCTGAGTCTTAAATGAAATTGTCTCTGGACGAACATCTTGAAGAATTCAATTATTATGCAGCCGTCACGTGCTGTAAACCAGAATAAATAAATGATGGCCTAGATGCAAAATATTGTAGCACAAGAAGCTTGGAGATATATTTTAACACACCCCTCTGAAAGTGCAATTATAATTAGAGATAGCAAATTCTTTTTTGAAACTACTAACTTTACTTAATATGGAACGTACATAACGAAATGTCAAAGATTTTTCGTCGTTGCAGGGCGTCGTATTGGATAATAAGTATTGCCACAACTATGATCTGCTTGATGTTTTTTTATGATTGATGTGATAACTAAATAATTAAATATTTTAGGTGTAGAACACTTAGGCACATGAAAACATTGCGTTGATTGTTTTAGTTGCAAGAAAAGCTATCACATAGTTCAGCAGTCAATCTGTCTAAAAATGCAATTTCAATAGCAAAAATGGATGAGCGAATTTATAAGTCAAATTAATTAATTTATCAAATCAATTAATAATCTATCCGTCGACGAACAAGCTTCTGAAGTGCTTTTAAGCTAATTTTGAACATAGCTGCATATTGAAGGAAATGCTTAATGGAGTTCTACATGTAGACAACAACGACAGGTGTGGCCTGGGTTTATTGTGCAGTTAAGTTCATTTGATTCCTTGTAAATTTAGTAATAAGAGAAAAAAGATAAAAGTAGATGAAACTCCAAGCTTTCTTCTCATACGATCGCATGGAATTATTATGTCTTAACTATTTCTTACTAAAAAGTTAAATTTATCATCACTTCCTATGCCACGAGAATGCAGTCAGAGACTGTTAATCTAAGTTTGTCCAAGATTGAAACCTACATTTTCCTTCTTCTTGAAGAATTTTACCACCTACTTGACCTCATCCAGACATTGATGCAAGAATCAACAAAGCTAGTTAAATGTAAACATTTTTCACACTTATATTACAGTGGCAGAGAGATCAGCAGAAGCGAAGTGTCTAGAATTAATGATATACTCGTAGTTCACTGGTAACATCGTTATATGACAAACGATATCAACATTTATTAGTGCTCTAACCCCAGTGCACTAGCGCAAAACATCTCTATGTTAATATTTGTAGTGCTTACAAATAGTTTAGGGAATCTACGACAACACAGGAAATATATATGAATATATATGTATACAAATGTGTATTTATAATATTATATATATATATATATATATATATATATATATATATATATATATATGTATGTATGTATGTACATATGTATTCTGTATATATGTATAGAAATGTATAATATCTACATATATATATATATATATATATATATATATATATATATATATAGGCCCATATATATATATATATTATACATGTATATACAGTATATATATATATGTGTGTACACGTATGTGTGTGTGTGTGTGTGTGTGTATGTGTGTATGAGTGTGTGTGTCTCTGTGTGTGTGATCTCACCCCAGAGCACTAGCTAATGGTACTTATTTTATTCCTTTAATCGATGCAGTACAGACTGTTACATCAGCTAATTCTTCGACTGTTCTAAACTGAACTCGTTCATGAAAAGAATTTAATTTATTGGAAAATTCCAACAAAACGAGTGTAAAATCGTTGCGTCAGTAACATTTAATTTAAGATTCTTGTACAGTAGTAAATTAGAATTTCAAATAGCTAATCGATTTCTGTCATATCATTTTAATATTTATTTATTTATTTAAATGATACAATCATTTCACACAATACAGCTAGTAAAGTCTCACAAAATACAGCAATTCGCATGAAATGAAAAGGACACAAAGGACCGAAGATTCTAACATGTGCCCTTATAAGAGAATAAAATAATAAAAGATTTGAGCGTCACTGCAATATCCTAGAATAGCATTTACAATATTTCAATGGCCACATTACTTGTAAAATAAAATACATGGGGTGACATGAAGCTTTGACTTAAATTTTGTTATTTGATTCTAATCGGTGGGGGTTTCAAACTCTTCACGCCTTAGTTCAGAAAAGTCACTGCAATGAATAAATTATTAATGCCGCGCAATGATTCACACAACAACATGCTTCTTCGATCTCTCTTCGTCACTTTTTGAACCCTACAGTAGTAAAAGCTAATGTAAAGCTAATGTTAAAGTCATTTTCCTCACTCGAAAGCGATGTCAGTGACAGGCGAGCCCAGGATTTGAACCCCGCACATAGATCCGCGGTCGAATAACTTACCGACATCGTCACTGGCTCCAGCCGTTTTTATGTTAAGTTTCTCCAACCCTCTTCCTCCATTGATCCCGGTCCGTAGCATATTCATAATCATCATCATCATCATCATAATTATCATCATCCGCAAGACTGAATTTAACATCTAATATACGTGTGTCTTTATTGTATTGTTTAATTACGTTATATCTATTTCCCGTACCTATCTTTAAATTATATTTTGATAATATAAATGCAAGCGCTTACACAATAACGTAGATTAGGTATACAACAATTAGAGTGATACAGTCATCAATGACAACATAGAGAAAATGACAGCAAATAAGAGTTTGGTTAGTCTTAAACAAGCATGTAATTGTTTCCTGACTCTGTAATGTTTTGTTCACTTCTCTTCAGTGCATTGCCAAGTGGCAGGTTCAAGGTTCATAGTCAAAGTCTGCTTTCTCGCTCCATAAGAGCACTCCTTAGATCAACAAGTTAATCCCTTCACAATGTCTATGCCTTATCCATACCTTATGTAGCCTACAGCTTGGGAAAAATATGGCTTCTGAGGTGGTTTCCCGTTGCCTTCCTCAGTTAGGTAGATTAATTACCATTTAATCCTTTTGGAAAATATTTCATGGTGAGGTGGGTTCCCTCTTGCCATCTTCAGCTCCTGCCTTTAGTCGCCTCTTACGTACACACGGCAGATTGTCTGCGGTTGCCCTATTCTGCAGTGATCCAACCACAACCGAGCACAACATGGGGCGAATGTTTTATTATGTTATGTTAAAATGCGCGGTAAATGATACAATCATTTACTGTGCACGTACTTAAACATTTAATATGAATTATATAACATTTAGCATAATATGCATTCCATGTTATTGGTTAAGGGACTGACATTCTATGTTATTGACTATATGACCATGTTATGTAACTGTGACTATTGCAATCATGTTGATATCTTACCTCTAAAATATGTACCAATGTCTATTGAATGTCTCAGTAGCGTAGGGGTAACGTCTTGAAACTTTAAATGACAGATCCTGAGACGAATGGAACCCTCGTGGGTTCGAATCTCAGCCGCGCTTATCTGAGAGTAAAATCTCTCACATTCAGTGGACTGATTATACGGAATATGGTCTAAATTGCCTAACGGTTTAATCATGTGGTATTAAAAGTGATAGATATCCACATAGTTGATCATTTCACTATAAAGCGTGTTTTTTACTTATTTAGACGAATGTTCCGGAAGGCTCAGACAGTCGATGTGGTGTCCAGAAGGAATGATCCGGAGATAAGTGACCTGTTGAACTCATACGGATACCCGGATAGGGCTTCGAGGCGGAACAGTGGCATGAGAAGATCTCTGATGAGAATTAGAGCTGATAGACTGGTGCGCTCTTCTTGTAAGAAGATGAGTCAAGTGGCGTCATCAGGTGAGTAGATCTGTGATTATGTTTTGTCTTTATTCTTTAACTAGCTGTGTCAATTCTGAGTAAAAATAAGCGATATTAGTGACGATTCATCATCGTCATCATCTTCCCTTAAATCCCAGTTTAACCAGTGTCGGGATACGAATAGACTATATTTTTCATTCGTTTAAGTTTTTGTGGCAATTTCTGGAGCCAAGGCGCGCACCAACCGAATGCCCCTTCTGACGTTGGTGTTAGTAATGTTTAATAATGATTGTTACAATAGTATTGTATATCGTATCATGTAATTGTAGTGTACAATTGCGAGGTGGCGTTAACATCTGTGTCAGTCTATCTTACTCTCTGTCTCTCTCTCTCTTTCTCTGTTAGTATAAACTAAGCTAAGCTAATGTAAACGTCAGTTTCTTTACTCGAAAGAGATGTCAGTGACGGACGAGCCCAGGATTTGAACCCCCACATACTGATCCGCGGTCGAATATCTTACCGACATCACCACTAGCTCCAGCCAGTATTAATTTTCTCTCTCCCTCTCTCTCTCTCTCTTTCTCTCGCTCTCTCTCTCTCTCTCTCTCTCTCTTTATTTTAGTGTACTCTTTATCTCTCTCTCATTTTCTATCCTTCTCTCTCTCTCTCTCTCTTTCTCTCTCTTTCTCTCTCTCTCTCTCTCTCTTAGTGAACTGACTAACAAAAGGTCTATGGCAGGTGGCTCTACAACCTATCTAAATTGTAATGGAATAAATGATTATGAATCAATTTGTCAAATTAATTATTGCAGAGGAAATTAAGCATTTCTTGAATTAACGACGTACGCTGAAACTAGGTCAAAATCTATAAAACAGCAGTTCGTTTAAATGTTATATCGATCTGTCTTTCTTCAATTGAGAGAAACGATTCTAAAACTCTTTCTTTATTATTACCCATTGACGCCGATAGGTTTCGTTAATTTATAATGGCATTAAGATATTTTATTTGCCCCTATTCACTGTTATCCATCATTTATGAGAGATAGAGATAGAGAGAGAGAGAGAGAGAGAGAGAGAGAGAGAGAGAGAGAGAGAGAGAGAGAGAGAGAGCGAGAGAGAGTCTGAATCAAAGTACTTACAAAGCATATAAATCATGACAGACCACACGCTTATCAATATACCTTAATATTTAGTACTAATTAGCAGTACTGTTTTAATTTAGGGATGTGTGTTACGTTACTTAAGAAAGTTACTAATAATAATAATAACAACAATTAGAGTGCTACAGTCATCAATGACAACATCGAGCACTATTGAGACAAAATCAAGCCGCCAATCAAAAAAGAAGGTCCAAAAACGGTGCAAATTCCAAAATCCAGAAATTCATTTCTTTGTCATTCGTCATTCTACTAAGAAGTAGAATGACGCTCTCGGCTTTAGAGAATTCCCTGGCACAGTTCTTGCGGCATTCAAAGCCTGCAGAGGTACTTACCTGGTCATTGCTTGTCATCAGCTACTGTATATTCATAACAAGTCTGATGAGAGTGAGAGAGAGAGAGAGAGAGAGGAGAGAGAGAGAGAAAGAGAGAGAGAGAGAGAGAGGGGGGGGAGAAGAGAGGGAGGGAAGGAGGAGAGAGAAAGAGAAGGTGTGTGTGAGAGAGAGAGAGAGAGAGAAAGGGAGAGAGCAGGAGAGAGCTAGAGAACGAGAAAGACAGAGAGAGAGAGAGAGAGAGAGAGAGAGAGATAACGATGTAATTGTTGCAACTACGAGTGGATACAATTTTCTCACTAATTTGGATAATACTATAATTGATGTGAAAAGCCTTTAGGATATTAATCTTACGTAGATAGTTGACTAATTGACTATTTCTATGGACTACATACATGTACATGTAGATCTGTAAAACCTTTTCATTGCAAAGTCTAGATTTACGTCATTTCTCCAGTAAACACTTGAAGCTAAATTATTGCGGAATGTTCTCTAGAGAATAGAATAAAAGACAGTAGGTGTATACTATGGAAAGCTAAACGCACACAATTTATCACGGACTGACTTGTACAGAATCAGATATCTGTCTAGATTTCATTGTGAAGACTCCATTAAAGAGTTAGTGCATAATATCACTGATATAAAATCATAAAATTCTGTAATATTAGAGACTACGTTGAGTGATTTACTGACTGATTGAGCTTCCAATGATTAGTTAATTAATGCTTGATTGATGACTTGATCAATTGATCATTAAAATTGATCAATTGATTAAGTATTAACTGTAAATTAACTAAATCAGTTGATTCATTGATTTATTGAATTTTTAAATGCGACTATGACGCGTAGTCAATAAGCCGCATAAATTAATTAGAAACAGAAGATTTTTTGGTATTTTTATTATTTTTTTGAATATCATTAGGCTCCTATTTAATAAATTTCCATCTATCACTTACGATGTATATTCTCCCATTCACCAGATGGAACAAGCAGTACAGTGTTATACTAGATTAACAACTCTAATGTAAATCTGTCGTAAAACATTTAGTAAAAAGAAACTTTAAGAAACAGCATCTTTTATAGTAATATCTTGAGCTATCAACACTTTCTAGTGCATAGCCATGCAGCTCATTTACAGTTTTTATCATCGGACCGGCACCGTTTAGAATCCTTTTCTTTCTCTTCAGTACATATTTTTCAGATCGTTTGGGGTGAATCGATTTGTAGTAACATGTGATGAGGGGGCGGCCCTGACATCATCCTGGTATGATGAAGCGGACGCTAAACACTTATTATTATTATTTTTTATTATTATTATTTTTATTATTATTTTTTTTACCCCGGTGTAAAGAACCTGGGGTTTGATAAAAACGAGTCAAGCAATATATGCTGAATCGCCGCCCGGCTACTCGAGGTCATCAATCGGCTTAAAAGAATTGTTGAAGCAGACTGCATTAAATCTTTGCAAAGTCATGAAAAGCCTTTGCCAAAGAAAAGAGGTCTCTCGCTTATCGCCGGTTTGCTCTGCAATAAGTCTGCCTATGCCATGAATTAAGTCAACTCCTTCGGGATTCATCGGGCCCATGGTTTCAATGGCCACCGGAACAACTTCATATCCTAACGACAGATCACGGTATTTATCAAACTTCCTAGGGGCGGCATGAACAGCAGCTCCACCGGCTGTGACTGAAGTCGTATTCGGGTAGGAGTTTGCCATAGTGTCAATGACCGTGACGTCCCAAAACGGTCCCATACGGCACATTTACCGTTGCACCAGGGCACTAAAGTCATGCCGTCCGGACGCTTGCCGTCTGATCTGGAAAACCCACTTGGTTCCATATAGGAAGGGATTCCTGCTCTTGAAAGTGCTCGCCATATTAAGTCATTTAAATTGTGATGGCGAGACATTCTACCTGAGCTTCGTACACATGAGAGGCCGTGGAGACCTAAAGCGTCGACTTCATGACCGTAGGGGCACATGTGAGGCTCGCAAGTTTTCGCCCTTAAACGGAAACTAACGGCTACTCGAGTCGCCTCATTGTCTAAAAAAAGCCCACAAGAAGCAACAGGGAGAGCGTGATGCCAGTCGCTGCTTCTTTTGGTTGATACAGATAGGAGTCGTTCTCTGTCTACTGCATTGGACTGGGATTCTAACAGACTGTTATAAATCCGATCCACTATAGGACGGTCCCATGATTTCTGGTTACTGACTGAGGTAGAAGGTGGAGCACTGGAGGTGAGACTTTTGGACCAAACTGACAACGCAAAGTCAATGGATCTATCGATTTATTATTTTTATTTTTATTATTATTTTATTATTATTATTATTTTTTTAAATGCCCTGGGCTGTAAAGGGCCCTGGGCTAAAAAAATAAGATAAAAGAGACTTTATTTAATTAAAAGTTTAAAAAAGCGATTAAAATTATTCCTCTGCACTCTGGGAAGCCGCTTTAGCCAAAGTGCCACTGAAGCAGACTGAATTGAATCGCTGGAGAGCAATAGACAATCGCTGCCACAGAAAAGATTTTTCGCGCTTATCACCAGTAATGGTGCTGGTCCTCCTGCCTATTTCGTCATTAAAGTCTGATGCGAGAGAGTTGATGGGGCCCAGGGTCTCAAAGGCAATAGGCATGAAGATATAGTAAGATTATTATTATTATTATTATTATTATTATTATTATTATTATTATTATATGTAGGAACTCTGTATCAGAGGCAGACATTTTTACACTTTCATAGCGCTCACTGTTAACAGGCTTCATGGTCATTAAGAGTTTATTTGAGTTTACTGCTTGATGTGTCTTATTCATTCTGTAATAGGTATTTATTTGCAATTGGTGTTTTACTATAAATTATTATTTTATTTTATGCATATATTACATTACTAATTCATTATACTTTTCCTGTCGATTAGCTTCAAAGGTTCAATCAAATAAATCAATTCATCAATTCAGACTGTCATTAATATCTCTGCCCCAGTTTGACGTCGCTTTCTTATTTAAAACAAGGCTGCTGTTTAGCATTTCATAGTGATGATGATGGTAGCGATGATGATGATGATAATGATGACGACGATGATGATGATAATGATGACGACGATGATGATGATAATGATGTTGTTGATAATGATGATGATCATTCACACATTTTTGCAAAGACAAGATAAAACAATTTTTTGGTGGATCAACTATTTTATTTGATATTCCAGCAATGGCGACGAGATATGCCTACTCTAATTGCCATCGTGTCCTTGATTCCATATCGCAGAGTAAGCGCACGATTCGAATATTGAGTCGAGAAAAAACGGAATTAATGACGCCGAGATAGCTCGCTTGAAATACAGCCTTGATTTACTTGAGCATTCAACTATTTCTTTTCAGATTCTCAGATTAATTATAAGTAGAACGGATGAGAGTCAAGGATAGAAAAAGCCAAGGTTAACGTCAGTTTCCTCACTCGAAAGCGATGTCAGTGACGGGCGAGCCCAGGATTTGAACCCCGCACATACTGATCCGCGGTCGAGTGTCTTGCTGACTTCGCTACTGACTCCAGCCAGTGAAATAACTGAAAGTATAAAGTTCTGCACAAAAACTTGCGGGTGTCTAACGAATTTTTTCTGAATTTTACGAGGCGATTATGAATGAACTAAGAAGGCAATAGAAAATCACATAACACGTAGCCATGTTTTCACAAGTATCAGGAAGGCTAATTGGAATTTGGATTTCGGTAAGGTAGAGCCGTGCTTAGCAAGTAACCTAGCTATTGAAAAGTAATTCATAGCTATGCATGAACGTTCTGCAATACAAGTGCGGATAAAAAATCTGCATGCGTGGCGTGCACCTGGTAACTTCCATTCAACAGACATCGGCAGGCATGTATTACCCCTTTTTATTTGATATAGTTCATTTATTTAATGGGGAAATATTCTCTAATGTTATTCTGTGACGCTATATCACGTAATTTATCTCGTGTTTAAGCTGATTCAGAGTCATCCGAGAGAAACAAGCTTCTCTCACTGCGAAAGGTAGGATCTAACGTCGGCTTTATGGCATAATGCGATGGCTTTTTTCTAACTCTTCGTGTGTAAAATTGCAACACTGGTCACAAAGATCTTTGAGTAGCACAGTTGTAGAATACGAATAGAAATCATAAATTGTTAGCTGACAATCACCGGTGCAGCAGAATTGATTCGGTGGTTGCACCGTGAAGTGATAATAGTCTAGAAAAACACTTTTGCCATACTTGATATTAGCTTTTCTCTGAGTGTGTCTACTATAGAGAGAAATGATACTGGTTTGACGAACTTTTTGCATTAATTCATTAATTTAACAAGCAAATGGCTCTCGATTTGTATCAAAATACTGGATTGATATATAATATTGATTTTGATGTATACGATGAAAAATTTAAACGAATGGAAATTCTCATATAGGGGATTGACTGATGGATGATATGATGTTGGACAGAGAGGATTTGAGACAGTCTATTCTTATCCCGACCCTAGTTAAACTGGGATTCAAGGAAAGATGATGATGATGATGATGATGGTGATGATGATGATGATGGTGATGATGATGATGATTGATGAGTATGATGAATGTGTGGCAGAGGTTGTGGCGTAAGCAGGGATATATAGCGGCGGAAGAAGTATTCCACATCCGGTCTCTGCAATATCCTCCCAGTGATCATAACCTGGAGGTCATTGTACGAATGTTGTCATTGTACGAATGACTGGATCTATTCCACACCCACGTCAGCTGGAATAGATCCAGTCATTATATAGCGCTCCATGGAGGATAGACGATAATTACCTCTAGCCTGTGATGTAGCAGAGAAGTGGCGGACTCTGAACCCATGTAAGCCACTGATCACAATGCCTGAACAGTTTTCTACTCTCTCTCTCTCTCTCTCTCTTTGTGCACTGCCTACTGTCAGGTCCATGGTATATAAAGCCTCCACTCTTCCCTGTCTTTCTCTTTTCTCTTCATTTCCACAAACGAGTGGGACTTTAATTTTTCTAGTCTATTAGCCTGAAATAGATACTACAGAGTAACTAATCGACAGAGAGTCGACCGGTTACTGAGTCTAAAGTGCGGTTCAGCGAAACCTGATATTTCTTCAAATGATGACTTAGAAATAGAAGATTGCATTACGTTTTTATTTTTTCAAACTCTTGTATATATATACTTGACTGATTTAGTTTTTGGTCTAATTCAAACCACAATATCCATGTCAATAGAACTACATATAGATATTCAGTAGGCAAACAATATCCGCATTCAGACATTGCTGGTTTCATAAAACAGGCGCCACCCCTTGAAGGGATTCTACCTTTTCAATCGCAGTCTCTAGTAAGTTCATGACGTTACCATTCTGAGTATATTTATACCTGCCTAATTTAGTCTTTATCACCGCACAAATCCTATCTTCTCTCTACTCAGAACATCTAATTGACGAATTTTCTTCGTGCTTTGAAATCTATATTTTCCTTTCCTCTGGAGGCCAGGTTTAGCGGAGATAATTCCATTTCCATATATTTGCTATTTTTCGAACTTCATGGTAATTGATTTTTCTCCAGCTAGCTGTAATTTCCACTCAAACATAGATACTTTATGTTAAGATAAATTACAAAATTATCCGCATTCAGCTGTTAAGACTCAAGATATTGATATTTTCATTCGTAAATTAGCAATAAACGTAAAATGATGATTCCTTGATATTTCCATTTGGATAGCAATTTAGCCATCTCAGACAGTGAAAATAAATATAAAATTGATTGCTTGCTTAGTTTTATTATTTATTTGATGTCTTATTTCTATATTTAATTTGATGTCTAAAATACAAACCGCAGTAAAATAAAAGAGTTAACATATTTTTTGGAAAATTAATTAATTTATATTGTATAAAGATAGAATAATTACAAATGGAGATCTGAGAGGTTGAACGATATAATGGTAACGGCGTCATGCTGCAAATTATGTCGTATTTATTTGTACACGTCATAAAAACTTTCAAAATTCTAAAAATATAATTCAGAACAATTAAAAGCAAGAATTCAATACTGTTATTGAAAGCAATATAAAAAGCAAAACAGAACGACATGTTTTTATTAATATCAAATTTTAAATCTTGCAGGTTAATTTCAAAGATGATTTTATGAATTAGATGCGAAACAGTTGTTTTCATTGCTTATATAAAATAGCAAATTGTTGCCGAAACCAGAGCTTCTGATCTTCATAATTTTTATAAATGTTAAATTACATGCAGTCTATCGGAACTTATGGTCGCTGCCAATTTTTATCATCTTGCACCTATATGTCTTTGTTAAAACGAGTAGTAAGTCTACACAGTGAATATTCATGCTTACATCTTTACTTTATAGTGACAAAATGTCAGGCAGTCGACATCAATATTTACACATCAATATGCAATTAAGTGCAAAGTCTTTACTGTCCAACTCTAAAAATGATAGATTTCTCACAGGCATATCAAAACACATCACTAGGTTAGTCCAATTATACCTGTAGTAGATAAGATACACTGTAGTTTTAGATAACTGTCCTAATTATGAGTTGACTTTGTAAAATACGGCAGATATCTATTATAAACATAAATGCATGTCAAATACAGGGAAAATATCATAAATAAAGGTATTTTAGTCTATGTCACACTCGTTCAGTTAGTTGATGCTAGAAAAATATCTCGGCTGAGAACGTCCTAAGTTATATACGTTGAACCTGTACTAAAGGACCCAGGGGATTTTTCATTCAAAGCTGTCAACTCTAGGTCTTCTAAGAAGATGGTCGTCCATCCATGTGCTAACCAGGCTTAACCTAGCTTAACTGCGTTTATTGTCGCGCAGCTTAACCAACGACATTAAATCTCGCAACTAAACATAAATGAGCATCAGGTAGAAATGCAGTGGATATTTAACAACAGCACACTTGCGTTACGCTCATTGATATCTGGTGTACACACGCTCAGAGATATCTGATGTACATATGATCATAGACATCTGATGTACATATGATCATATATATCTTATGTACATATGATCATAGATATCTGATGTACATATGATCATAGATATGTGATGCAGTCATAAACATGCAGTCATACACATGCAGTCATACACATGCAGTCATACACATGCAGTCATACACATGCAGTCGTACACATGCAGTCATACACATGCAGCCATGCACATGCAGCCATACACATGCAGTCATACACATGCAGTCATACACATGCAGTCATACACATGCAGCCATACTCATGCAGTCGTAAGTGCTTAATATTGACTTCCACAACCCGCACAAGAGCACTAGTTTCACCTACAGTTGAAAGATTTGCCTGAGACGACCATGACATCGCCAGTCCACGTCAGGTTCACCATGATGTAATTCAAGACCCTCACGTCGGGTGAAGAAAAGTACGTTAAAATCCTGATTGATAAGTGCTAAACTAATAGAAACATTATGAACAGTTTTAATGATATAGAACCTAGCTAAAATCTCCATCTCTTCAATAGTATCATTTTATTCCATAATATAAGTACTATCTATCCTATTCAGTAATAGGCCTATATTAAGCAACGTACTGGTTTTAGGATAGTACTATGATGGTTTTAGGATAGTACTATGATGGTTTTAGGATTGTATTATGATGGTTTTAGGATTGTATTATGATGGTTTTAGGATTGCATTATGATGGTTTTAGGATTGTATTATGATGGTTTTAGGATTGTATTATGATGGTTTTAGGATTGTACTATGATGGTTTTAGGATTGTATTATGATGGTTTTAGGATTGTATTATGATGGTTTTAGGATTGTATTCGGATGGCTTTAGGATAGCATAAGGATAGCTCTAGGAGATTTTGTTAGTCAGTCGGCTCGTTAAGTTAAGCCGTCGTGATGTGAAGCCATGTGCTTCTGAGCTTGACATGAAGCAATCTTGAGTGTATGCTACTCTGCAGTCTCCATCTGAATTAGCCGGAAGCAGTCATATACAACGTAATCAGGTAATGGCGATCAAGAGGATGGGGGGGGGCGGCTTATGCCCATTTTATTATTAACTAAAACTTTAGCCGATATTGTTATCTTTGACTTTTAGCGGCCAATATATAAAAAATATTTATCACTACTTTAATTCAATATTCCCCAGATTGAATTTGTCAAAATCACCAAATACACGAAGAAGTATCACATAGTGACGTGAGAACTGTAACAAGTCGAGTCGATCTCATTTCTCACGCTGAGGTAGCACTGTGTATAGTGATATAGAACACTGTAGAGTGGTGACACTGTAGAGTGGTAGCACTGCAGAGTGGTAGCATTGTCTGTAGAGTGGTAGCACTGTAGAGTTGTAACACTGTAGAGTGGTAACACTGTAGAGTGGTAGCACTGCAGAGTGGTAGCATTGTCTGTAGAGTGGTAGCACTGTAGAGTTGTAAAACTGTAGAGTGGTAACACTGTAGTGTTAGCATTGTAGAGTGGTAACACTGTAGAGTGGTAGCACTTTAGAGTGGTAACACTGTAGAGTGGTAGCATTGTAGAGTGGTAGCATTGTAGAGTGGTAACAGTGTAGAGTGGTAGCACTGTAGAGTGGTAGCACTATAGAGTGGTAGCATTGTAGAGTGGTAACAGTGTAGAGTGGTTATTCGGTAGATAACGTGAATCGTTGGAAATATAAAGTATTTTATTCACTAGTAATGCAAGTGTAAATGTATAGGCAAATCATAATATAATTACATGTATACAGCTTTCAGAATTATTAGATTAGTCTTTAACCAAATCAGTTGTAAAAAGTTCAATAATCAATCAATCAATAAGAATTTAACGTCCGGTTCCTCGCCATAAGGCAATATCAGGGACGTCTCTGATAGGATAGGATTTTTGTTTTTCTTATGGATAGCCTAATGTAGAGATTTTGGATAAATACACATTTGTCAAAAATCGTCCAAGACAACCTCAAGCACCAGGAAGATAAAGAGAGGATGTAGACTTAGGTTGACCTTCTAAGTGTCAGACATTTTATTCTCCGACTGACTCATCTGGCAAAAGAAAAAATTTCCAACTCAAAATGTAGTATTTTAAATTTTTAATTCAAGGAACGTCAAGGAGTATTTGAGTGGCTAACAACTGATAGTTAATGTTAGATAACTATTTAACATTTCATCTCTCATTAGTTTAATATGACGACATGTTATAGCTAGTTACAATACGCTATGCATAATATTTTAGAATATTTTAACGGATTATAGATATTTTAACAGACATTTCTCTGCTTAGTTTAATACTTTGACATTGTAACTCAAGTACTTCAATAGGGATAATTTAACATTTCGAGCTGATTATAGGCGATTCAGTGGATCAACAATTCATTAGGATGGCTTGCTGTTTGAACGTTCAAGGTTCTGTGGAATCCGGGGATTTAGACCTTAAATCTCTAGCAATCAAGGACAGTTCTAGCAGCGGTAAAAAGGATTCAAATGGTAACCATTCAATGCACGTTACTATAGTTCTATCCATTTAATATAAGTATTAATGATATAAGGAGTAATGATAAGCCGATAAGTAGCAATGATGTAAGTAGTAATGATGTAAGTAGTAATGATATAAGTATTAATGATATATCAGTTGAAATATAAGTAGTAAACAGGATAGTTTGGGTAAACAGGATAGTTTGGGTAAACAGGACAGCTTTGGTAAACAGGATAGTTTGGGTAAACAGGATAGTTTGGGTAAACAGGACAGCTTTGGTAAACAGGATAGTTTGGGTAAACAGGATAGTTTTCTCAGGTAATGACGCCCCTGCCCAGTAAATGTTTGTCGAAGCTGAGGAAGGCACAGGGGGCCCACCTCGTCCCCAAGAATTCCCCAAGAAAATTTTATAAAATAACAAGAATGCTAGATGATTTAAAGTGCTACTCATATGTAGACATGTCGAGGAAAACAGAAGAGTGGAGGCGTTATGTACCATGGACCTACCAGTAGGCAGGGCGCTAAGAGAGAGATAAGTAGTAATGCAACAAGTAATATCATGCCACAAATGCCTCTCCTGTTTATTGTACGCGTGTTATAAATCTCTACTTAATAAATATTTGATTTTAGTTTAATGCGGACATGCAAATGTTACTGATTACAAAAGTAGTTATTCTAGTTTAGTTTTAGTAGCATTCGAGAGATGTTATAAGTAAGTTCATTTAATAAATTGTGTAGTTGTCATCGAAAGACATAGGAACAATCGATTCATCAAATCATTCTTCATCAGTCAATCGAATCAGTCTTCATCAAATGCGGCATTTTATCCGATAATTATAAAAGTTAACAATATAATTACATTCTCTGTCTGACAATTAATTGAAGTTTGCCGTTCAGTTTTCATAAATAAGTGTTGCGATACTTCAGTAATGCCACAGAGGAAGCTACAAAGCCGTTAGCGCCTACATGTATTTCGATATGAGAATTATTTACGGTGAGGTAATGGTGAAAATCTAGAATTTTGTTACTTTAATGTATCTTGAGCAAAAAGCGGATCAAATTATTATGGTTAGCCTATGGGTTATTTGATGGGTTATAATAAACGTTTAAACGTTAGACGCCTAGGTAAAAATGTAACGGTTAGATATGTACGTATGTAAAATGGCGTGAGGGTCAACTCTCCTTAAGAAACGTAAATGAATAAATGTACACGTATCTCTTTAAAGTATTAAACTAACTTATTAAAAGTACTAGTAGAGTTTTTATCATTTTATTTATTTAGTTCAAATGTATTTAATTCAATTTGCGATCATCGTGTGAGGCATAAAACATGTCATTGCAGAATTAAGACGTATTTTTCTGAGACAACTCGTATTGTACCTCAGTAAACAAATAGATGACACAAAAGTTTCCATTACATGTAAAGCATATCTGTGACGATTAATGCTCGCATTATACAACATGGATTATGATTGATTCGTTTAGTTGACCCTGAATGAAGCTTATGAGAGAGAAATCCCAGAACACTGCAGACGATGTTGCCGTAAACAATATGCATAACTATTTTCTGCATCTTCTCACAACCCAGACCACAGATCTATGCCGTGGATCAGAACTATGGCCCAAATTTCTGCAATAAATCTCTACTAACTTTAGGATTACAATACTTTAAGCTGTAATGATTTAAAGTTCGCTCGTCCGATGTGGGTTGAGCTAATTGCATAACTAATTAGTCTACAAATTTAATTATGAGCTTATCTTCAGGTTGAGAGGAGACCGAAGAATAAGGTAGGCCTACTCTATAAGTAGGTAGGTTGTAGTGTGTTTAACGTCAAGGTTCAGAAGCATAACGCTTCTCTTCAAGAAGACTGGACACACTCGAGCTACAGTCACAAAGATTAAGGTAACAGTAAGTTACTGGCAAAACATAATAGGCCTATTAATTTTATGAAAGCACTAGAAGTAATTGAATAGTTTTAATTTATATATTTATGGTACTTTGTTTAATTACATTCACATGTTCAGCTACAGTATGGACCGTGGATGGATTGGAGAGTCAGGGACTCGATGATGACTCCGCTAATTCCATCAGTCCATCTTCCACTTCCGTCACAGCAAACGACAAGTTTCTACTCTGGACGGTGAGAGATTTTAAAGATTTAAGTAAATAAATGAAAGATTTAATTAGTAAGATTAGTAATTAGTAAGATAAGATTTAATTAGATTTAATTTTATTTAGTAACTTAAAGATTAAATCAATTAAATTAAAGATTTAAGCAATTAAATTAAAGATTTAATGACGTAAATTAAAGATTTAAATAAGTAAATTAGAGATTTAATTAAGTAAATATTGAATTTAATGAATTAGTTAATCAATTAATCAATTAATAAATTAAGTATCCCCGCTTTGTGTCCGGGCTGTTTGAATAATCGACCAACCGGTGACTGCACGTGTCGTAGAAGGCGACTAAAGCAATAAGATCCACACCAACGTCAGAAATGGCATTCGGTTGATGAGCGTCTAGGCTCCAGAAATTGTTGCAAAATTTCCTAATCCCCGACCCTAGTTAAACTAGGATTCCTGGGAAGATGATGAAGATGAAGTTGTATAACCAGATCGGAAAAGTCAGGCTGTTTCCTACAATAGACATTTAATTACAAATTAGCTACTGCAGACACGCATGACCTTGAGAAACTGTGCATATTTCATAAGCTACGCCATCTGCTTGAACTTTTATCGCAAATTATCTTGAATCTCAAAAGTGATTAATAGCACAAAAACATTGCTGTGTCCGGGCCACTTCAGAATAGACTGTGCGTATACAGCGGGTATCGGTAGAGGAGACTAAATAAGAGAAGTGAACGTCAATCTCAGAATCCTTGTTTGACAAGTCAAAGTATTCCCCACATGAATTTATTTATATATTCTTTATTTTTTCATGTGTGTTGTAATGTAGATTATGTTAGTTTGTCACTGTTGTATTAATATGCTGTCTTTTGGAGAAATAAAGATATATATATATATATATATATATATCTATATATATTATACTTATATATATTATATATATATATATATATAATATATATATATATATATATATATAAAGGGTGTGCATTAAAAAATTATCCTCCTAGCACAATTGCGATAGCTTAGTCAATCCTTAATATTTCGCCTTGAAATTTTAAGGTTCTCTTGTGGAGGAATTTAGCCACAAGCGGACCATATTTTGTAAAAATATCTTTAAAGGAACCGGAGTTATCCAAGTTTTTGCAAAAAACAAATTTTATATATATATATATATATATATATATATATATATAAAGACTTTTCACATGAAAAGATGCACTTGCAGATCAATGATGTGCTCTTTAGTCAGCAGAGGTAAAACTGAGAGTAGTAATGTGCTCCGTGGATTTATCATTTCACTGATAACTCAGTGTGAAAAAAGCTGAAAAGTAACAGGATATGAAAATGTCCTTGATGTTCTCTCTTTTGAAGAAGTAGCGTCTATATACATGTTAGTACTTGAAGATGTAGTAGGCCGATTATGTTCAATTGATATTAAATGGAAATTTACATAGAGAAGGTTGTAAATAGAAGAATATAATACTTTTATTTAATAACTTATTAACTAACCATATATATATATATATATATATATATATATATATATATATATGTATATATATATATATGTATATATATGTATATATATATATATATATGTATACATATATATATATATATATGTATATTACATAAATATATATAATTTTCCGTTAGAGTGTCATTTACTAGGTATTTAAATTTATTGTCGGTTTTAGACTATTTGGGGAGATACTTCTATGTTAAGTAGTATACACCGCGTTTTGCATTTAACGCATACGCAACTCAATATAGCAGAATTGAAAAATCATAATACCTCCTGATAAAGTAAATCTATTCTTCTTTTGGATGGAAATTGCAAGCACGTTTAAGCAACGATTTACCTTCTTTTCCATCCCTTTTAACGTTTGTGTTTTTACGATAATTATGACTAAATATAAATTATTTTTAAATGGTCCCAAAGCAATTAATTATTTATTAAAATAGAATTGAATATTATTTATCGCATTAGGATCGACTATGCTATAGATAATATCGGTAATCTTCTTTTATAGTATCTAGGTAAAAATAAATTTATTACTGGCCATAAAATATACGGATGATTTCCGTGGGATTGCTTGATTAAACTCTAAAGTCCCATACAAATTAAAGACTAAATGCCATGTGTCAGAAGTGCTAGGAAATATAGCCCAATCCATTCTCACCTTCGCATAAATTCTGTAAGAATTTTTTTGTTTTGTTTCTTCGGTAAAAAGCTAAGAATTCTATTGCACTACGGATCTTTGAAGCTGCAAATGACAGAGGTTAATTATTCCTGCCTTGTTCTACATTAGAGGTGCTAAAAGCTGGAGTGCATATCTCGATGTTATTTTAGTAATATTGTTCAATTTGACATTTAGTGGTGCAGGAGTTAGATAAATTAATAAATTATGCAGTGGACAAATGAGTTATTCAGCGATAAACCTGTACGGCGAGTACCTTTACTCTAAGAGTAGCCTGAAATAAACAGGATTATCTTTCTCTCGTTTTCTTCTAGTCAAGCTTCAGTAGTTTTAAATACAACCTCATCAGAGAACATTAATCGTAGGTTCACCAATCACCGCAATTCTTTGAAGTTGTAGTAATAAATGTAAGAAATGTAAGAGATGACGCGTAGCCTCTTCCGTTATAGATTGAGGTAAAACTTTACTGATGTTAAAATTTAATCGAACGGTTTCTTATTTAACATTTTAGACACATTTTTGTCACATTTTCCAAAGAGTATATTATCAACAGTATAAGCCGTATATAAACAGTACAATGACAATATCTTCAGTATAAAAGATAGATATACATGGAGAAGAAATAAGTTTTTGTTGAAAGTAAAGGCACTAGGTCTAAATAATATTAACTTAGGCAATTTAAACATTTGAGGTGCATAAGGTATATTATTTTCACTTTCTATATTTGTTTGTTTTTTGTTGCACCTAAATGTGTATGCATTTTTGTTCTTTTGATTTCTTTCTACCATTTGGTGAAATATAGATTAATATAATATGTACTGCTAAAATAAATAACGCTATTTCAAATTTTGTAAGCTGTTGTTTCCGTATTTCAGAGTCTGATAACGGCAGCTAGAAACAAGGATGATGGGTGAGTTACATATTTAAACATAGCTGTTAGATGCATTTTAATTAGAATTTTGTCAGAATCTTGGTATTTAGATGTCATTGTTTATTAGCAATTTTATCGAATTATTTTAGTCTCAGACGAAGGTGATAAGCTTAAGTAGGCCTACTGCTTGACGACTGTAACTTGGGAAATATTGAGAGCCGTTAAGTAGTTTCCCTTCTTGACAAAGTTCTGGTCCAAAGCACATACATGTACTTCCAAGCATGGTGTGCTTTCACGCCTAATAAAGAAAGCACTACCCACCAGTGTGTCAATCCAATCTCAATTAATAGGCTTCAATTGCTAAATTTAATTAAACTTTCAGAAGAGAATCTGCTTCTTATTCAGAAGAGAATATAGCTTCTGACGCGATTTGTCGTTGCTTTCATCAGTTCAAGGTTAACAGCCTTTACAAACATTCATTGAACGTTTATGTTACTAAAATTTGCCTCATATTTTCCTGATATACTTTCACCAGTAAGAGCAACCAACGCTCGCGTGTAATTAAACCGAACCTCTATAATACAAATTAAATTAGTCGGTCAGTTCTAGCAACTGTTTATGGGATTGGAGACAAACTAATAAAATAGGATATAAAATTCTATTTTACTAGTTTGTCTCCAATCGCACTTTACTTACTTATCTCCAAACTTCGTTGCCGTGACAAAGTTTCGTAGGTTATTGACACAGGAGCGTATCATCTTTAATCTACACAACTCCATCACCGCCAATTAGCGGAATCCTCTGGAGACCATTGTGGAAAAGATTTTATCGCGGAATTGGCGCAAGGAAGTCAATGACACATGCGTCGAAAGATCTGATTAATTGGAGATCGTATTTTTTACTGAAAAGATAAATGAGTCTGTTGGAAATACTAAATTTCAAGGTTTTTCTCTTGCTGAAGCGAGTAACGGAAATGCCGTGGGGATTTCAACGAACCATTTTTAAAGTCTTCTTGTTAGAAGATTCGTTTTGTAAGGGCAAAAGGCGGAGGCTGACGAATAAAAGAACTAAGTTCTTGTGGAAAACTAAACGCTGAGATATTGCCTGCGATCAAATATGTTGCTGGAATGTTGAAATTTGAAGCAAAAAGGGAAGAAGAGAAAAGCGAAAGAAATATTTCACAACAGAGCAGGGTATAATAGGAAAATAGGAAAAATAGGAAATCAATTTTGAAAATGAGAATAATCATAAGTAAAATACGACAATTAATATGAGCACACGACAACTAAATAATATAATAGCTCTACTTTTACTTCTCAAATATCTCTCTAAGTGAACAAGAGACATGGCGTATAGCCTTTCACAAGAATTCGATACTCAACTTTCTTATTAATCAACATATGCGAAAATGTTATTAAGTGATCCAGCATCTTTTGTCTCAATCTGGCTCTACATGTAGATGTCTACTTGCGTCTTTCACTTGATCTAACTAGTCGTAGTGTAATATTTTATAATTCTTTCTGGATAATTAAGAATCATCAAGGTCCTAATGGTCTCAAAAAACAACATTATCAAGAGTTAAGGTCCAATGGTTGATTGCATTGTAAGAGTCATCATTTAAAATATCTCCTAGTGATTTCGTTTTATATAGATAACCCCACCCCCTTGTGGTGGTTCACTAATATCTCTCACTCTCTCTCTCTCTCTCTTTTAGTGCACTGCCCACTGGCAGGTCCATGGTGCATTTCACCCCACCCCCACTTGTGATGGTTCGTATTAGTTCTCAGCATATGGCAGACACACATTCGCCGTGGGAATCCAATTTCTTCATTATGAATAAGAGATAAAGCCTCAAACACTCTACGATAAATTCTCTACTGCTTTACGCTTGAGGGCAATCATCGTACATGACAAATAACTTACTCGCTCAAATACAAGCTATCTAATTTTTAATATTTTATCATGTTTAATGGAGTATATCATGCAAACGCATCTCTGTACTATACAACAATTACTTTCAGTAAAATTAGCGATATACATTGTATAGTATAAAATAGAATAAAATAATAAGAAGAATTACAAAACTAAATAAAAATCCTCTTTACTCTGGCTAATATTATCAATATAAATTAGCAGTACTATAATAGTAAACTCATATGGAATTCACTATTATTTGTTGATTAATTACTATGCAGTACTATTTTGACGAAGGAGTCAACATAAGAAATAAAATTTGTATATAATTAGAAATAGATTTAAAATTAACATCTAGTACAAATAAGAGTAATCACATATGTACATACAGATGTAAATTTAAAATTAAAATTAAAATTATTCTTCTTATTCCCATTTTTAGCCTCACTTCTACGTCTTATAATATTTCATCAAGTTCTAGCTGTAGGTTTGTTAATTTATTCAAGTGGTAACAGAGAAAGACTGTAAGTTATGTAATTTCAGTAAGGGTCTTGCACATATTGCAAAATATAAAAGAGGTAATTTACATGTATATGAAAATATGATATGATCCCATCATATGATATATATATCTCGCTATTTGGTAGTATACTGTATATCTCTAGATTTTATATAGGGAGATATATTATGATATTTTATGTTTTCAAATTATATGAAATTGCTAAGCACGAATATCAGTGCATGGGTTAAGCCTGCAGTATGACATGTTAGGTGTTCAACTGTAGATGAGTGAATACAGGGTTCAATTCCTGTTTTCATACCATCGCTGATACGCTTTCGAGACAAGAAACTAGCGTAAAACTATCTTTTCGGCATTACCAATTGGCTGAGAAAATATCCTGCCGGTAGTTTTAGAGTCACTCGGCCACTTGCATGTCTGCAACGTAACTCTTCTCCACGAGAAATTGTTTGTAATTTCCGGTCTGGAAGCGTAGTGACAAATAATCGACCAGCGGCTAAACAAAATACAACCGAATTGTTCCAGGAACCAGCAGCCATAGCTCTGCTCCTAGCTAAATGTGGCTAAATTATTTCCGACAAAATCTCTATTTAGTGGCTAATGAAATATAGATGAACCAAATGATATAAGTATGCCGTAACCTATATTTGAAAAAAGTAATAGTAGACCAAAGGGGTAGACCAAATCTTTAATTCCTTTTGTAATTCTTTAGCTGCTTCAAAAGTCAGGAGCAAACAAGCCTAGTATTAAATACAACAAATTATTCAGGTAAATAGAAATCTTCCTCTTCTTACGAATATCTTTAATAATTTCTGAAAGATTTGCTCATAATTATGAGTTTGAGATTGCATTAAAGCTGGTAAAGCTATGGTTAACATCATCTTCCTCACTCGAAAGTGATGTCAGTGACGGGAGAGCTCAAGATTTGAACCCGCACATACTGATCCGCGGTCGAGTATCTTATCGACTTCGTCACTGGCTCCAGCCAGTGGTGAAGAGCTGCCAATATAAAGCATGAGTAAAGCCTCAATGAATTGGATATTTCATCTCATTTTCTCTCTCTCTCTCTCTCTCTCTCTCAATATTCTATTGTAACGAGATTGAGATGGTTTATTGGCCGTTGTAGTAGCTCGAGGTGGGACCTGGCACGAGGGAGGCTGACTCGATGGTCTCGCCGCAGATCGAGCATCAAGGATCGCTCGACGGGGGGAGCGGGGGCCCCCGGGGAGCAGAGACGAGCCGCCCCCCGACAACGCTCAATGAGCCTGGATGCGTGAGTAGCAGAAGTAATAGATACCGAGGGCTGGAAAAATGTCATAATTAATTCACTAAATCAATAAATAAATCAGATTGTTGATCAATTATTTCAATTAGTCAATATAGCAATCAATAGGCTATCACTCGTTATTCAACTTATTATGATTTAACGTCCTGTTCCACGTCTTGATAAAGACGAGCAGGGGCGGATCCAGGAATCTTTTAAGGGGGGGCCGAAAATATTTTTTGAGAGTGTACACATTTTTTGCTTACGCCACGCCTTCTTCGGGGTATGTGACGAAACTAGAAAAAATGCTGTGGGGGGGTAAATTTTTCACTACTTCGCTCGGCTCACAGAGCGAGTGTATTCCCGTATCTTACCCCCCCCCCCCAGTCTACCCGTACTAAAGTCTGGGGAAAACCTAAAATTCCTAAAATCCTACATTTGTTGTGGACAAAAGCAGGTTAATATTTTCACCTTCGAAGAAACTCAGCGGATCTGGGCGAATTGCAAAAATGACCTAATTTTGGCGGTATGGGCCCCTCCTAGCCGTGGCTGTTTGCACCACTGCTCCGGGATAGAGTTCACATTTTTTACTCAAACCCTTTTCTCCTCTTATACGTTGGTTTATGTGAAAATTAAGAGGTAGTGAAACGGTCAACCTTTTTTGGCCCCCCCATCCATACAGGCCTCCTAGTGTGCAAATATATAGGACCCTAGTGGGGTCCACATTTGAAAAAATTCGAACAATAGTAGAACTAAGTTCCCTCTCTACCCCCCCCCCCCCCCAACCACTGCCCTTACAAACATATTTATACATACAAATTATCATAGAAACAATGAAAATATAGTTTACCTTTCTTCGACGGACCTAGGGGGGGCCCGGGCCCCCTGGGCCCCCCCTGGATCCGCCACTGAAGACGATATATTTTATAAAGTTGGAGAAATCGATAATAATATAATAATTTAAGGTTCTCAAGAACAGCACTTATAAACTTAAAACTTCAAATTTGGTACAGATTTCTTAAGCTAGGTTCAAATACAGTAACATATGACAATAAGGAATTCATGTAACCATAAAATAAAGACTACCTTGATTTCATTTGATTCCTCAGAACGTTTTAGATAAATAGCGTTAAAAACTAGACATTATTTCGGAGAAATAAAGACCATGCATATATTTGTGCTACTCATAAATGATTCGTACAGGGCTGAGGAACTCTGGACTTCCACTAAGGACGCTATGGAGCTGCTGCATCCATCAGGATCTGCGTCCACGAGTCCCAGTCTTAGAGAACAGGTCGCCAAGGCCAACAGGATCCTTCGACGTTCGCATCGCTTGGGAGGTCTGTTCATGTTCTAGCGTTATTACACAGATCTGTTACTTTAAATTTACGAACAACTAACTATAATTATTATTCAACATTGCACGTGGTTTTAACGTCGTCTTTTCGCTGCTGAAGATAATGTTTGAGACATCTAAAGCTGATTAGATAACCACGTAAAGATTTGAAGTCCAAGACACATTTTAATTAGAAAAGACCGAAGAAAAAAGACGTTCTTAAACTATGAAAATTCGTTAATTTTATAGTATTTCAAGAGAAAATATTTGCGTTTTACACGAGATCATGGACGGTGTTTGAACAGCTCAAGCAAAATTGATTTATTTTATATATTCCGACTACACAAACAATATAACATATGCAATATAAAATTATCAACTGCTCAGTTTTAGCAGTCAAGTTATTCAATGAAATAGAATTGTATAATTTCGGTTTTGTTTTGTTTCAATTGGACTGCATATTTTTATTTTTTATTTGAAAGGATCTTTATACAAGAATAGAAAGAACAATATTACCGGTGATGTATCAGGGAGCAAAGATAAACAGAAGCGCTCATCTGACATTATGCAAGGTTTGGTTTTAATGATGTTTGGCTATTAGAAAATCTGTTTTTGACGTTTAATAATTTGTGTAAGATTTTTAAAAATTTGTATTGAAGTTGGCGATTTTCAAAATAGTTATATTACTATGACCTGACATATGGTTAGTAAGCTGTTAATATAATGGCCTTTTTAACTTTATACCTGAGAATTTTTGATCTCATGGCGTTTTTACAATTTAGAACCGTATACCAGTTTTTCGCATAGAATGCCTGTTCAGAGATAATAATAAAATGGCACTGCACTAAACAGACAAATGTGATACCCAGATCTTTTTCTCCGAAATGAAGAAATTTTAAACCTTAGCGAAAAATTGAAGAAAATATTAAATGTTTAGAGGAAAACAAAAACATCATGAAACAAAAGGCATCGGTCGTTGAACAGGAGTTGGCATATGGAGAGCACTCTTAAGTAGACTAGGTACTAATTGACGAATAGACTTAGACTTAAAAGACTTAGACTTAAGATACTTAGACGAGATAATAGACTTTGACTTAATAGACTTCGACTTAGTGGACTTAGACTTAGTAGCATTAAACTTAATAGATTTAGACGAGATAATAGACTTTGACTTAATTTATATACTTTGACTTAATAGACTTCGACCTAATAGGCAGAGACGAGATAATAGACTGCGACTCAATAGACTTAGACTTTATAGACTAAAAATTGATTACAACATTTAGATAGATACAAATTTTGCTCATACAGCAAAAACATCAATCTTGGCATCATCCATGCTTTCTCAGGAAGGAGAACGTAGATCATGGAAAGTGCGATTCAGTCGTATTATATAGGATTGTAGGTGTATAGATGAGGTGTAATATCTCAGTCCGAATAAATAATAACAATGGCTTACTTACCGAATCCGTAACTAGTTAATCATCCTGGGCTCTATCATATATACTACGAACATTTGCATGCAATGTATGTTTTGATTTTGATATTCGTAATATTAGAAATTTTCATAGACGACAGTAGCGCTCTAATCATGCTGCTGTTGTTGTTTGTTTAGTGTTCGATGTTCTCATAAACAATTACTGTAGAGTAGTGATGTTGCTGTAGCGCTGTTCGAAGCCGTTGAAGATGGAGATTTGGTTAGAGTGCAGGATATGCTCACAGAGGCAGATTGGAATGACCTGGATATAAACAGGTGTGTGTGCGCACGTATGTATGGTTGTATGCGTGTATGTGTGTGTGTGCATGTCTGTATGGTGGCATGCGTGTATGTGTGTGCACGTATGTATAGTGGTATGTGTGTAGGCCTATGTGTGTGTGTCAAAGACGCATCTTCTAAAAATATAGAACGCCATTACAAGCCGATCTACTGAAGCTATCTGCAGAAAAATAAATTGTGCTGAAGAGAACTTATGTTTTAATTACACGGTGCCAGTCAGATGTTCTGTATCTAAGGTTTTCCATAGGCATTTGTAATGAGCTCCCATATGAAACTAAGTGGAAAATTAAATTGTGATACAATTTTATTTGATCATAGCCTACCTACTAGCTTTTAGTGTATAAAGCTGGTAAAGCTAATGCTAACCTCAGTTTCCTCACTCGAAAGCGATGTCAGTGACGGGAGAGCCCAGGAATACTGCCATCAATGGATGCACTTTAAATAAAGAATTTAAACACCGTCTAATCTTTCCTAGACCATAATAAATGTGAGAGATTTATATCATTATAGTCCAATATTGTCCCACATTTTATTGTATTTTCACAATTCACATAGAATTTATGTGCGGTAGCTTTATGTGAATTTGTATTGCAGTGTTAACTCTGACGACTTGACATGTCTTGATACGGCCATGCTCACAAACCACGCCCACATTGCTCGTCTGCTCATCCTTCACGGAGCTCAAGAAAACCGAAAACGTGGGTGTTAAACTTTCACTTTTCTGTTTTCCGAAGGGTCATGCATTTTTAATCATTACTTCAAAGCTTTCTGACTTTACGTAAGGATCGTTTGTTGTTGTAGCGGCCTTTTTTTCTCTAACAAGTCTCTAATAATTTATACATCATTATACAGAAAAGGAAAGAAGAAATGACAGGAGCAGCATGTGAATTATTGATGTAAGCGCAATTACATTACAGTAGAAACACTAGCGCAATATTAAAGCAATAGAACGTGATCCGCAGCTGAGATCTGTTAAGGAGTTAGATTTCCCAACAAGTTAAGCAGAATGCATAAATTTGCTTAAGTCCGACACCAGAAAATTCTGAGTCAGGTGTAATAATATTTGACGGTTTAGTAGTACTATTCATCTTTCTAAAGATTATGTCATATTCATAGCCGACTTTTCTGATATTGGTAGTAATTTGAAAATATGCTTATTATAAAGTATCTGCAATTAAAGATATTACATGAGATACTCTACATGTATGTATTTAAAATAATAATACTTCTCCTGTTCAACTTGACATTCAGTAGTTTACGGACAAATGGTATTGCTTCATTGCGCTCATGTCCTTTATGAAGTAGGCTAACAAGAGAGTGTAGCACATTACTAGAGCGTGAGACTCTGAATCGTTGGAATTAGACTCAAATCCATGTACTTGATTCCATGTTCAATGTACTTGTATGTCGTATGTGTATGCTCTATATTGGTGCGTATATTTGTTGTATGTATAGTCTATGTTGTTATGTATTTTTAAATGTTGTAAGCTCTATGTGGTTGTATGCATTTGAATTCCGTATGTATGTTTAATGTTGTTGCGTGTATTTAAATGCTATATCTATACTCTCTGTTATTGTATGTATTTGGATGCTGTATTTATACTCTCTGTTGTTGCATATATTTGGATGCTGTATGTATAATCTATATTCCTGCATTTATTTGAATGTTGTATAGATAGTCAATGTTGCTGCATAAGAATGTTGTATATAGGCTCTATATTGTTGCATCATTGCATGTATTTGAATTTTGATTATATAGTCTATATTGTTGGAGTACTTGTATGTTGATGTACGTTCTATGTTATTGTTGTTGTTGTACACACAGTACAAGAGTCAGTGGGACAGATGGTGAGGCACGTTGAGGGACTGTACGGAGAGGCGGCGCTGAGAGTCTCGGAGCTGAGACTGGCCCTCAGCTCATCTACTTCCTCGAGCAACAACCAGTCCAGTCTGCTGAAGGTTAAATTAACCCTAAGTAATTTAATAAAAATCTTAAATCTGCATTTATATATTGTTATCAGATTCCAGTTATTTTATTGTTTGATGGCAACAACCAATCCAGTCTGAAGAAGGTTAAATTAGCTAAACTTAGTTTCATAAAAATCTTAAATCTGCATTTATATATTGTTTATATTAGTCAGATTCTATCTGTATGAAGTCTTTTATCTTTATGATTTTGCCTGATGATCTCAATGAAATAGAAGGTTAATATCCAGAGAAATAAAGAACTTTCATAGCTTATTATTTATTGAGGGCATATTAACAAACAATATCAATGATGCAACACTGAAATTTGAACAAATGAACATGCAGTTAATCCCAGGTCCAAAAGCATTTCGAAAATGTATTCTATCATCAACTCTATACGATCCGATAACTTTAAATTAATTGTTACTTTTTCGACAACTTCGAAATAAATCAACTGTTTTACATTATACTTATGTGCAATTAAATGACTAAAGATAGCAAAACCTACATTTAATGGATCTATCCTGCGGGAATCAAAATGTAAAGTATTATAAAAAATATGACCTAGTAAATGCATGTAAAGGCTGGTAAAGCTAATGTTAACGTCAGTTTCCTCACTAGAAAGCGATGTCAGTGACGGGCGTGCCCAGTATTTGATCCCCGCATATGCATGTACAGATCCGCATTGAATATCTTACCGATATCGCCACTGGCTCCAGCCAGTGAACAGTTATTTCTTCTGGTGCTAAATGCAATACGTTATTTACTGTTTAACCACCAACATCTATCTGCAATATCTAATATATAAATATCTGCAATAAATAATAAGATGAGGTAAAGAAATGTCGAAATTTTTCTACGAAAAAAAATACTTCAACCGCTGACTGATGCCGTATATCACAAGTCATTTAATGTGCTACTTTATTTTGCAGGAAAATGAGAAATCTTTGATTCATTGGCAGCTGAGGAAAAATTTGTTCAGTCAGATGAAATCTGTTCTCGTCTCTTCAAGTAATATAACTATCTGCTTTCTTATTACCCGATACCTTAAACCTGTTTTCTTACGGCCTGCTTTATAAAAGTGCGCTTTCTTACTGCCTACTTTCATACTGCCTGCTTTCTTACTGCCTGCTCGATAACTCGGCGCTTTTCTATTTATCTAATTAATTTTTGCAAAATTGAGTCTGCAATTTGAGTTGAGATTATTAATTTTAGCCAGAGAGAAACTTTGAAATTAATTAATTAATTTTAACCAAATCAGTGCGCTTAGTTTGCTATTTGTTCTAGTTGAATTTTAACTACTTCTGTCATTTAGAATACTTCCTTGTTTTATATTATCTACGTTTAGTGTATACGTATTTTATTTTGATATTTTTCTAAACATTATATTTAGAAAAAAATATTTATAAATATTTGACTTGACATACTGATCATATTACTGATTGTATAACTATGGTATTCAGTAATATTCATAATTTTAGCAAACTATGTTTCATAAATAATTAATATTTAATAAATAATTTTTTGTGGGATACGGTCTTTAAGAGAGGTATGAAAATTAGGGGATTAATTGGTGCTAAGGTATGGGATAGAGAGATGTGGAGAAGGTCTCTTATTATCCCGACCCAATCTAAACTAGGTTTTAAGGGAAGATGATGATGGTGATTTAATAACCTGGAGCCAGTGGTGATGTCTATAAGACATTCGACCGCGGATCATTATGTGCGGGGTTCAAACCCTGGGCTCGCCCGTCACTGCCATCGCTTTCGAGTGAGGAAGCTGACGTTAACATTAGCTTTTTATCAGCTTTAATAAATAATGTATGCTGTTTATATGACAATACTGATGTCGTACAGTTTTTGAAATCTCATTGTTTCTCTTTTCTAAGATCCACCCAAAGAACCTGAGAGTGTAATTCTGAACGTCTCGGGTGAGAGTTCAATCACCATCACATTCCTCGAATCAGCTGATACATCTCATGGCCTAGCCACACACTACAGGGGTAAGGCTAACAATTTATACGTGAACATTTTCAGATTAATTTAAGTGCCACAAAATGATAACCAGCGGAGCTTAGCTTTTTTACAAAACAGAAATTGTTAGTCATTGTCCATCACATTGTGGATGATTTATCTGTTTCAATTTCCATCTTTCCATTTCTCTCTCTTTCTCTATTCCTATTTCTCCCTGTCTATATCTCTCTCTTTCTCTCTCTCTGTCTCTCTCTCTCTTCCACTTTCTCTCTTTCTATTTAATCTCTTGCAATTTCGCTTCTAATTTCAGTTGAGTGGAGTAAGACGGAAACATTCGAGACCTTATATGGTTGTAAGATTGTGGATGAGCCGGATTTTGAAACGACTACAAACGAGAGATTTGGCTACCGGATCTACATAACGAATCTGTCCCAGGGAGAACTCTACTACATCCGGTTGTCAGCAGGAAACTTCAGCGGATACAGTAAAAGAGTCCCAAGCTCTCCACCTTGCGGGAGACCTTCAAGTATGGGACACAAGTTTACATCTATCAACGATCAGTCAATCAATCATCGAGTAGTTAATCAATCAATCAATAATAATTTAACGTCCGGTTCCTCGCCATGAGGCAATGACAGGAACGTGATTAACGGCCATATAAAGCTAGAAGCTAACGTTGACGTCAGTTTCCTGACTCGTAAGCGACGATAGTGACGGGCGAGCCTACGATTTGAACCCCGCACATACTGATCCGCGGTCGAGTACCTTAACGACGTCGTCACTGACTCCAGCCAGTATATAGTTATACAGTAACATTATTATCTGTAACTATAATAAAGTAACTATAATAAATGACTTTTTTCACTTTTGCAAAATTTGACTCGATTTTGCACAGTTTGGCGGAACCAGTTTTTATATATCAACGATCAGTGGATCAACCACAGAGTATTTACTGGCTTTTACAATTATGGCTTTATGTACACAATTGTCTGAATTATGTAACTATAATAAAAAGTTACATTTCATTTTTGCAAAATTTGACTCGATTTGCAGCAATGGTGATATATCGTTATTCGATTCACAACAAATTATTTAGTAAATGAAACTAAAAACAAATTTGCTAAAAATTGTGCAAAATCCAGTCTAAATATCAGCAATTAAAGCTGTCGCTAAGTCATCACGCCAATGCACACTAAAATGGAATATATGCAGTCTATATAAAAAATTGTTCATGGGCTTGAAAGTTTTGAAGTAATTTTATAAATTTTATATACAGATTTCTTTCTATGTTACTGCACTTTGGATCGAGAATTCGCTATGTTAAAACCAGTCAACTTTATAGGAGTTACATGTATAACAGATCCTTCATGGATTTTGTATATAGGCCTACATATGTAGTAATCTGTCATCTTCCTCGAGCCCATGCTTAAAGAAATACTATAGAGTAAAATGCTTTGATTAAGTCATAACATTTTTATCCTGTTTCATCATGCCATTCATATGCTTAATGTTTAATGTTTAATTGAGTATATCATGCAAAGGAATCTCTATACTTAACAACAGTTACAGTAAAACGTGCAATATTCAATAAAACGCACACAGTAAAAATCACTAAAAAACCAAATAACTATCATACGTAACGTAGCTTAAATATTGGAATCTGATAAATTTATTAGTGAGTAGAATTTAAATGGAATGATCTAGCTAAACTATGTGTCGTAAGACTCTTCTTAAAGCTATCAGGCTTATCAGAGTGTCTGTTTCTTATGCGCCATTACGTTTCACAGATTGGAGAGAACAGAGCGGAATGAAGCCGCGCTGCGATGGAAAGATTCAGCTTATGGATCAGCTCTTTCAAGACTTGAAGGACTTAAGACTCCCTGATGCTGCAGAAATTAAAGGTATGATGAAAGTTAATAAATTAATTATAAAATAACTCCTTTGCAAATTAACATGATTGAATTTCTTTACTGCACACACTGCTTGATCGATGGCTGATTAAAAAACTGAACTAATGTGAATTCTCAGTTGCTAATTGTCCTCCTCTTACTTCGCCTTCAGTTATTTTTTTATTTCTATATTTCGTACCTGTTTTAGATGAAACGGTATGTAATACAATCCCGGTTCCGGGCCGGAAACTGACGGTTAAGAAGAGTCTAAAATACATTTTTTCTACTTCTCCCAAAAAATTTCAACGGACAGTGAAAAGGTATGCCTATGTCAGTTGCATTTTGTAATTAATTACTTAGTTATACTTTGATATTGCTGAACATTTATTGTCATGTTTTAGAAAGGTTTTTATCTTGACTTGTAATTCAAATACCCATAGTGAGTGGAAATATTTTCATGGCGGTTGAAAGCGCATGATTAATGCATTCTTTCTGAAATAATTTAAAATTTAACGGAGACTATGTATTTCTGATAATTGAGCGGTTGTCAGTTATATTTTTCATTTTTTTCATCTCACTGATTCTACAGACATGTATGGTTATATAGCTGTTTGCATAAGTGCTCGATTTAGTCTTGGACAAGTGTAGCCCTCCAATCATGCTGTTGTTGCTCTTATGAAATATATTAGTTTATTTCTGGATGTCGTAATGTATTGTCCGGTGTACATGTATATCTGGGTAATATATTTCAATTTTTTTCGAGTGCATATAATGACGCTAGGATTGCAGCGCTGTATTCGGGCTGTTTTGTGTATTACAGGGGTATATGGGTTCTCTGATACATTATAAGAGTGCTCATTTGGGTGCTCTCAATATGGTAGAGTTGTGTATCTGGATACTCTGATATATTATATAGGACTATGCAGCTGAGAGTTTTGCTATATTTTATTATATACTGTCGGTGTATATATCTTGGTGCTCTGCTATATAATAGAGATGTGTACCCGGATGCTCTATTGTTTTAGGCGTCTATATGTGTATATGGCTGCTCTAATGTTTTAGAGGTGTATATGGGTGCTCGAATGCTTTAGGGGTGTATATAGGTGCTCTAATGTTTTAGGGGTGTATATAGGTGCTCTAATGTTTTAGGGGTGTATATGGGTTCTCTAATGTTTTAGGGGTGTATATAGGTGCTCTAATGTTTTAGGGGTGTATATGGGTGCTCTAATGATTTAGGGGTGTATATAGGTGCTCTAATGGTTTAGGGGTGTATATGGGTGCTCTAATGATTTAGGGGTGTATATGGCTGCTCTAGTGTTTTAGGGGTGTATATGGGTGCTCTAATGTTTTAGGGGTGTATATATGGCTGCTCTAATTTGCTGTGGAGATCGTATACTTGTCACACACGAGGATACCATTCCAGTTGTAGAAGTCCACGAGGAGTTCTCGTCCAGTTCAATTCTCAGTGATTACTACTGGCTGATCAAGGTTCGAATCTTGCCAAACCTGATCAGTCTCATCTCATGTATTTGAAAATATTCGAAAGTTTCTATACTAAATCTTCGCAATAATTATCAATATTAACAGCTTAATAATAATGCCTGAAGGAATAATATTATAATTAAATATAACAATAATAATAGTAACATCATTCCTGATGTCAGTCTAGAAGCGGAGGCAGAAGTTAAACCTATATAAACGCTAATAATTATTATTTAGTAGAATTATAAAAATAAATAAATATTCTTTTAATATTGTGTTTCCAATTATAGGTCTCTTATAATTGATTGCTCTCAGATTCGATCAGTAAATTAAATAAACGGGCAAAAACCAATTACTATAACTATTACTAAGTATAACTAGTGTAACTAATTTACGGGGGTATACAATCTAACGTGTAAGCCCGATAGTAAGTATTACAATTAATCATATCTCTACGTGTGTGACGTCATTCGATACGTCATGCTGTATAGAAAAGTATTTTCGTATTAACAGATAGCGTGCACGTGGAAGGATGTCAAATCCTTGAGGACTGATCTCGAGAAGAGTTCCAGTTCCGGTTCAATGCAGTTCAGATACAGACTCCTGCAGGCTTTATCTCTACTCCAGGTACTACTATATCTCTACTCCAGGTACTAATCTATCTCTACTCCAGGTACTAATCTGTCTCTACTCCAGGTACTAATATGTCTCTACTCCAGGTACTAATATGTCTCTACTCCAGGAGATTAAATTTATTTCGAGATTAATTTGTAAGAAGGCATTCTTACATGTATAATTAAACCATGAGTTTAATCATAATTCTATTATTAAAATCATAATACTATTATTAAAATCATAATACTATTATTAAAATCATAATACTATTATTAAAATCATAATAATATTATTAAAATCATAATACTATTATTAAAATCATTATGATAAATCATAATACTAAGATTTTGTTTTAGACGGCGGTTGGTGTGCAAGATTTGGGTCAGTTTTATCACAAGCCGATCAGAGACAACGCTGGGGCCATTGTTCTCACTACCGTAAAATGTGTTAAGACCACCAAACACATTTCTCTCGGGCAGTTCATGCGGTGGATGCCGTTGAGTAAGGTCTGCAGAAGATCTGCGGAGACCAACTCAGGATGCGAACCCACGGCACTGGATATGCTTCTTGAATCCACTCAGGTTGGTCTAAATGCGTCAACTGGTGAAGCATTTATTTGCTGTTTTATTCGTGTAATTAATTTAACGCATTTATAAAGGCTTATTATGAAGTCTTCCGCTTGTCATTTTAACACCGTAACATAAAGTGTCTAAATTGTAACATAATAACACAGATGTATAGTACAGTGAGTCAGAAAACATTTGAATCGCTGTTAAAGGCATTGAATGCAAAAGTAAACCTATTTAATCAATTTTTATTAACAATATTTAAATAAAATAACACCGTTTCTTTAACTTTGCTCAAATATCAACTGTATGTAGGTTCTATACCATGTATGTGGTTTATGGACACTTAAAAATACTCTTGCCTACTCTTTCTTGTATTATATGCTTCATAAATTAATTATTGTATTAGATACGTTAGCATAATTATATGTATGATATACCAATAGATCATCATCACCTTCCTTTAAATCCCAATTTAACTAGGGCCGAGATACGAATAGACCTTCTCCATTCTTCTCTGTTCCACACCATGTCATCATTCAATCGACATTTTTCATGTCCTTCTTAATCGTCGCATCCCACGTCAGTTGTGGTCTACCTCTCTCTAGCTTAACGTACAGCAAAACTCTCTTTACTATATCCACATCTGCCTTTCTCACAATATGCCCATATCATCCCAATCTCGACTGAGCCAATCTATGCCTAATCTCTTCAACATTCAAATTCATCATAATTTATTCATTATCCATTTTTTATTTATTTATGTTATATTAATAACTATTAATAATTAGTATTAATAGATAAACATTTTTAAATGTGAACTGTGTTAAATGTACAGGATTTAATAGACTACCACAAGACGAGCAGCAAGCCTATAGAAAGAGGCCTGTACTTGGGCTACCTAAAGCTCTATAGCTCTATGGAGCTCATTCAGATTATGACTCCGCAGAAAATCTCCAATGTTCTGCCTCACATAAAAATCAGGGATTGCTCCAATGTTACGAGGTCAGTTCCTTAGTCAAGTTTTCTTGCTTTTGAAAGTGTTGAAGTTATATCATGATACATGTATATATTTTGATATTTTCAAATTTCTCTAGCTCGCTCTCTCCATCTTTCTCTCTGAATCTCTGTTTTCTCTTTCTTTTTTCTTTCGCTCTTTCTCTTCGCCTATCTCTTAGTATTGCCTAGTGGCAAATCCATGGCACATAGCTAGTACACAATTCCATTCAACATGTACATATATATATATATATATATATATATATATATATATATATATATATATATATATATATATATACACACATGTTCAATATGCTTATATTTTATATATATATATATATACCGGAAATATAATAACCATTTCAAGTTTTGAATGTTTTTTGTCAATGTTCAGATTAGAATCTTATTAATTCATAATTAATTTTAAATATTCACTTGCATTTTTTATTCTCGACAAAACACAAGAAAATCAATATGCTTATATTTTATACCTGGTCTGTTGTTTCAACATAATGCGCTTTGTAGGCCTGTTTGATTAACAAAAGCCAATTTTATACCATTTTACAGAGAAGAATGGCAATGGCTTAAGAATTTGAACGATAGCAAGAATTTAACAGAAAAACCGTCACAAGCTCAAATTAATTTTCAACTTGACATTGCATCGGCATGCGTCAAACTACTCAACGACCTGGGTATGTACATTCTTGTAGAGGATATTGTTTTAAATAAAATGATAGGATGTATATTGGACTATTCAATGGCCCGGATATTATACTGGAATTTAATCAATCTAAATATTGACATACTATTCTTAAAAGTGATTGCTAAATGACTTTAATTTCTGATAAACTAAAATGGTCTTAGTCAATGATATAGGACTGTTTGCTTTATACTTTTACAAACCTACAAATTAAACACAACTAATATTCAGTAATTAGTTAAATGATAATTAATAAATATTTTATATTACAGGAGAATCAGATTTTGATAGTCACAGACTCTATGATATGGAGGTGATAGAAATAAGTTCAGAAGTTTCTTTCATATTGATATTGCCAAGAGTTCACAGTGTTTGCGCATTGCCCGGCCAAACTGAGCAGGCTAATCTGGGCTGCAAGATGCTTCCAGTTCAAGTCTTCGAAATGAGTGAGTCACGTAGAAGTTCTTATCTTATTTACTTTCAATAAAGTAGAATAGGACAGTTCTTGAACTGTTTCGATGTGTTATCTATTTATATATGTACGGAGCATAAGTCAGCTCCTTCGGGCTTTGTGTTTTTGAACTTTATCAATATCTTGTGTATGGATGCAAGGCGACTCAACTGAAATGATTCAGATTGTAATTTTCTATTGTAGGCTAATTAAATTTCAATCCATGAAAATTAGTAACAGTTCCATGAAACCACTTTAAATTTTAGTAGGATGTTGGTAATGATTAAACTATGCTTGGAGTCAGTGGCGATGTCTGTAAGATATTCAACCAAGGATCAGTAGGTGCGGGGATCCAATCCTGGGCTCGCCCGTCATTGACATCGCTTTCGAGTGAGGAAACTGAAGTTAACATTAGCTTTTTAAATAAGTTAATCAAAGAATTGAACTAAAAACTAAATTACTGTATTTCAGTTCACATGAGAACGTATCAGTATGACTTCATCAGTCGCTACTCCAGACTCTCCTCTCTGCTAGAGATAGACATTCACTTGGCTCATCAACATCAGAGACAGGTAAGTCTTTAGAACTAATGGAACGCCATGATCTTAATGAATTATAGATTTCCTACGTGACTCGTTATGCCGGGACCGTATTGTGCTCGGTTGATGGCATAACAAACCAATGGTGATCGACATGTACAGTGTATAAAGACTACTAAATTGTTATTACTATAACTTTTTTACTAAATTACTAAATTATATTTACTAAATTATATTTACTAATTATATTTACTAAATTATATTTACTAAATTATATTTACTAAATTATATTTACTAAATTATATTTACTAAATTATATTTACTAAATTATATTTACTAAATTAAAAAAGACTAAATAATAAATAGGCATTAGTTGAATACAGTAATATGAACCCAAGTCAAAGTACACATTTTCTCAATTTAATGCAAAAATGCTCAAATAAGCGTTGATAATGACGCAGCCGTTGTGGTGGGTGAAAAGACAATTTAATGCCATGTCTCTGTTTCCGTTACAAATCCTCTTGTTGACGTTTTTAAAGCCAACAAACTTCTGAAAACCCTTTATATAAAAAAACTTTGTCCAACTTATTAATAACTTATCTAACTATTTGACTGAGCTATTCCTGCTCTCGCGAGTGATGTGTATGCTTCTATAACATCTACTGTGTTTAAAAAGCTAATGTTAACGTCAATTTCCTCACACGAAAGATATGTCAGTGGCGGGCGAGCCTAGGATTTGAACCCCGCTCATACTGATTCGCGGTCGAATATCTTACCGACATCGCCACTAGCTCCAGCCAGTGGCGATATTTACTTCTTGGTTATCATCTTAAGATGACAAAGCATTTTTAATTTTTTCATTGGAAAGGCATTCTCGACGGAAGAGATGGACTCTGCTCGGCGCAGGCTGGATCAGCTGACGATCTTCCAGCAGCGACTGGACGACATATGGAGGTCCGTCAGGTGGACTATGGATATCATCACGTACGCCAGAGACAGAAATCTCAGGGGCGGAATCCCCCTCAGAGAACTCGGTCAAAATTCCGGTCAACTCCCCAGCAACATCTTCAATAATAACATCTGCAAAGCTCCGCGGCGGCTAATCAATGACTCAGCAGAAAATAGAACAAAAGAATTCGAGAATGATCTTCTGGAAAAGGAAAATTTCTCAGGATTTTGTAGAAACAGGAGTAAGAACGAAAATAAAATGATAAAGGTCTATATAGATAGCGAAATACTTCCGACTGTTGCGATAAAACAAGAAAACGAAAGTGATTTCACAAACGGTCATAGAACGCTAGATTATAAGGTAAGTAACGTATCGGATAACCCGTTAGATACTTGCACAACAAGAAGGTGCGAGAATAAATCTGAAAGTGATAAAGTATATGAACGTGAACTCGATGTTTTAACCGGATCTCTGATCAAAGTAAAAAATAAACAACACGACAGCAGAAACGGAGTAGTAGATTGTGGAGGTAGTTCAGACTACAACAAAGAACATCTGCAGGAATTTCAAAGTAACAAATTTCAAGATTTTCACAAATCTAAATGTCAATGTTCGTCTCCAAATCACGCATTAGAAATATCCGGTCACCTTCTGCATCAAAATGCAACCGCTGCTGATGTAATACAAATTGTGCATGAAATGCTATTTCCAGAAACATCTAATTCTTTGTCATCTAAACTTAGCGGAGGAGTAATAAGAGTCGACGATCTTTGTCTCTTGGATGGAGATAGAAAGCGGTTAGAAAATAGTGTAACTGTTGACATGATTTCCAATAGTGAATTAATACTGCAATTGGTTCCGCCGTTAAAACGAGAAAGGTTCCACGGCACTGAAGATTATCAGTCTTAAAATCTCCATGAAGACTGGTTGTTTAACAATCTACTAATCTGAGTGAAGGGCGTGGATCTCTTTATGTCTTAAATTAATGAAATGGATGTATTTTATGGCGACGTCCCTGACATTATCCTTGTATGAGGAAACGGACGTTAAACATTTATTATTATTAAAACCGTTTTGAAATAGCATTTTATATTTATAACATTGTAAGTTTAGCTTGGTTTAAAGATAAGGCTTCCGAAGAAGTTTCTCATCATTTTATTTTCATGACATCGTAAGTTTAACTTGGCTTAAAAATACGGCTTCTGAAGTAGTTTCTCATTGCTATCCGTAGATCCTGTTTAGTTAAATGGTCGCAACACAAAAGATTATAGTTTTTTACTCCAAACTAATCGTGGACCTCAGTTTGCGTAAGTGAATCGTTCAGTTCAATGGAGACAAAGAAGAATTATTAGGTAGAAATTATTAGCCAGTTTCATCGATTCAGTTTCATCCAACCAACCAACCAACCAACCAATCAATCAATCAATAAGATTTTGACGTCTGATTACTCGCCATAGGGCAATGTCAGAGACGTCTAGGCCATCAGTTTACTAGGACAGCTTTACAAGAGACTTATAATGAAACTGGAGAGAGATTTATCTTGAAGATCTTCCGCTGCCACTCTAGGTCTGCCTGCCACTCATACAGGTAGTCCTATGTATCATACAGGCCTATGTATCATACAGGCAGGCCTATGTATCATACAGGCTGGCCTATGTATCATACAGGTAGTCCTGTGTATCATACAGGTCTATGTATCATACAGGCAGGCCTATGTATCATACAGGCCTATGTATCATACAGGTAGTCCTATGTGTCATACAGGCCGGCCTATGTATCATACAGGCCTATGTATCATACAGGCAGGCCTATGTATCATACAGGCCTATGTATCATACAGGCAGGCCTATGTATTATACAGGCGGCCTATGTATCATACAGGTAGTCCTATGTATCATACAGGTCTATGTATCATACAGGTAGTCCTATGTATCATACAGGTCTATGTATCATACAGGCCGGCCTATGTGTCATACAGGTAGGCCTATGTATCATACAGGCTGGCCTATGTATCATACAGGCAGGCTTATATATCATACAGGCCTATGTATCATACAGGCTGGCCTATGTATTATACAGGCGGCCTATGTATCATACAGGTCTATGTATCATACAGGTAGTCCTATATATCATACAGGCCTATGTATCATACAGGCCGGCCTATGTGTCATACAGGTAGGCCTATGTATCATACAGGCTGGCCTATGTATCATACAGGCAGGCTTATGTATCATACAGGCCTATGTATCATACAGGCTGACCTATGTATCATACAGGCAGGCCTATGTATCATACAGGCCTATGTATCATACAGGCAGGTCTATGTATTATACAGGCGGCCTATGTATCATACAGGCCTATGTATCATACAGGCAGGTCTATGTATTATACAGGCGGCCTATGTATCATACAGGTAGTCCTATGTATCATACAGGTCTATGTATCATACAGGTAGTCCTATATATCATACAGGCCTATGTATCATACAGGCAGGCCTATGTATCATACAGGCCTATGTATCATACAGGCAGGCCTATGTATCATACAGGCCTATGTATCATACAGGCAGGCCTATGTATTATACAGGCGGCCTATGTATCATACAGGTAGTCCTATGTATCATACAGGTATATGCATCCACTTGAAGATGATTTACATGTGTCATGACCCCCATGTAGCGCTCAGTCTAGAAGAGTCTAAAAGATTACTGGCGATCAATATCATGATACTTCATTAACCTTTCCATCGAATGTTATCATTTTAATGATATTCATGTATGCATTTTAAATTCTTTTAAACTGTTTTGGACAGCGTCAAATTTAAAGGATTAAATATTGAATGAGTTATGAAGAAGCAGTTAAAGGTTTCGTTATTTAAACGTTACATCACACTGAAGTGATAGCGCCAATATTGTCAGCAGTATCTTCAATTTTCGAATATTAGAAAGGAAATTAATTCTAGTGCATAATAGATTCTTCACAAGAGACGACTATTTCAAATAAAACAAGTTTAATACAATCAATTCGTAGCAATATGCATCAGGATACAGACAATATGTTAGGTAACAAGTATAAGACACAAATAGCAATTCCACCATGATAGATTAATAACATCTCTATGATGATAGATTAATAACATCTCTACGATGATAGATTAATAACATCTCTATGATGATAGATTAATAACATCTCTATGATGATAGATTAATAACATCTCCATGATGATATATTAATAGTACCTCTATGATGATATATTAATAGTACCTCTATGATGATATATTAATAGTACCTCTATGATGATATATTAATAGTACCTCTATGATGATATATTAATAATACCTCTATGATGATATATTAATAGTACCTCTATGATGATATATTAATAGTACCTCTATGATGATATATTAATAGTACCTCTATGATGATATATTGAAAGTATCTTTGAAGGTGAACTAAAGCAGCATTATGATTATTATTATCTCTTAACTCAGCGACAAAGTTGCTTAATTTAAATACTGTATATGCATAGATACGTACTAAAAGTTCTTTCGTAAGACTAAAACATCCCAATGTCTCACATTAATTAAAAACAACATTGAAACAACTCTCGGTTTCAAGCACTTTGCCTAAATATAGTAACTAATGATTGTGTATAAACAGTACAATTATATTACACAAAGAATTAAATACATTAGTTTCAAACACTTAGAGCAGCTAGAGTAAGGAAATTATAATCTGTACTTCGAAATGATCTCGAATTTGTGACCATTTAAAACGAATAAAACTGACCACGGCTACACAGCGGGAGTAATTTTCTTTACATTTTTAGAATCTCGTTCATTGATGATCATATCTTTCATTAACATCTCTAATTTCTGAATTGATTTAGTCCCAGTATTTAAGAATTACTAGATCCTATACTGAACTCCAAAAATAGACGTATTGTGGTAGAATGTCTTGTTCTCTACTACCCACGTTGGTTAACATTTATAAACATGTGCAGTCGTAGTCGTAACTTTTCTCAACACGAAAGAAAATAGATTTAATTATTTTCCTGCCACTTGTGGGGATGTTAATCGAGAATGCAGCCTACAAATCAAGACTTATGACAGCGTAGACTACGCTACAACTTCGCTAATCACTACGCAGAATTACTGTACAACAGAAAATGAGAAAATCAAAAACAGCGAAACGTCCGTTACAGAGAATTGTATACAGTACATGGAAAATAATTATGAAATATCAAGTCTACTGAATAAGTTCAACACGGCACAAAATTGTTCCTACATAATAAACTTAAATCATACATTAGTATGAAGCGAAATTATGTACAACGTTAGCTGGCCATTTATTGCACTATTTCAAATTCGTTTTCCGCAACCTCCGAGCTCTTATAAACCGATAGCCCGATATGTCAGAGCCATAACCCTTGTAGCCTATTCCACGTTACGCCGACACGTTAAGCATGAATCAGCATGCGGCCAGCCTGATGTCGTCGCATGTAGACAAAATCAACGCTAAACTCGCATTAAAATGTCACCGTGATCAGTCTCTCAATATCGCGGCATCGTAACCATTGATTAACCAAACGATTCGATAATTGGAAAACATCGGATAAATATTACCAATCGATTAAAATCTGTTAATCATTCCATGAGGAGGGGGGGGGGCTACAGGCAAATACAACAGAACGTTCCAGAACGTTCCAGAACTGAACAACGTCGCCTGGCAATGGAAAGCATTAAAACGATCAATTGTTAGGTTATAACGGCAAAAGACAAATCGATACAAAATAACGAAGCAAAAATATAGACAACACAAACGATGTTACACATTGCATGTCGTTTCATCACTAGATTAGTAAATATCATCGGCTACACGGGATATAGTCAAGAACAGAATAAGTAAATCGTACGTATACAAAGAATAATACACTATATTAGTGAGGCGATAGAATTATGGGTTAAAACAGATTTCTAACGTGTTCAGAAAATTGTATAGATGAATTCACGCATAGTCTGTAAATAAACTCTAATGTAATACTAGAAATTACATAAGTAAAGTAATCAACCAATAAATTCACCTATAAATTAAATTAACTGCGCAATAAATTCAACTGAGTAATATTATTTCAGATAAAATTAAAAATGTTCATTTCTGCAACCCGTTCCAGAGAGAGATAGAGCGAGAGAGATAGAGAGAGGAGAGAGAGCGAGATACAGAGAGAGAGAGGGAGGGAGAGAGAGAGGGAGGGGAGAGAGAGAGGAGAGAGAGAGCGAGAGAGAGAGAGAGGGAGGGAGAGAGAGAGGAGAGAGAGAGCGAGAGAGAGCGAGAGAGAGCGAGAGAAATTCAATGGCAGAGAAAGAATTACCGATCTGACATCAATTTAATTCCAGCAAAATTCAAGAATTTTCTAAGTACCTGGTCACTGAAGGTTTTTTGCATTTTTCCTTACATAAGCCTGTCTACTTACCACAGCAGTCCACAAGACATAATCAAATCTACTGCAGATTTAATATAAATAAATAATAATATAAAGATTAAATATAAATTAAATAGAAAAACTATTATTGCTTATTTCATTTACCTTCAGTCAAAGCCATTACGTCAACTTACACACAAGCGATCTTATCTGCTTATTTAATGACGTCCCTGACATTATCCTTGTATGAGGAAAAGAACGTTAAACCGTTGTTGTTTTTATTTTTGTATTACTTTAAACAGATATCAGCGACTATATTTCTAATTCTAGTCTTACCACAGCTAAACTACTACGATAAAAAATTGTCTGATTTTTAAAGATAGAAAATTGCATTATACGGATGACTATACCTGTATAGTCAGTAGCAGACTTACCTGACCAAGAGGTCAGTCAGGTAAGTCAGGTAAGAATCTCAGTGAGAGAAAATAAACGTGAAACTTCGCTTTACAGTAACATCAAATATAAGTTCTACTCAAAATATGACAAAAAAGAGTGACATTCTGTCATGTGCAGCATTAGCAAGACGCAAGTATAAGAATTAAAGTGCTTCACATACGATCGTTTATATCCAATGACCAAAATCTCACATAACCAGACCATAAAGCAAGTCATGGCAGAAGAAAACATCCCGCTCTGTTATCTATTACTATCAATCATCAGCGCGACGGTTACTTGTCTAGACTGTGAATTATTAGTCCACAAATCTTAAGTTATTGTTAATTCCACCTGAAAATTTCACTCCTCTGATTCTTACAGAGGTGGAATTACACTTAAAATAAATTCAGAATAATTAAAATACTACATGAATTCAGTTACGACAGAGAAACGAATTCACATTTTTGATATGAATTCGAGACGAATTAAAATATTAAACGAATTCACATAGTAGCTGAATTCAAATACTAATAACAGCAATGAATACAACAAGCATATCAGTAGAAAGTAACAATATGAGCAATGGTAGTAGTACAGAATTTAAAATATCATGTAAACTAGGATAGTTGAAAGAAGCAGAGATTTATAGGTGAAACATTAAGTATATAAAGTTTTGTCAGCCACACAAGCGGATATATAAAATGAAGTCTAATTAAAATGGCTCGACTACAACAGTCAACTGCTATCAGAGTTGAAATATAATGCGTTATTATGCCTTCCACTGCACGGTTACAATAGGATCTATCTTGTAAAATAACTTAACGCATAGATCAGGAAAAATAAAAAAAGATATCTAAAGATTTGTAAAGGTACATTTTTCATCAGTAATATAGTGAAATAGGCTGCTGATAATATTAAACTCTATTTAACGGTGTAGAACAGACAATTGAAAACCTTAACATATTTTGCAAAGTAATGATGGATATTTGTTAGTAATTTCAATACAATACTTTCCTGGGACAGTTTCAAGGTATTTTAATAACATCTCTATATTAAATGAGATGATGCACTACAGAACCATTAAATACAAAACAGTGAAAATACCAAGTGCCATGGATATAAATGGCACCTTCGGAGATGTAATACACCTATATGCTTACTTGACAACCTGCAGATATAGGTATATAAAGGTGACAATTCTTCCTAAAGCAAACACAGATCTACACTGAAATAGATTTATAAATTTATCATTCAAACAAAAAAGTGATAAAATTGCATAATATTTAAAAGTACACACAGATCAGTACAATATCTACGTAAGATAGAGCTACACTAAATACTTCTTATAACAAACACGATACAGACTTAAAATAAATAACTTGTTAAGAATGCTAATTTGTTTGAAATACTGTTAGTGATACATAAATACAAAAGTTAGATACACCAAGCACCCGCTGATTTTACAAATGAGTCGTTTGAGAAGTTTGTTACACAATTCAACACAAGTGAAGATACTTAAATGGAATAACGTGAAGCAATAGTATCACTCCAACGAGCGTAGTAATGAACCGTGGAAACAATTAAAATTAATCCCTGGAAAAATCATCACACAAAACTGGGACAATTAATCAAATATGCTTTAGAAAGCCGCTTGGCGATAGAATGATCGCTACTCATCTGATTTTTAGCTATTAGAGATAATTGAGAGCTTAGAAAATAGATTACATATCCCTAAGAAATCTAGAGGAGAGCAACAACAGAAATGGAGGCTTGTAAATTAATGCTTACTAATTAAAATCTTAGCTTCAAAAGATTTTTGAAAATTTGATTTGGTCATCATTGAAAAATGCGCCAAGGCCAAACGAGTTAGACTTACAGCAGGAAAAGAATTTGAAGCAAAATCGGATTTCTATGATAGCACTGTTTAGATTGAGTTACAAAATACTTAACTTACTATTCAGTCAAGTCTATCGTCAATCAAAAACACGCATATATACATATATATATATATATATATATATATATATATATATATATATATATACATATATATATACACATATTATATATATATATATATTTATATACACATATATACATACTATAATGATTTTTTTTTAAATTTGTATTCATTGCAAAAATGCTTAGGGAATAGATATACCAGTCGAATGCAGTAGTAAGTTTTGAACTTGCAGCAAATAAGGTGATGCTTCAAATATCAGCTTATATATATCGGCGATTACATATAAATTCTTTTTAAGATCCTACACCTTCTTTTCCATATTAATAAATAACTTATCAGTCTACATGCCTGCATATTAATCAATGCAAAGGTTTGTGTCTAAAGTACAAGAACTACACATAGTATTGCGATTGAAATACACACATACAATTGGCTACAGCAAAAACTTTTGATGTCACAACATCTTCACTTGAAAATCAGTACAGTTAACACTAGAAGAAGCAAGGCAGCTCTATGAAATGAATAAAAAGTATAAATTTTTACGATGAAAATACCAGTTGTGATATGTACAAGAATGCAAACAAGTTACCATGGCAAAACAGATAATATATGAATTACATTGTACAGGCGCTGTTAATAATAGTAACGATTCTGTATCATAACAAAATTAACTCTATTTACTATTCCCACAGCAACAGTGATCGACATCTGAGCTTAACGTCAAGCATTCTATACTGTAAACCGAATGATCGAATAAGGTAACAAAGATTACTGTTACATGCATTGTGATATACTAAAAACATACAAGTAGTCAAATTACAGTCAACTTGTCACTTCGTCGGTGACCCAAAGGATAAGTCGTATGATAAAGGGTTTTTGAATTCACCCACTCTAGCGGTGAAATTCATTTACGATGCTTCTTGTGTCTACTTAGTAGTCGCACGCAGTTATCTTTGTCTATCTCAGTAGTCGCATGCAGTAATCTTTACTTATCCTAAGTGACACATGCAGTTATTTTATCTTATAAGTCACATGCAGTTCACAGGAGTAATTGTTTGTTTTGAATCAATTAGCGCTGTCATTTTAAAACCACACGAATATACCAACAGGGAATAGAAATGCAGAAGAGGCTTAGATAAGTATACAACATGGTATCTATAGGCATAAAAACTTATAAATCTATAATTTTTATATGAATACAAAGAAAGAAAGAATTACAGATTAAGTGACCTGTCAGGGGTTGTACGTGAACATACACACGTCGACAGCATATGCATAGATACTGGATATCTACATATTCCCTTACACATCAGGCTAATTACAAAAAAACATAGATGTGGACACACAAATTAAAACAAGAGAACTGTATCGTAGGGGACTGTCTAAATACATCTCAAACAACAACCACTTCGGCACACTGATCTGTCAAATGTGACAATAATTTAGGTCAGTTTCAAACAGGAGGCTTCTATTAGAGGCCTTTGTTTTTGAAACATACAGAGTCAGCACAACTTAGCTACAGTTAGATATAGTTTACAGTTAGGTATATATTTAAATAACTAGAATACATTTCTGAATACATGGGAACTATTTGCAAAAATTACCCTTTAATGATTGATTATATTATAGTCTACAGATCTTAATTTATTGTATATCGATGATGTAGCTTTTAAAAACCATACTTTCCACGTATTTAAAATAGTACTTATATTTCTATAACAGCATTCCATACTGTAACTTATAGCATTCCAATAGTATCTGCTGCACAAATATATATTGTGAGAAGTCATTTAGTTTATATCACCACAGAACATTTTCTAGGCTTAATTATACAATGAAAAAATATAGCAAAATCAGTCGCTGGATAGTATTAATGGATAAGTAATGGCCAAAATGAAGAGTTTAGAAACAAAATGGCTACAATACGTTCGTCACACATCTATCTTCTTCCAATTATCATCATTTAAAATTATCCTCATTCAGCAAGTATGCTTCGATACCATTGTAAAAACGAAATAATTAAAAACTAAACTCGCTAGAAACAGATCTTGGAAGTTTTGACAATTTGGTTTATATCTGTTTTAACAGTTAAAGCTTTACTTAAAAAATTCAAAACTAAACTCGCTAGAAACAGATCTTGGAAGTTTTGACCGTTTGTTTCATAGCTGTTTTAACAATTAAAGCTTTACTAAGTTTAGGTTTTGATTCTGAGCAATTCTGTGGACATTTACGCACAGCCACTTATAAATAACGAGGAGGAGTAGTGAAGAGAGATTTACAGACAGAAGCTGCAATAATTAAAGATAGAACACGACTTGCACTAAGAACAATAATACTGAGGTGAGAAACTGTGCAGCTCTGTGCTTGTGTCAGCTAGTGCGCACAGACTGGACTGCTACAAAAACGATCCGAATTAAAATTTGCCCAAGCTACAGCCATGTTTAGCCTCGATTCTTCATCTAAAAAATTAATTACATCAGTAACAACTGAGCAATGAATGCGAATCCTACACAAGCTACGTTTTATTTGAGTATGTGCATAAATAAAGCTATAGAGCCATGTTTAAAGTCCGTTTCACATCGCACCATCTGTATATTACATACTTTCCATGATAGTCCAGTCTAGAATTGAATCAAGGGTTTCCCGCTTATCAGACAGGTAAGTGTGCTATGAATTCGACCAGATAACTGGTAGAAGCAGTACATACATACAGTAAATGCATCTAAAGATAATAGAAAACTACAATAACTACAAAACTTAAAAAGAATTTCGTCAAGTATTTCTAGGCGTAATCTACTTCAAAACGTTAGCTACTTATATTGGGCCAAATTCAACAAGTGTAACGTATTTATATAGCACCGTAACGCTGCATCGTGTTTTCACTATAATAACTACTTGAACCAAAGACTGAAATCTGAAATTTTGTATACATGCAAAATACTAATTAAATGTTTACAAAACTCCTTCATAGGACAATTCACTGCAGTGATCAGCAAACGTAATGCAATGAAATTCTACAAACAAAAAAGCTAAAAATGAAGTACAGAGAATGAAAATATACATTGGAATGCTATACCAACTGTGATCAGAAAGTTAAATGAAATCTATACCTATAATGCATGCGTCATGAACGTATAATGTATATGGATATATACTAATTCAAAATAATCAAAGGTGAAAGCAGTAGAAAAAATACAACAGCAACATGTTATGCCCAATGCTTTAAATATCACAATGGTATATAATTATATAGAGTGAGAATATACATGTATATGTATATATGTATAAGGTGTATAGTATTATATGCAGAAGTACACATGATTAAGGTCTACAAAAGATTTCTCAACAAAAAATCCTTAAACTACAGGTTTGATAGTAAGTTAGTAGCTAATGAATGCTAAATTTAATCCACTAAGTTTATGAGACAACACACAAAGTAGCACAAAATGCTGAATAAGAGAACAAAGTAACACGCACAACTGATACTACTACGCAGTAACTAAAAATATCTCAACAGGTCCTTGTTCAACATTAAATAATACAAATGATAGATAACACAGACCCACAGACTGAGGAAAGTCAAATATTAATAAATAATACAATGCTACTGAAATATCAACAAAGCTACTTTATTGATCACAATATTCTTGAGTCTAGCTGTACACAGACGCAATTTAACACTAAAGAGATTGTTGATCTAAAGCTTAGAATTAAAAGAATTAATGTAAAAGCAAACTGCCTACTGACGCCTAAATGAGTCTGTCAAGTAAGTACCTTGGTCTTATTGTCATCACCTCTACGCAGAAGAAGGATTACTCAGAAATCTCAGAGAAACAATTACACATCAGCAGAAATCGCCTTCTACTAAATCACAAAAGCGTCAAAATTTTCTTTCCATGAAAACTTCGCTAACAGACTGTTCAAAATGTACTACTATCATAACTAGAATGGCTCAAATGGGTTGGTATTATTACAGCTACAAACTACATCGATAAGCGATCTCTCAGATATCTATTCGTGAAGAGTCAAAGAGCTGATTTTTAACTTTTGAGAATACCACCTAACACTTTACAGAAAATCCAGCACAAGTGCAAAAAATCATAAGACAACCACTACAAATAACCTGGGGGCAGTCAACTCCAGCTTTAAATAGTATAGTTTTAAAAATATAAAGAGAATTTCATTCCCACTTAGTCTACACGACATATTCTATATGCTATGTAAAGAAAAAGGGCTTAGATAAAATATATACTATAAGCAACAACGAGCTACTAAAAATTAACTTTTAAAACATAGAATTAATTCTGGTAATGATAACTAGCAAACCACATTGATCGATGTAGCCTACTCAACATAAAAATATACTTTTCAACAAAAGAAACTTCTTGCCCGATCAAAATTAAATAAAAACTGACACATACACAAAGAAGTCACAAAATAAAACTTTTTTTAGCATTGATATCGTCGAGTCTAAAGTCTATACCGGGTACTTAATTTATTTATCAATGGCTCTCTTACTAAATTGTTGGTGACATCCTTAAAAATGTTAATTTATAGCAACTAGTAAAATCTAATAGAAGAGTTTATAAAAAATTTTGCAACGTGATCCTAACTAATAATTTTACTAGACTGACATGCTTGTCAGTACACTAAAATCTAATTTTTAACGTATAGTTTTACAGCTTAAAAATTATTATCTATTTCTGACAGGTTGGTATCTTGTCGCAACTATAAATTTAGATAGAACCTACAAAAATCCAAAGGATATAATTTTTGTACAGAACATATAACCTACACATCTCTATATAATGGCGTAAAGCATTTAATAAATGCCTTTACATTAATGCGGTTATCAAAAGCACATGCATTTTCACGAGAACAGAGTAATTTTAAACGTAATTGACATATGGACAGCTAAATCGGTATGATCACCTTGTTACCCGGTAGCATGAATCACATCATATTCAAAAACACAAAACATTTACAACCATATAAAATACAGCACATTGCAGTCTGACGTTACAACACAGGTGGAATTTTCACAAAATTAATGCATATGCCTGTACTGATTGCAAACAGAAAATAACTCAACCAGAATAATGAAGATACAGTGTCGTCTTTAAAGATGAAAGAGGAAAATACAGGCTGTTGATGCAGTCCTTCAAATATGAAATTTTTGAGGGTATCTTAATAATTCTCTATCACGTTTACATTAGAAGACAGTTTCTTTAAATATATTCAATAAAACCAATGTAATATTATAAATTTTTATTTATAAAAGGAGTTCTAGATAAAGGAAATGCGCGAATAAGAAAGAATTTAAATTAATTGTTAGCCCCATCATTTAATTATCTGTGATATTAGTCTAGTCTATGATTATTCTAGTCAAATTATCTAGTCTATGATTATTCTAGTCAAATTATCTAGTCTATGATTATTCTAGTCAAATTATCTAGTCTATGATTATTCTAGTCAAATTATCTAGTCTATGATTATTCTAGTCAAATTATCTAGTCTATGATTATTCTAGTCAAATTATCTAGTCTATGATTATCTGCATTGCCGAAACAATTTTTCGTAAAAAAGAGAATTCTCACTGCATTGTGCTGCACTGTCCAACCAGATTACACAGATATCATCCAAATGAATTCCGAGTAAACAAGCGCAACCAAAAATTAATCAACAAATCTAAAAATGATAAATCAATGTAAAGGTAACAGGTTAAGTTAGATTCAAGTATTACATGGAGAACGTTAGTGTAGGAACAGACAACGATGATATACAAACAGAATCTAAATCATAATTATGAACACCAGCCTGTAATATGACTACCGTGCTTGAGTAACCCCTCATAAACTAGGGCCAAAGATTCTCCATTCAAAATAGCTAACGGAATGCTATTTGATAGAGTTACTAAAGCCACAAGTATCTTTTCTATCCCTCAAAGAAATTAACATTCTTATAATTCTAGACCTCATGTTCAGTAGCAGTAGGTAACCTGATAGTTAAACCTAAGTGATTTATTAGCAGACATACATGTGTATGTATGTATATATATATATATATATATATATATATATATATATATATGTATGTATGTATGTATGTATGTATATATATATATATATATATACATATATATATATATATATATATATATATACATACATATATATATATATATATATATAAATAGATATATATAGAGTATATACATATAAATATATACGTATACATATATATGTATACATATATATGTACTGTATATATATATATATATATATATATATATATATATATATATATATATGTATATATATGTATATATGTATGTATATATATCATAATATATATATAGTATAGTAATATTATATATATATATATATATATATATTAATATATATATATATATATATATATATATATATAAACACATGCACGCATATGCATAATATAACAATTAGAATAATTATAAATGTAGCACAGGAATCATGGCATCTAGGATAGTCACAGCAAGAATGCAGGCAGAGTATTGAGCTTGAAATGCACACAAATTACACACAACAACAAAAAATTGCTTTTCTAAAGCCTTGTACAATTATGCTGATCCGAGTCTAAATAGCCAAAACTAACAGAGACACAGCGGCCACACATAGCGCCACAGTGTAGCAGATAACAGTGCAGTGGTAAGCATGCAAGCACCACACACTGACTTACAGGCTGACACATACAAATAATTGTATCTCTTACGCAAATACACAAATACAAAACAACCACACAAGCTCATAGATAAGCGAACCATGGCCAGTTATTATAAATAGCTACAGAAATAATTGCACAAGATACGTTGCAATTGATTATAGAAACATTAGCCTAAAAAACAGAATTTCGATAATTACTCCAGAGTAAACGTAGAAAGTTTATTTATGCTGCGGTCACAACAACACAACAACAATAAAGAAAATATGAAGATCACAGAAGGTATCAGAATATGATTTCTAAATGACACAGATTGTAATATCACGCTATCAGCAACGTTACATTGCATCAACGATTTCAATCTGTTTCTACACAAATAACACGTGTTCATGCTATTAAATGCCATTAACAAACAGGTTCTATTCCACCGATAATTCCGTAAATACAGCATTTGCTAGTATTGATGTAATCCTTGGTAATGCGAGTGAAGTAATGCAGAAATATTTACGTACGAGACGTGACTATGATTTAATAGTCCGCATCATTTTAATGCTCATAATTTTAACAGTTATAATTATAATTAATTTACAATTACACTGAACCACTATAATAAAAATACTGTCAATTGTAAGATCACATTATTCTGTCTCAAAAAGGTCTGAGACCAAAATTCTTCTCTAATATTAATCAACTTGTAGGCCTACGAACAGTAAAATGCACTTTTTATTTTACAATACTAAATTCTGTGTCCATCAAATTTCTACATTGAAAATGATTTTCCTTAATTTCTTTCTAAAAGGGCAATAAGAAAATACTTGAAAGAAATTAAACTAATGATCTGTTTAAATGACTATAGTTCAAATATGGCATTACAACGTCAGTATTGGACTCAGGAATTATAAGCTTTACAAACTATCACTATTAATCTAAATGCAACTACCGGCTGTCAAGAAATACAACAGATGACTTAATTGACTACGGATAATATTATGCAATAAACACTACCAATTGGGTGCTTTCAACATTTGGAAAAGTGAAACTTCAGTAGTAAATGCGAGTTATACAGTTATCATTGCTTACGGTCTTATAAATATGCATATGTGAGATCTCTATTAAACACAATCAAGATGCCGTTAACAAACGAACAGCAAATCCTAGCATAGACACACCAAGCCATATTTCAATTATACAAATTAATTACAAAATACCTGGATGATCATAGACTATAATCTCTAAATAGTGAAACTAAATTTAGAAGCACCTGTAAATGATAAAAAACAGTAGCCATACATGACTTCATATATTTCAAACCTAAATTCAAATCACAACGACGTCTTAGTAAGACTTACTGAATGATAAAGACAAAAAGCACTTTCTTTTATAGTACCGGAGGCTAAAAATAAAATCACAGAGCAAACTAAAAGAAGAGAAACAGTTTCTGTGTCTTTCACAAAACTACAACAGAATTGTTCTTCTAACAAAACTTAAAATGAAACTTAATCAGTTATTGTTTTCATATTATAGTAAAACCCTTTATAAGCATTCGCCTCATCGATAAAGCAATTCAAATGGCAGATTCAGTGCCAATAATAGGACTTTCTGATTGCACTTGAGATTCTCTAATACTTATAGAGCTTGAAAACAATCAATCTGTTGATAGGATCCTTCATGATCCGTCTGTCAAATTACAAGTCTATATATTACAATCAGTATACTAATATGGTTAAGTATTTAGGTATATGCTACAAGCCGCTATCATTATTAGGCATGCCAATTGCCCCTATCGGCTGATTCTACACTCTAAAGATCAAAATTCTTCAAAATAAGCCTCTAACGGCCAGAATACCGGCCCAAAAATCTCCACAATACACTGAAAAACACTCGTCGCTCTTTTGAGCACCTAGATAATGTTGAATTAAATTAAAAATTAAAAAAATTAAGATTAGACTGCTTTGATTCTAGTGCTACTGTTTTATCAAAAGACACTCTCACTTACAGTAAAATCCATGATTGCCTATGAGTTAGCATACTGCATTGTAGTGAAACGATAGCTTCAACAATACATACACACAATTATACACGTAAATCACAATTTTAATGGTAATGACACATTTTTGCATATAAAGAAATGTGTCCTTAATTATGCAATTAGAAAATCAATAATAAACAAATTTATTGCAATGTACTATACGGCCAAGGCGCAAGCAAAATGCAAGCACTCAACCCATTTAGATACATCCATAAGGCAGTTCTAAATATTACTAGCAATACAGTATCAGCACAATCTGCTGAAAGGCAGTCAACTGTTATTAATACATCAGCGAATACTAGCGATAATGACTACATAGATTGTGACTCTATCAGCCTTCCACGACACATGTGTATATTACACATCAAAACTAGCAGAAACACATCCAGCCACACATAAAGACACGTAATAGATGTCTATATGAGAGTAGGTAATTCAATTGTTTTATAAGCATCTCCTATTACATGTATCTCTTACGACAGGTATCGTAATGTAACTAGTCAAAAAATATACTTTCATGTGTATATCACACAGTGAAAGTATTTCAATATATGCTAAACACCATAGCATTTTCATTAGTAAATAACATGGTACACTTGTATATTATATGTAATGTTACAGTTTACACAGTGTCGCTCTTATTTATATAATCATACTTTTAAAAATCACATTTTCTCCACATAAAATAGTACTCCATAGTACTGCTTATATTACTGTATGTATGTATGTACATCCTTGTATGCACATAAACATGCATGCACTCATACATTTGATGTAAAAGCCAGACCACACATCAGGAGTTCAATCACTTAATGTATGAGTACATGCACATAAACATGCATGTACTCATACATTTGATGTATAAGCCAGACCAAACATCAGGAGTTCAATACTCCACTAAATATGCCACTGATATCATCATTGGAAGGAGAAATGGACTTTCAACTCCCAGGAATATATCACAAATCAACCTACTACATTGCGATAAAAAGTCAACAATGAAAACTGAGAAGATTTGCTAGAATATCCACAGCAAGCTCTGGCGAGCATTTAACTACACAGTTTGAGCATATATGAAATATTACATTAACATTAATGTTTCAAGTAAAAAAGTAATCAAACTTACGAGAATTAACTGCAGACATTTACACTTGTAAATGCGCCTAAACACAACTACTCAATTACAATTAGGGTTAAACATCAGTTTCATCATCAGATAAGGATATTGGGGACGTCTAACTAATACACTAATATACTAGGATACACAGGCGATGTACATGCATATGAGTGTATAATTTAAATACAGATATCTTAGAAAATATTTCAGTGAATTAGCATAAAGCATTAAAGTTAAATACCTCAAAAAATGTTACAAAAACTCAAATGCTGTAATTCTGAGAATCATGAAAGCACAAAAGTCAATACGATATCATTGATACAAATATATTCACGCTTCACAGACATAAACTTTATTTCGCAAAATGAACTGTAGGTGCACCTTCGTTCATTACTACATTAAAAGATTAAAACATGAAACAATTGCATAATTACGTTCCAGACTAGGATTTCTAAATCCTTTCTGAAAAGATATTGTTTTGCAAGAAACTAGACGATCATATTATTAAAGTAGGTTTATACGAAGATCAGGATTAAAAATCAAGATTTCAAATTATGATATCAATATTACTATGCAATATATATATATATATATATATATATATATATATATATATATATATATATATATACACATAATATAAATATATATACATATATGTATACATACTGCATGTATATATTATATACATATTATATACATATTATCTATATATTATACATGTATAGAAATTACTTTAAAATTTAATTCAAATTCCATAATTTATATTTATTTGCTCTCATACTGTAAAATTGTGTGTGTGTATGTGTGTGTGTCATGATGGTTCACTAAAAAGAACTTAAAGCAAATGGCAAGAGAGATACATGTATAACACTTTCATATCTGATCAACAGTGATGACTGAGACGTATTGAACATTGTTACACGACCATGACGAAATGATCTAAGCAAACGAGCCTGCAAAATTAAACGATGCATTATACTCACACAACCAAAAAATACCAGAAATAGTACAGGATTACTTAGAATAACTCATAAACTAGAGATAGCGCAGTATATGATAACAATATAATGCTCGAAAAGACCTAAGATAAGCAATGACTAAAACGATCTCTATGTCAGTCTGTACATCATTAGATTTAGACATGACGATGGAAAAGATAAATACGCACAAACTATATACAGTGAACGATAGGAGAGACTGAATACCATCATCATGCAAGTCGTCGGTCGCATTTGCAATAATGCTAGTGTTATTCCAGTGATATCCACGATATTGTAAATCTCAACTCTGATTAAACATTACTACTATCAGCCGATCAACTTGTTCCTCTATCTAGCTTTCTCTATCGATTTCTCAAAACCGAAGCATTTCATCCGGTGCAAGACTTTCTTCACTGCTCAGCCGAAGAACAGCGTCTGCTTGCCCCACTTTCAGGCTAACGGTGTGAGAGGTTGTTAGACTCTGTACAGACTATCTCCATCACTACAGACCTTGCAGAGGAGATGAGAGAGTTGGAAGAGAGAGAGAGATGGAGAGACTTGACTGAAGAAGCAGCAAGTGTCTCGGAGATTACCACAATGCGTTCACATTGCGCCATCGTTGTTGTTCCACACATCTAACATATTGATATAAAAAAGCTTGTGAGTAACAGTACTACCAATTAAAATATTTATTAAAAAGCTCAGGCTAAGCTAATGTTAGCGTCAGTTTCCTCACTAGAAAACGATATCAGTGAACGAATAATAGACAATTCAAATCAACAACATGAAATTAACAATTCAGTCACCAATAACGACTTAAAATCAATATTTTTTTAGCAGTAATCTCTAAAGCCATTTTAACGTCTATCTTCTTATCACATGGGTCAAACCGTCAGAGACGGTCCGTAGTTGATATGATATCAATAATCGACTGAGCTCATTTGTTAAATTTATCAGACTAGAATAAGGCATTCGTTAAATTAATCACAATTTAGAAATTAATAAACCAACGATTGACAGTCAGCTAATGACCAGTTAGACTAATTTAATTTTTCCTAGTAGGCAAAAGCATACATATATTAGGCAATTAGGCAAAAACTGACATCTCATAATCTGTTTCCAATAAAAATCAATAAACTTACTCCAAAAGACTACGATAATATGCACTGTGTTCTTGCACAAGTCAATCGGCAGACAGTGTAGTTATCAACATTCAACAGTTAGGTAATTTAGGCTATAAACTACTGAAATCTGTGAAGAGTAAAGATCACTGTTATTACTAATGGCTATCACTTATAGATATACCATACAGCATAGCGGGAAGTAATTCATAGGTCTCATTTGGAGTCAAAAGCCTAATACTGATCAAAAACGACACGAGGAACACACTACTAACAACAATATTTAATATTAAAATCCAACATACAGTCCGGTTACTCTAAGCAACGTCCACTTATAAAAGAACAGCTTAAAACTTGGTAATGATTTTCAGAAGATCTTGACTTACTTGATCCAAAAGTCTCATGTCCAGTAGTGGCTGACGATCCAGTGTTCCAGACAGAACCGCCCGAGCCCAGCTGTCCTGCGGCAGAGTTCCACATCGAGGAGTCACCACCGAGACCAGGTGGTAGCCCAGGCGGCTGACGACCTGCGGAAGCTTGCGCCCACTGGAACTTTGATGACTCAGAGCTGGGAAGAGTCTGAGGGAGGCCCCAAGCATCACACCCTGGTAATCCCATCCCAACTGAATTCAGAGCATCCTGCTGGTCACCAGGAGAAGGAACACCGAAGGCACTTTGGTTGATACCCGGCATGTTCCCCCACGGTAGATTCCCAGAATTCATAGGATTTCTAGCAGCATTGTTCATCATGAAGTTAGAGGGTGGGTTTAAGGTGGAAGCCAGATGATTACCAACATTGCCTCCTCCGCCTAATCCGCTGCTTGCAGCAGCCTGCTGGGCAGCTAGCATAGTCATCAGATCATTCACCTCTTGAGTTCCCTTCAGCTTCTGCAGCAGCTGCATAAGCACCTGATTATTCTGACTTCCTCCGCCAGAAAGATCCGTCTTATCCAAAAATTTCTTCAAGGCATTCTGCATGTTGCCTGTCCCGGCAGACACACCCATGCCAGGCATCCCTCCAGATACACCGCCAGCCATCGGTCGACCCATGCTGCTGTTCCTTCCTCCGCTTGCAATGCCGCCTGCGCTTCCGTATCCTAAATCAGCTCCCAAGGACGGAGCGCTGGGCTGCTGACATTTCTCAATCTGCTGCTTAATGGCTGCTATACGCACATTCAACTGCTCCAGCTGATGCGCCTTCTGCTGTATCGACATATTTGGATTCTGCTGGATTTGAGATCTCAGCTGCAGCAGAGGCTGAAGCTCCGACTGCAAGGCTAGAATTGCCTGATTGCCATAGTTGGGATCCACTGCGGGCGGCTGTCTGGCAGACTGGAATGTGCTCCCCACGCTCGGCTGAAATTTGTTTGCCACCCCCAGTCCACCCATCATTCCACCCTGGCGATTTATCTGACCAGGCTGGAGAGAGTTTGGCAGACCTCCTCCGAGAGAAAGAGACGAGAAATTCTGGAGAGAAGCGATGTCGGCGGAGGGAGATAAGTCAGTCTTACCCCGCAGCATGCGACCGCGATGGGGTTCAGATCCCGTGGGTTGTTGCGATCCTCTTATAATCTCTATAATCCATGAATCCATGTTAATCCATCAAGTAATGATAAATCAATAAGTCAATCATTATTAATTTACTGTAAGCATACGAAAAGGAAATATCAATGTACACTCAGCCTATAGGGATATGCCACAAAAACTAATTTTAAATTTGGTTCAAAAAAAGAGTTTATTACTTAAATTGCATGAACAGTAACTTTAAAAAAGGGAAGCAGTAGTTGACAATATGAATATATAAAGAGCTTTTATTGCTTTCCCTTAATTAGTCACAGTTGAATTGATTAATATCTAATTAAATTTCACTTGAATTAAGAGCATATTATTTCATATTTCAAAGTTATATAACTACAGGGTAAAGGAATTTTCTGCCCTCACTAACTCTTTTGGTTCTTTCCTATTACTAAGAAAATTATTGTAAAAATTTGAATATAACGAATAAACTTGACCAGGTGAAATTAGAATAGATGAAGTCGCACTCAGTTACCTGCTAGTTTATCGTTATTGTTTCTCTGAATGCTTCTAATGGCATCCTCTTTCTGAAAACAATTAAATATAGGATACATTTTAAATGCACCATTAAATATATCAAGAAGAGAAGTTATAGAAGAGAAGTTCTGGCTAGAGCCAGTGGTGAAGTCGGTAAGACACTCGACTGCGGATCAGTGTGTACGGGTTTCAAATCCTGGGCTCGCCCGTCACTGACATCGCTTTCGAGTGAGGAAACTGACGTTAACACTAGCTTTACCAGCTTTTAAACTGGGATTAAAGGGAAGAAGATGATGATGATGAAATATATAAAAAAACACAAAGGAATCCAGATTAATGTACACAAACCACACTATAAAATCTAAGTCAACATCATCATCATCTTCCCTTAAATCCCAGTTTAACCAAGGTCGGGTTACGAATTGACTTTCTCCAGTCCTCACTGTCCCACAAATATCAAATGCAAGTAAACATACACAAACTTTCAAAGATAACATTTAATTAAAGTAATAAATTTAAGCAAAATCTATTTCAAGCTATCTCTAGACTCTGAACTGCAATCTTGAGATTAAAATAAAACGACTAGGTTGAAATAAAAATCACAAAGTTTCAAGAAGTAACTATTCCTATCACACCACCTAAACCGATTCAATCAACATATTTACATACAGTTTATTGATTTTAATGCACATTAAATAAACACTTTTGTTGAAAAGTTCTGCAAGGATCACATGATCATTTCCATTTAACTCATCATGCTAGGTTCATAAGCTAATCACAAGACTTGATAACATGCACAATAATGTTCCTTTAAATCAATCCTGGTTAAATATTAACAGTGAGAACGTTTTATAATTCACTAGACTACGATAGTAGAACAATTACAGAAAGTAAAATTTAAATCAAAAGTTAAATTTCAATGCAAACTATTAGTCAAAAACTTACTCGAACACCCAGCTCAATGAGTTGATGCAGTAGATTTACGTCAGTGGCAGACAATTGACCTCCCAATCCATCACTCTTCAACATCACACAAAAACAATCAATTATCAATAGTTAACATTCAATACAATACATGCAAACACGGCATCATAAATGTTCTTAAAATGTTCTTAGATTCCCGGTCGCGCTGATCTGAGAGTAAAATCTCGGACATTCACTGGACTGGTTACACGGAAAACGGACAAAATTGCCTAACAGATTTAACATGTGGTTTTAAAAGTGATAGATATCAACGTAGTAGATCATTTTGCTATAATGCGTATTTACTTTTACTTTTTAAGTTGCTAATGTTCTTAGGTTGATAATGTTCTTAGGTTGATAATGTTCTTAGGTTGGTAATGTTCTTAGGTTGGTAATGTTCTTAGGTTGATAATGTTCTTAGGCTGATAATGTTCTTAGGTTGATAATGTTCTTTAGTTGATAATGTTCTTAGGTTGATAATGTTCTAGGTTGATAATGTTCTGGGGTTCATAACTTTCATAGGAATATATTGAAATTCACTCTACATATATTTCTAATGTAATGCAGTATATTAAATGCAAACAATTTCAATAACATAACTTGTGCTATCTAATACACTTTCTAAACAACTTTTTCATAAAGTGTCACAATTGGACTGGACTTACAAACTTTTTACTTTTTAAGACTTTGCTGTTAATCTTTGACATAAAAATAAGAAATAGTTCACCTGTGCGTTCTGCTGTGTAGGCAGTTGCCCCCACATCCCAATGGTAGCATCGGATGATCGGTTAGTAGATGGAAGATCCCAGTGACCGATCCTACCCAATGGATCAGTTCCAGCCTTATCATTGTTCCATGACATTCCAAAAGATCCAGTATCTGGCAATGGCATATTAGGAGGCGGAAATCTTATAGGACCAGACAATCCAAGAGGCCCGGCCAGCGATGGATCCTTCAGCAAAGCCTCGTTTAAAGAATTGAATCCCTGGACTCCAGTATTAGAAAATCCTCTCTGAAGTTCTGGTATCGATGAATTTCCCTGCCAACCCAACCGATTCACAGGCGCTGAATTAGGAGGCGGGTCAGGAACACCCCAAGTTCCAATTGTGCCGTCAACTCCAAACTCATTCTGAGATGGTCCACCATTCCAATACAAGCCGGTATCCTTCGGAGGTTGGTTCCAATACAGTCCATCAACAGGTGGCTGTTGAGCGACAGTAGGTTTAGGTGGTTCAACTGGAGCAGGTACCTCTAGCGGTTCGGTTATCTGCCACGGTACATCCTGTCGGACGGGACGCTTGCCCCATCCGTCGTTGCTATTGATCAACTTAACTATGAGATCCTCCTTATTGTGCTGCGACACCTCAGCCCCATCTGGCTGACTCCTCTCATCGTTCTTATCCACCGACACTTGACGATGAATGGGTAGAATCTGAGAACCATCAGTTGCGATTGAATCGTTCTTTCCATCGCTGCTTGAAACAGAATTTGCAGTGGATGAACTGCGCCGGAGATGTCCAGGACCTATGGGTTCCACCGGTGGACGCTGAACTCCGTCAGAGCTTCTATTCTCCTCCTTATTGCCCTCTCCACCATTGTCCAACTTAAGATCACTACCCTTCAACCAGTCGTTCCCTGACGAACCATTGGTAGAATTTTCAAATAATCCGCCCCACTGCTCAGTCATTATCGGACCAAATCCGCCAGCCGGATGAAAATCTGATTTACCCCAAACATCGTGAGTTTTCCACGTAGCTTGACCTTCACCTGCTATCTTCTGCCACATGCTACTAATACTGTTACCTCCAGAACCACCTGACAGTCCCCATGATCCTGAATCTTCCCACCCCAAGTGATTGGTCCCATTACCAGCTTGATCTAGATTCCATCCAGTCTGAGCAGGATCTAATTTTGAGTCCAACTCAGAATTATGATTTTGCCCAGAAGCTTCCAACGAGCTGTTGGAAGCCTCGGCAACTTTAGCTCCATCCATAGCAGCAAACGTTCTAAACTTTTAATTTAGGGGCGAATCAATATTTTTTCACAAGGGCAATTTCAGTGATCGTTTAAATTCTCAAGAAAAATGTTTTTAAAAAACTGACCGACACAGATCTAGTGCCCAAAATACGATCATAAATGCTGGAAGTAAGTAGAAATAAGTCCTTATGCAAAACTAACCACAAAACTTCTCTACTATGACACGGTGATTACTTCATACAACGTTCGGGTACATCATCCACTTGACTTGAAGAATGTTAACGTCAGCCACGGTTGTTAGGGAAGTAGCTTCGCAATAACTTTTACTTTCGCTTTATACTTGCACGGAGATTAATTACACATTTAATCCAGAATTGACGAAGTAAATTCACGTTGCTTCTTCACGTACAAAAGTAAATCAAATACCAAAGAAAAATGATGCAAATATCAAATTTTGAGCTTCAATCCTCCTCAGCAAATCGATTAATTTCCGCAAAGAGGTCAAAATAACTAGCACGCCCACAGCGATTTCCAGAATAGGTTCTCCGTGAACGAAGGCGATACAGTTCTAATCAATCAGCCGTTCGGTCTAATCGGGGAATACGATGAAAGTTTTTCGTCTGATTATCTAAATATTAGGATATCAGACAAATCCGTAAAATATTCTCTAATATTCCACCACAAACAATAACATATCAGCCATTAAATGTTCTGCACATCTCACCGCGTGAAAGCAAATTAATTCATCGTGTTCCAGTGTTGCCATATATCCTAAATTTTGTACAATCAATCTAAAAAATTCAACTGTAAATCAGCTCGACCACCGCAACTCAAAAACTCAATAAATATTATATTTCAAAGATCTAACCTTTCGAAATCTGAAGTTAAGTTGAAATAGTATTACTAATTTGTTATTAGTTGTATTTTTCTGTATGTACAATGTTGTTTCTTTAATTAGATTAATCTTATATTTGCAATCTAAACTTTGAAACGCACAGTCTTAAATGCTTTCCTGAAGTATTGAAAAATTTCGTTGCTTGCTACTACAATTAGTTATTGTCCATTAGTCATTTTAAAATTAGACTAGACTACGGGAAACACCAAAATGGTTCGATTCAGAGAACAATCCTGCATAAAAGTCATTAAGTCGCCGTTCACGTGGCGACGCTACAGCTGATAGTCGTTTGATTCAAAACAATGCATTGAACATAAATGATAAATACAGGAAAAATTATAAAATGTTCCATAAATTGGCATTTATATTGGCATTTACCCCGTATAAGCTTATGTTTCCATACGGTTGCATAGCATTTTACCATTTCCTATCTTCTAGTAATAAAACAATACATTGAAAACATTTTTGTGCTTTAAAATCAAACTGCAAGGATCGACAACGAAAAAACAGCATTAAATTTTGTTTGTCAACAAACTACGTCCGTTGTGAGTGTGACCATTAGTTGGTTATAGTAGCCAAACTAAATCCATTACAATATATTTTATCCCTTAACACTACATATTAAATACCTAAGTTTTAAGATTAATAACAACAATATTAATGCTACAGTCATCAATGACTACATCGAGCACTATTGAGACAAAATCAAGCCGGCAAGCAAAAAAGAAGGTCCAAAAACGGTGCAAATTCTAAAATCCAGAAATTCAGTCCAAAGTCAAGGGAGTTAAAGAAAAGGTGGTTTAAGCGCAGGTCGCTGCTCATGGACACTGGATGGAAAAGAGAGATGGAAAAGATAGGTCTTCAACTGCTTATGGAACTGCTCATATGAAAGCAAAGGCTGATGTGATTCAAATGAAGATTTCCGAAGATTGGATGGAAGAGAATTCCAGATCTGAGGTGCGGCATGCTGGAAAGAACGATTAGATAGCTTAGAGCGTGAAGGTATACTAGGTCTCACAAGAGTAATTAACTTAGAAGACCGAGTAACAGCAGGCTGCATCACTTTAATCAAGTGAGATATACAAGTTTGTCCAGGGATGGTGATGGACTTATAGGTTAACGAAGCTGTTTTGTAAATGATACGCTCTTTATTCTTTAGCCAGTGCAGACTTCAAAATAGGCGTAACATGTGAGTACTTGGAACTACAAAAAATTGCTCGCGCAAGAGAATTCTGAACAAACTGCAACCGATCAATCTCACAGCCAGGGAGATTTAAAAACAGGGAATTGCAGTAGTCCAACTTCGATTGCACAAGAGCAGCACCAATTGTAGCAGCTGTCTCACGTGACAAATATGGACGTATTCGACGAAGATCACGGATATGGAAGAAACATGCTTGTGAAGTTTTAGTTATGTGTTCGTGGAAGGTTAGGTGTTTATCAAGGATAACACCGAGATTTCTCACAGAAGAAACAGGTGATATTTTAATATCCGAAGATAACGAAAGAGTTTTCCCATTCAGCTTCAGAATCTGTTGAGGTGTCCCGACCAACAAGAATTCAGTCTTAGATTGATTATTCTTTTTTCTATACAAATATTTAAATGCAGCAGTGCGGGGCGTTAGCTAGTTAGTGACGCTATATAATGGCAATTATCCTAATGAGAATATGTTTATATCGACAATAATAAAATAACAATTCAGAATGATGATTCTATTGGTAAAATAAGACATACTTTGAAGGTATTTTAACCTAAGTAGATTATGGAAAGTTGATCCTAAGACCAACGGCGATTTTAATTTATATTTTTCTACTTTCGGACTCTTTAATGGTTAATCCGTAGTTTCTGTTTTTCTGTTCGTTAGTTTTTTTTTTCATTTCTTGTTCTGTTCTTACTGCCATTCATTTTGGTGAATAAAAGGTCATATTTATAATTCATTATTTATAATTGAATACGTCCATATTACGGTTAAATGCAATTAATATCTCGGAGAACTTTAAAATATAACTTTAAAGTATTATGCATTTTATTAAAAAGATTCCCAACGTAAGCGAAGAGTTTGAACAAGCACGTAATTGTTCCCATACCGTGTACGATATGCAAAACTGCATGAAGAAGTCAAGGTTCCGAAATTTGAAGGCCACTGTATGGGAGAATGCGATGAGAACGGCAGAACTGCAACGTCAACTTCAGGCCGTATCTAGGATATTATATTAGTCGGGTTGTGTCTCCGAGCCAAGTGAAATATTTGCCATTTTAGCGGTTAGTCATACCGCTGCTTATACAATGCACACCCTCTTGTTTATCCATAGTTATATACAGAAAATCAAAATTAAATATCTGGGCCATCATTTTGTAAAGGATATAAGTTTCTTCCGGAGCATAAATTAAATCAGACACACTATAAATTGTTGATAGTTAATTTTTGAAAGTGGCTAGGACAACTTAATTTGAAGAAAATGTTTATGCTTCAGAATAATTATTATGACGATTTTTCCCACTATGAAAATAGCAATGCAAACATTTTGTGTTGTACTATAAGGTATATAAAATACTCCTATGAAGATATGATTCATAAAAAAAATTTTTGCGTCAATTTCAAATCCTATAAATGTTGTGAAGGGTTTTTCAGGAAGCCGTGTAGAGAACTAAATTAATAAAAATAAAAATGTACAGGAAGATTAGCCAATTGGAAAAGTGTTTACATAAGGAGCTTGATTTCCGTGAGAAAGCATTATTCTCTACATGAACATTATGCTCTAAATATGACAAAAGACTAGTACTAGTCTAGCTTATCATCACTCCTGGCATATAAGCATTTCAACAAATCCCATACACCATAGCATTCAAAATATTACTATGAAGTTCAATAGCCGTGCAGTTAGCGCAGCCCATTTAATTTAGCCCGTGATATGAACCCGCGTTAATTCTAAACGATATAAAGTTAGAATTGTATAAAAATATGTCACCTTGTGAGCCACCAATGAAGAATTTTAACTGTAAGCCTAAATTTACTGCTTGCATTAAACGATTTAAAGTAAGCATGATCGATTTTCTGCGGAAAATGCAGAACCATTTTAATTAAGCAGGGCTAATAATTATCTCAATGCTAAAAATTTAGACGAACTATTGTTTGTCAAGCATAATTATACTTATACATTTATACTTATAAATTTTCAAGTATAATTATACATTTAGTTAATGACACTTTACTTAGAAATCAAGTTACGACCCATATAAATGACAAACGCATGCGGATCATTAGGAAATTTAAGTTCTGATCCTTAACTGGCGCAAAGCTTGAAGTTTATTAGAACCAAAGTAAAAAAGTAAAAAATATAAGACAAATCACAGCACACAGACATATCATGCAAACATCATATCCATGAACAAATAAATAGATGCATTAGACACCTAAATCTCAAGTCAAAAAACTAACATCTTATTCAATGAATCCTGTGGCCATCAGAGAGGGCACAAGGTGCTTTATCTAGCTGACCACCACAGGAAATCAGTCCGAGAAATGATATTGGTAGTTTAAAACTACATGTCTGCAGACTAGCAAAAATATGAAGTATAACAGCAAAAATTGCAAACAGCAAATAACCTACACACTAGTAAGATTACTAAAATTAGAAAATATGAACATACGAAAAATGAATTTGCAATCATAGCAAAATGGCTAACTATTCCGCCAAGAGCGGACAGGAGACACTGTTACGAATGTATAAGAAAACTTTTGTAATATCGTTTGAATAAAATATATGACTTTAAGTTACGAATTTCAACTGAATAGAGTTCCATATACAGCAACATTCAAAGACATTTGTCAAGTAGTTTGCATGATTCGTAGAAGAGAGATAACAAGTTAATGAAAGCCTGGTATGATACCCACTATTTGATAGGTTTGATGTAATCATATCTCTGATAATCTTAGGCATCGAGCCTTCAGAGAAAATACACCTATATATCAAGTTGGCGGAGAGAAACTTATATAATTGATATATCGGTAGAGTATTGTAATTTGCGCAAAGTAGTTTAGTCTTGCACAGCTTATCTTGAAATTGTAGAATTCTCAGAGCTCTGTTGTTCGCTATGTGTAGAGGATGTAGGGCCTTATTCGTGTTTTTCCCGTACACTATTAAACCATAAGATATTCTATTGTATACAAGAGAGAAATGCAAGTTTTTACGGCAATTTATCGGAATGTAATCTCTGCGTTTATATAACATACCACATACACTATTTTGCTGGTAACTGATTTAATGTGTTCGGTAAAAGTTAATTTTTCATCGATAAGAACACCTAAAAACTTAATTACCTTTACTCTTGATAGGGATTTTCCATCAACTGTAATTGAAAGATTGTTTTCTGATATATAGGTCTCGCAAAATTCAGTAGAAAAAAATATCATAAAGACCGATTAAGAATAATTAATAGTTAGCCTATTACTTTTTCACCAATCACTAATTAGCATGCATTCAATGTTAGCTTTATTAAACAGATCTGATAGATTTTTGGCACAAACAAAAGAATTAGAATCGTCTGCAAAAAGTTTGAGACATCCTGTGCTCGAGGCATGTTGAATGTCATTTATATATACTAAAAGCAAGAGAGGACCTAGTATAGAGCCTTGCGGGACACCTACATTAACTGGTAACACAGAGGAGCATATATCATCTATAACTGTGTATTGAAATCGGCCCGAAAGGTAAGATTTGAACCAAGTATGTGTAAGACCCCGCACACCATAATGCCATAATTTATCTAACAATATACTGTGATTGACCGTATCGAACGCTTTTGTCAAATCAAAAAATAAGCCCATAATAAAGTTTTTATGTCCTTTTTCATTGCGTATCATGTTGGTACAGCTAAAAAGTGCGTCGACAGTGGAGTGGCCAGATCTAAAGCCAAATTGATTTTCATACCAGATGTCATTCTTATTAAAAAAATTAGAAATTCTTTCATACATAATTTTCTCAAATATTTTGCTTAAGTTGCTTAAAAGTGAGATCGGTCTATAATTTTCTTTATTGTCCAGACTTTTTTATGATTGGGATACATTTTTATGTATTGGGATAACTTTAGATACTTTGAAATTGGTTGGAAAGTGACCTACCTTGAAGGTTAGGTTAATAATATGGCTTGAAGGTGCTGAGATGAACTGTGCAGATAATTTTAGAATCTTGGTGTTTAAATTATCAGAACCAGCTGCAGAGGTGTTCTTAAGCGATCTAATGGTGTTGTAAACCTCGCTTGTGGAGACAGGTTTCATAAAAAATGAAGGAGATATACTGCTATTAAGATATTTTTTGTAACTGTGATTTACACCGGCAATTTTTGAAGCTAAGTTCCTGCCTACGCTAGAAAAATAATTGTTAAAAACGTTAACCATTTCTGCCTTGTCCCTGGTGATGCCGCCATCTGTTGCTAGTGTTTTAATACAGGAATTACTGGAATTGCGTTTATAGGAGCAAATGGAATTTAGTGTTTTCCAAATACTTTTTATAGAATTCATTTTATCATTAAGTAAATCATGATAAAAAGACACTCGGTGGTGGCGCAACCTCTTATCAAGCTTATTCCGATATGCTTTATAAACCATTTCGTCATTTTTGTCCTTGGATTGTTTAAATTTGTAGAATAGATTGTTCTTAATTTTTATACAGTTTTTAAGCTCCTTTGTAATCCAAGGCTTATCCTTTAGTTTCTTACGGGAGCATTTGATCAAGGGAAAATTGACCTCTGCCGTATCGGTTAGTGTTTTGATTAAGAACGTCATAGATTTATCAACATCTTCAGAATTGTAAATGAGGGACCAGTCTAAGTTTTGCAACTGATAGGCAAATTTTTCTATATTTTTTCCGCTATAAATACGAATAAACGGTCTATCACAGTATTTTATTTGCTTACGTCTCGATGTAATTATTAATAAGTTAGCATAGTGATCGGTAATATCAGTCATAACAGTGAGAGACTTTACAATCATTACTGTCACTACAGCCTAGTGTAGTAAATACATGATCAATTAAGCTCGACGAATTGCTAGTGCATCTCGTAGGTATAATACTGAACGGTGTAAAGTGCAAGTTAACAAGGTTATTGACATACCAACAATCCTATCGCTATCATAATTGAGCAAATTCAAGTTCATATCACCAACAATAAAGCTATTACTCACAGGTTTATATATAACTAAGAATTCAAAGAATAAATCAATAAATTCCCTAGTAGGCTGGCTGGGATGCCTATAGAAGCAATAAAAACGTATTTTACCATAATTGTTGGCCATTACATCAACGACGATAAACTCAGCAGCATTATTAAAAAAAATTGTATCTTTCGAAGAGGCAATAAAATTATATGAGAATTTATTCAGGATAAAAATTGTAACTCCTCCATTTTTTATCCAGAATAAATTCTCATATAATTTTATTGCCAAAGCTTATCAGGACCTCGATCGTCTATAGGTCTGCATTAGTTGAAACATATATCATTATAGTAGTCTACATATATCATTTGTGTTTGCACGAATCTAAGTTTAATCATCTTGGATGAGGCAGTCTGATGTGCAATTTACTTGAGTAACGCTATTTACTTCCCATTTTGAAGATGGACGCTTTATAATAATAATAACAATGTCAAAGGATTAACGTCCATTTCCTCATCCAGGGATGATGTCAGGTACGTCCCCACAGCACACATCACTACAGATCAATTCACTTAAACCAATCTGCAAAAGAAATGTGCTGAGGATATGTAGTCTGAAGGCTCGGCATGGATGAAGCTTTTTGCACACAATCCTCTAAATTTCGATCTACTTCATATTTACTGTCTTTGTGAGTCTTTCAGATTTTGTCAGCAGCAGCAGCTTAAACTATTAGCCTAATGATTTATGGTAGGCCTAAAGTTAATTAAAGGCTAACTGTGCATTTTATCAATCCTTTGCATTTTTGATAATAAGCTAATAAACTGAACGCTGTTGCCCGCTGAGTAAAAAAATGCATCCATCCTGTGTCCGATTCTTGGATAGCATCTGAGCAATATTTAGTTTTTTAAAGTATTAATTATCGTATGTGGTATATATCTGTGGCTGTTTGACTATTTACATGTATATCCAATAGGCCCTATATCATAATTCAGGCGTTCAGGAGTTAATTAAAGAGCAGTTAAATAACAAACAGCGTAGGTATAAATTAAACATTCTCCGTTCACTCAATGTATGCGTAATCCTGCAGATTAGGATTATGAGGTTGTTCTGATCCAGATGGATTAGGCGGCGAGTTGATCGGTTGATAAGCGTGATTATCAACTCTAATCGTCTGATAAGCCCTGTCGTTGTCTGGGATGTCAGTGCTAAATTATAACAATGAAACAGGTTTGGTTATCTTATTAATGCGACTGCTTAGCCTTGAGGAATTTCAACAATATTATGTTCAGCTAAACTATCTGATGTAATAATAACACGCATTATAGTGAAATGATCAACTACATGTAGGTTGATATCTATCACTTTTAATACCACATGTTAAATCCGTTAGGCAATTTTGTCCGTTTTCCGTGTAGCCAGTCCAGTGAATGTCAGAGATTTTGCTCTCAGATTAGCGCGGCTGGGATTCGAACCCACGAGAGTTCAATTCACCTTAGGATCTATCATTTATAACTTTATGACGTTATCTACGCCTCTCACCATTGCGCTATTGAGACATTCAGTTTTAAATTTAAGTCTTCAATTTGTTTGATGTAGATATAAGAGATAACAAAAACACTTTTTTTGTTTTGAGTGGACATATTTTGGTTCTGTTTTGATATTTGGGCCTTCAAGATTTAACAAGTTCACAATGTCATGCTAGAATTGCATCGAGAAACAACCGTAGGCCCTATATGTGGTGTACCATTTTTAATCAAGATTGATCAGAGATATGATAACTAATAATTACACGTAATTATACTACACTTACATATAAATGTATTATAATTGTACATTATTTTACATAATTCCACAATAATGAAGATAAAATTACAAGCGTATACACAAAAAATAAGCGTATAGGCCTACAAAATAGGTATAGGTCATGTCATGTGCTCATCCTGGGGCTGGTTCCAGCCAAAGATTTCTAGATATAGGTACTGTACTTAAATTGCTCAAAATTCTACAATATTAAGAAATGGTTTGACAGATTGCGGGGTGGCTTAACAATTACAATGATAGAATTTTGATGCATCTAAGTGTAGCGGGGAACTTACGCTCCATGTCGTGTATAATTATATTTGTTATTATATAATCATGTATAATATAATTAGGTGTAAGTATAGTATAATTATGTAAAGATAGTATTTCCCATATCTCTGTCAATCTTGATAATGTACATCACTATGTCGTGTACAACAGAGGCGCATGTGAAGTTAATGTGAATGTGGAGCTTAATGCTTCAGATTCACATTAACCTCGAATAGAACTGAAGTAAGAATGATTCCATTGTTCAGGTCTGCCTTCCTAACTTCCTAAGGTCTTGGGATCAATTCCCTGTAGAAATAAATCAGAGAGTAAAATCTCGGACATTAACAATACGGGGTAGGTCAAATAGAATAGAGTCAGTGTAAGACTCCTTTTTCGTTGACTTGAAGAGAAACCGTTCAAGCTTCTTACCTTGACGTTAGACTCACATTTTAAAAAATGAACAGGGAACAAGTATAAGTTACTACATCATGGTTACGTACGATTTTAAGTCTTGAATTCGATTGTTGTCCAGTCTGTAGGTTGCACAGAAGCTCAGGGCAACAATAATCACAGAGACAACACCTCCTAGAACCCCAATGATGATCAAAAGTATATCGATTCCTGCATCTATACTGTAAGCCTGTTATTAATACAAGAAATTCGGCGAAAATACTCATCTGTGTTTCTCAAAATTTAATAGAAATATATAGGCCGAATGATTTAATTCTATTGATCTTAAATTGAAAACTTTAAAATTTACTAGAATAGAAAGGAATTTAAGACTACAAATATAAAGGTAGTCGAAATTAACAAATCGACTAGGCATTATATTAAAAAAAAATATAGGTATCATATTGGCCCTATTAATGTTTAAAGGATTTCTGATTTCTGTATCTCTGTATGACTCAGTAGGCCTGTGTATTTCTGTATATATTCGTCTGCTGTGTAATGTTCGTATATGGTATAATAGAAGATGATGATGATAATGATCATACATACGTATATCACATTGCCAATGAAGAAGTTTAACAAAGTACGTCAGCCCGTGGTGATAACCTGAACCAGATACGTCACCAGCAGATGAAGTTTCTAGGATATATTAAGCGGAAAAGAGATGTCGAAAATACCACAGAGACAGAAGAAATGGACGGCAAACAAGTCAGTAGCCTAAATGGTATTACACTACTACTACTCAGTATTACTGTTTACATGTAGCCTAGTAATAGTAGCAGTAGGCGTTTACTGCGCAACTATATTCCAAACTACTCCCAACTCGTACTTTTTATAATTTCTAATCAATTATTCAGTCAATCAATCAATAAGGATTTAACGTCCGGTTCCTCGCCATAAGACAACGTCAGGGACGTCTCTTGCAGACTCCTCACAAACAGGCGTCAAATCACCACACATAATATATCAAGTTCTAGATCAAAATATCATTCATCGAATACAAGACCCTATTGACTAACAAAATAAATTAATTTACTTAACCAGCAGGAGTCCAATTCATTGTTATTTGACGTTAAGGCTTGATTTCGGTTAACCCATAGATTTACAGATGATCTTCTTATTATACTGACAGCTCCCAATGATCCAAATATGCTCAGGATGACCAACGTTTTATCCTAAAGTACAGAGAATATTGGCATATCCCATTTTATTTTTACACGAAAATATGTAGGCTTACTATAATGTGCGAGTTTCTTCATTTCTTCCCTTTAGGCTTACTATAATTTTAGGCAAAATGAAGCCAAAGAATTTCCGTTTTTCGTAAGAGTGAAATTAAGAGTGTGCTGAGAAAGGCAGATAATTAGCCTTCGACACCATTCAAATAATTTATTTGAAGCTAATATTTTATCTTTTATCGATATTTTTACGATATTTCTTATTGTCTATTTTTAAGTCTCTAATTGTCAACGACAATTGTTAATTCCAATGATCACAACACAATATTGTCGAATAGGCATATTGGATTTCTATACTAGTAAAATGTTAAAATGAAAATTTTATTTAAAAAAGGTTAACGCAAGTTTAATGATTCAGAGACTAATCTATCAAATGTACATGTATGAGACTGCAAAAGGATGCGAATTACAAATTACTTATATCTTAGTATCCAAATTACAAGGAGGATAATAAGTTACATGTAAGAATACTCTGCTATTGAAACAATGTGCTGAATACAGCTGTTAGACTGTACAAATTAATGATGGGCTCAATGTTTGTGATGCCACTTGGAAATAATTTATGAAATGCAACGTCAGCTCGATCTGTCAACTATAGCTTCATGTACGTATAGAAACTTTTTGGTGATAGGTCTATACTGTGGTGTTAGAGTTATAATTATAATTATTAGAAAAGGTAATAATTAGTAATCATAATTATTAATGACTCCATGTGCTACATTTGAAACATTTTTCTGCTCTTAACGAAATAAATATTTTAGGAAATTGAGAAATAGAGAGTAATCATAATAAAAGCCTAATTCACTAAAATTATCCGTATTTTATATCTCTAATAAATAGTTTAGCTACATGGTCTAAACACAAATTTGTGTATGGCCCATAGTATACTTGCAGCAGCTCGTGAAATCGACTTTTCTTTGGTGAAGCTGATCATTCCAGTCGCAGCGAACTGTACAGAAACATAGTATATAGTCAATGTATAATAATATTATATATTTAGTATATAGTAAATTAGTTATTACATACATATATGCACAGTAGGCCTATATATGTATAAGCATTAGCAGTATACAGGGTGAGTAAAAAATGATAACACCTGCAAAAAATGTGAATATCTCAGGCTATTGTTAATATTTTCAAAGCAAACTTTTACCAATTACTAAAGGACTAATTTTTGATAGGGTGGCCAAATTTCATCCATTTTAATCTATGGATTGGCCAGATATACAAGTTTCAGCAGTGCAACCCTCAATTTGTTACCTAAAAATGGCGTTTGCTACAAAGGTAAGGGCAAATTGCACTTCATTGGCGAGAAGGAAAAGGTGAACCCTCAGTATTAAGTCAATACTTTACTTTCCGAGCTGCTTGATGATTGCAATGCTCTTCAACCAAATGGTTTAATCTTTCAGCGGGATTATTCTCCGGCTGATGCATCTCGTCATGCACAGGAATGGATCAGCGAGAGAAACCTGTATTTCCTCACGAAGAGTGAATGTCCTCCAAACTCTCCCGATCAAAATCCTCTGGATTACCATGTCTGGGGAACCATGCTGCATCTCTATCAGAAACACCAGTCGAAGCCTGCAAAGAAGGCAGAACTGCAGGAAGTGCCACCTACCATCAATTCGGGAGAGACTGCCCCAAACTGGAATCAACAAGGCTGTCCTAGCGTTCCGAAAGTTGCTGCAGTCCTGAAAAGCAACTGGGGGAAAGCATATCGAATAGTCAGCAATGCTAGCAGATACAACTGGTTCTTTCTGAACCACCACCACGACCCTTTTCAGAGCTAAAATATAAATAAAATAAAATGGAATTTTTATTTCCAGTACGTTAAAAAATGGGGGTTGCTCTGCTGAAACTTTCATAATTGGTCAATCTATGTACCAGAATTGATGAAAATTGGCCACCCTATCAGAATTTAGTCCTTCAGTATTTGGTAAAAGTTTGATTTGAAAATATTAACAATAGCCTGAGATATTCAAACCTTTTGCAGGTGTTATCTTTTTTTTACTCACCCTGTATATTTCTCTTAGTGCACTGCCTACTGGCTGGTCCATGGTACATAACGCCTCCACTCTTCTCTATCTTCCGCCTTCCTCTTCATTTCCACATATGAGTGGGTCTTTAAATCACCTAACATACCTAATCTCGGCCTGCCCCAGCCTCTTTTTCCTTCCATTCTACCTTCTATGACCTCTTTTAATATTCCTTCCCCCCTTAGAATGTGTCCTATCCATCTCTTCTTCCTATTTCTTAATACATTTATCAACTGTCTATCTTTGCCAACTCTCTCCAGGACTTCCTCATTTGTAACCTTTTGAATCCAGCTAATCCTCTCCATTCTTCTCCAAATCTACATTTTCAACGCCTCCGGTTTCCTAATATCTTCCTTCCTTAAGGTCCATGTTTCATATCCATAAAATAGCATGGTCCAAACCAGAGTTTTCACTATCTTTATCTTTTTGTCTTTCTTTAGACTTTTTGTTAATAGTTCATTTCTACTATAATATTTTTACTATTTTTATAATTTTTGCTATTTTTACTTTATTTTACTATAATATAATATAATATTTTCTATTCTTTTCTATATATATATATATATATATATATATATATATATATATACATATATATATATATAAATGTCTTAATAAACTACGCAATAGGAAAAATGAATTGAGTGCACAATGAATATGCGAACGGTGCTTGCAAGATAATTAGATATAATGCTACACTGAATTCTATACTCAGAAATACAGAAAAAAACTGAAAAATAAAAGAATATGTGGGCCTAAGCTATATGCGCCATCAGAGTCAGCCCTTTGTTCTTAACGGCCATGTAAAGTGAAAGAATGGAAAACTCCTTTCCATTTTAAATAGAGTAGCCTTTACTGATAATTTTTATGCGCTTCTGTTAGGCACATCCGTTGTTCATTTAACAAATGAATAATGGCGTGGGTGTCCCTTGAATGTGGATCCTGTGCTAGGTAAGGGGTCTTCATTTCGCTAATGCTACCCCTGGTCTAGTGGACTTGGGATTAAGAGCTACACCGAATAGCTACTTATTATTCAGCTAGCTATTGACATTTACATTTCCCTATATTGCGCAACCGATTTTGATATTATGCGAACCAATATCAAACGAATATTGTATTCAGGATTAATGATATTCTTAATGATATTACTGCATTAGATATTAATTTGATTGACTATTTTTACTTTATTTTACTATAATATAATAAAAAAATAACTTAATAATTTACTATAATATAATAGAAATATATAATATTATATAATATTATATATATATATATATATATATATATATATATGTATATATATATATATATATATATATATATATATATATACATATATATATATATATGACATTACTACATTAGATATTGATTTGATTGGTGAGATGTTATTTGAGCATGTCGGCAAAGGGTGTGTACGACATTTATACGCTTACCAGAGCGGCCGGTATCCAAATCCAACTGTTTTGGTTCTCTGAACAACTTGAGGAATCCTTAGTGCATGCAGCCATTGCAGAAGCGATGTCCAGAATTCCGCACGTTCCGCCCGAGACAAGCAACGACATGCCCAATGCAATCCTAACAGTCACTGGAAATTTCTCTAATTTTTGGGTTTTCTGATGAGAATCCGATGATGGTTGAGTTGCATGGTATAGAGTAGCAGAACTATAAATGGCTGGAGGAGCGGCAGACACATTTAATGCATTTTCATAGAGTGTAGGATCTGTCGGATGAGTGGATTCGTTATACTCACTGAGAGGCAGGCCTGGATGATCACTACTGTCTAAGCTTTCCATATCCTTCCTGTTTTGTGCAGCTCAGGAGAACTAAGTCAAGAATATTCTATATTTCAAATTATTTTATTTTAAATACAAATTTTTCATACAATTGGAGTAGAACCTGTTATTTGCCATAGTTATTTTAATATATATAAATATTTTTATTTAAGCGAAAGCTGCTTGAAAGTGCCTGTCTGATCTCGATTCAGAAGTCCCTGAACTGCGACTTTGATGTTAGTTTCAAATTTAGAATAAGGTTATTAGACAACGTGTATATTTAATTCAATTCTAAAATACTTAATTTCTACAAACCTCTAGCACTTATGCAATTACAGGTTTTAGTTTTTAAATATATCGTTATACAAAAAGGCGGCGATTACTAATAATCATAGAGTGAAATATCCGAATAAAATGGAGGAAAATAACCTAAACTACAAATCATGTATAGACGCATACACTGTACGTACAGGTGTATATAATATATTCTACATATACTGTATATTTATATCTATATATATACATGTATACATATATGTACACATATATATACATATACTTATATATACATGTATATATATATGTTTATATATATACATGTATATATATACATGTACATATATATTATATATATATATATGTGTATATATATATATATATATATATATATTCGTCAGCTTTATCAGAACTAAGACAAAGAATACTCTATATTTTCAATTGATGTGTTACCCTGGTGTAATAGCCATGTACTATAACGCAGAAGATAATGTATTACCCTGGTATATTATCCTATCATGCGTCCTATCATGTATATATATGTTGCATGTATATACATGTATATACATACAATGTATATACAGCAAATATATATTTATATATGTATATACCTGTATATAAGAGGTACATACTATATTCTCTCCGTGTACGTATTTAAGCATGTAAATGTATATTATTGACTGCCAGTACTGTTTACAGAAACCACACGATAAAGCTGACGTTTTCTAGGATGTTGCTAAGCCAAAATATGAATTCAGGATGCAACCAAACATTTACAAAAGTTGTACTTTTACAATGTACATTGCACTTACAAAATGTACAGATCCGTCATGTTGCCAGGGTCTCTTCGTTATTCAAACTCAAAATAACAGACAGACAGTAGTTCTATTTGTTCTATTTTATTTGTTTACGTATTTAAGCATGTAAATGTACTGTATATTACAGACTATTAGTACTGCAGTGTAGAGAAACCACACGATAAAGCTAAAGTTTTCTAGGATGTTAATGAGCCAACATATGAAATCAGGATGCAACCAACATTAAGTTGTACCTTTACATTGCGCTAACAAAATGTACAGATCCGTCATGTTGGTGGGGTCGCGTCATTATTAAAACTCAAAACAAGCAACTGATAGTAGAACTATTTGTTCTCTAGGTTCCGCAATTTGTACTCGTACATTTTAGTGGGCCTAAGTAAATAGTATCAAACTCTAGTAAAGCCAATGTAACGCTGGTTCGCTGGTTCGGCCATTTTGTCTATTCAGCATGAATTATACCTCAATAATTATGGTTCAATTTTGGTCAATTTGGGCTGCAAATCCCCTGATTTAAGCTCTTTCCATTTGGTATAAATTTTATTGCATATTCAAGTGCTCCAGTAATCTGGCTGTAAAATGGGATCCGCCACCTTATCATTCTAGCCAAATGTCTATACCAAACTTGCGGTGCTTAATTTGTACTACTGTGTGCTGCATATCCCGAAAGTTGAACGGTTATCAATCTATACTTGTAGTGTAGAGTACTGGAGACCTACCAAAGTTTTGCAGTACCAACAAATCTAGCCGTCAAATCTGCTGAAAAGCTCTAGACAGATTACACTCTGTAAACATAGTAATTTTTTCACAAGGGCCTTATCCACACTTTAATGTAGCTTAGAAAAACAACTTCAGAGGTAGTTTCTCGTTGCCTTCCTTAGTCCTTGCACAGCCGACTCTTTCCTATTTTTTGTATTCTGTTTTAGAAATTAATAATTCACAGCCAGTGAATCTTCGATTCCACAGAAAGTCGATTAAGCCTAAACTTCATATCCATTATAGGAAGGTCCCCGGATTGCTGGTTAAGTATGTACAGTCTGAGATGGAGGGAGGAGCACTGTGGCCTTGTCACCGATCTGACAAAATTTCGTCAATGGACGCATCGGCAAAAGGGGAGACCTTTAGCCGATGGCGTTTTGAAACTGCCTTGCTTCCATCGCATAGGCAAAGAAGGGTGAGGGCGCGATTTGAGAAGCACGAAGAATTCCAAGATCACCCTTGCTCACCAGTAGACTGGCTTGCTGCCACTGCGAATCTGACAAATCTGCGTTGCTAGTGTTATTATTATTATTATTATTAGGCCTATTATTATTTTTTAAGGTTGTTGTTTTTATTATTATCATTTTTAGGCCTATAATTATCTGTATTATTATTATTATTATTATTATTATTATATTAGGCTACTACTATTATTATTCTGGATTCTATGAAAATATGCACGAATACGGTTTATTATTATATATACATGTATATACAGACTGCGTCAGAAAAAAACTGATCCCCTACAGAAAATTTTCTATAACTTTTGTATCTGATGTCTCTTTATCATGTAAATTTAAACACTTATTCATGGTCCAATTGTACACATATACTGAAAAAGTGATGGAAATATATGCACCACATTTCGAGTTACAGACCTTTACAGATGCTCCATGCCCCAACCTTTTGTAGATTTCTTACATAAACTTTTCTATAACTTTGGTATCTGATGTCTCCTTATCACATAAATTGAAGCGATTATTTGTGGTCCAATTATACATATATGCTGAAAAATTTATGGAAATATATGTACCACATTTCGAGTTACAGATCAATTTGCGCCATACCCCTACCTCTTATAGATTCTCTAAGCAGTTTATCACTATAAGTCAATATAAGTTGCGGATACAAATACTCCATGAGCAAGGTAACGGGATAATACTCCATGAGCAAGGTAACGGGATGAAAAGAATAAAGCAAGCCTATCCTCTGACAGGATGGTCCTTGTCAACTATTTAAAGCATTTGTCGGAAGATTGCAGAGAGAGAAAGCAACTGATAGAAAGGCAGGCTGTGGCTGGCCCAAAAGTACCAGAATTCCTGCTATTATTGCTGCTGTTGAGGAACTAATTGGTTTTCAGGAAGGAGAGTCTGGAACAAGTCGCAATACACGCCAGATATCTCAACTACTAGGGGTTTCTGCCGCATCAGTTCGCATGATTGCTACTACCAAAACAAAGAATTAATGAAGGGTTCTAATCAGGAGTATTCGGTGACAAACTGCTTGAAGAACCTAAAAGAGGTAGGGGCATGACGCAACAAGATCTCTAACTCGAATTGTGGTAATTTATTTCCATGAATTTTTCTGCATATGTGTAGAATTGGATCATGTACTATCGCAAAACGTTTCATGATAAAGAGACATCAGATACCAAAGTTATAGAAACATTTCTGTAGGGGGTCAAGTTTTTTTTGACGCAGTCATTATATATTATATATATATATATATATATATATATATATATATATAATGTATATATATATATTTATTTATTTTTATTTATTTATTTTTCCACTTGGGCAAACAACACACATTCATTTCATTTCAATACACATATCTTTTAATCTGATGTCAAACTAATTGTCTGAGTTCTCTTTAACTCATTGAAAGACTTAATATTAAAATGTCTTACATTTCTTCTGTTTATTACTCTGAGTAATTATGAACCCAATAATATTAAATTAACTCTCTCATATTCATCTATTAGGTCAACAAATGTTTAGTCATCATCATCATCTTCACTTGAATCTCAATTTAACAAGGGACAGGGTTAGAAAATTTTGAATGAATTTCTATAGCTTAGGCGTTCATCAATCTATTGCCATTTCTGAAGTTAGTTTCGATCTTAGTGCTTTGTCACCTATTATGACACGTGCAGACCACGGTTGTTCTATTCTTCAGCAATACAGCTTCAACACTGGTAACCTACATATATGTAGTCATATGGTGAAAATGCCACAGTGATTATTGTAGCGGCACATTTTGGTCAATACTTAAAGAGCCACTCTACATGTATATATCTACATGTACAGGGTGAGTAAAGAAAATAATTACACCTGCAAAAAGTTTGAATATCTCACGCTATTGTTAATATTTTCCAATAATACTTTTACCAATTACTAAAGGACTAATTTCTGATGGGGTAGTTAATTTTCATCTATTTTGGTATATAGATGGGCCAGTTATGCAAGTTTCTGCAGAGCAACCCTCCATTTTTAAAGTAATATAAATATAAATTATATTTAATTTTATCTTTATTTTGGCCCTGAAAAGGGCCGTTGTAGTGGTTCAGAAAGAACCAGTTGTATCTGCTAGCATCACTGCCTATTCGATATGCTTTCCTCCCGCTGCTACGCAGGACTGGAGTCGCTTTCGGAACGCTAGGACAGCCTTGTTGATTCCAGCTTGGGGCACTTCTTCCCAGATCGATTGTAGCACTTCCTGGAGCCAGTGTCGAAGTCGGTAAGATACTCGACCGCGGATCAGATGGTGCGGGGTTCAAATTCTGGGCTCGCCCGTCACTGACATCGCTTTCGAGTGAGGAAACTGACGTTAACCTTAGTTTTACCAGCTTTTTTTACTTCCTGCAATTCTGTCTGATTTTTAGGCTTCGGTCCTTGAATAACATCTGAGTAATATTTTCATTTTAATAGTTTTTTAAAGTATTATTTAACATGTGGTGTACATGTATATTTGTGGCTGTTTGATTCTTTATATGTCATATATCATAATTCAGGCGTTCAGGAGTTAATTAAAGAGCAGTTAAATAACAAACAACGTAGGTATAAATTAAACATTCTCCGTTCACTCAATGTATGCGTAATCCTGCAGATTAGGATTATGAGGTTGTTCTGATCCAGATGGATTAGGCGGCGAGTTGATCGGTTGATAAGCGTGATTGTCAACTCTGATAGTCTGATAAGCCCTGTCGTTGTCTGGGATGTCAGTGCTAAATTATAACAATTAAACATAATTTTAGTGATCTTATTAATGCGATTGCTTAGCCATGAGAAAAGTCAACAATTTTATGTTCAGCTAAATTATCTGATGTAGGTATAAGAGATATCAAAAGCTCTCTGTGTTTTAAGTGGACATGTTTGGTTTTGTTTGTATATTTCGACTCTCAAGAGCCAACAAGTTCACATGCCGGAATTGTATCGAGACATAACCGTATATGTGGTGTGCTATTTTTAATTAAGATTGATCAGAGATATGAGAAATACTAATTACACTTAATTATACTACACTTTCAAATAATATTTTTATCATTATAAATAATTTTACATAATTACTCAACAATGAAGATAAAATAATAAGCGTATACACAAAAAATAAGCGCCTAGAGTATAGGCCATGTCATGTCATGTGCTTATCCAGGGGCTGGTTCCAACCAAAGATTTCTAGGTAGGCCTATAGGTACTATACTTAAATTGCTCAAAATTCTACAATATTAAGAAATGGTTTGACAGATTGCGGGGTAGCTTAAAATTGCAAAGATAGAATTTTGAAGCATCTAAAGTGTAGTGGGGCCTTACGCACCGTGTCGTATATAATTATATTTAGTATTATATAAGCGTGTATAATATAATTAGGTGTAAGTAAATGTATAGTATAATTATGTATAGTTAGTATTTTCCATGTCTCGATCAATCTTGATCATGTACATCACTATGTCGTGTAAATTAAAGCTGGTAAAGATAATGTTAACGTCAGTTTCCTCACTCGAAAGCGATGTCAGTGACGGGAGAGCCCAGGATTTGAACCTCACACATACTGATCCGCGGTCGGTGTATACCAGAGGCATATGGGAAGATAATGTGAATATGGAGCTAATTAATGCTC
>CAJHZI010000425.1:1052500-1215000 GCA_905160935.1 Enchytraeus crypticus
AAAACACTCTGAAGAAAACGCTTAAGTAGAGTGCGTGGTTTATTGCTAGGTCTAAGGTCTCCGAACTGGCTGTAATCCATTGTATTGTAGTATTCGAGAATTTTACACGTTTTCTTTAAGACGAGACCTTTGCAGAAATTTAAATAGTGGCAATCTTCAGATTCTCCCAATGCCACAAATTGAATTTCTTTATCTGCTGGTGATATTGCCCATCCACAGATTATAGACTCCAAAGCGTCAGTGACTGAAATAGAAGAGCCAACTCCTAGCCCAACAATACGTATGGATTGAATCTGCAGTTGATTTATGGATTCAATTGCGCGAGCCCTATCTCGTTCTAACTGTGCTCCATCAACAGTATTTCCAGGGGCACCGCGCACTTTGATTTCTCCAACAGAATTTACATCTGTTATTCCAAATAAGGAGCAAATTCGTGATTTATGATTGTCCCACATTTGATCGGTGTACTCTCTGTGTACTATACCGACAAAAATTGTCGGAATATTTCCAATCGAGGGTTGTGAGTAGCGCATTACAAGTAAAGGATCTTTGAGCGTCACTGGAATATGAGCCTCGTCAATGTGAGCTTGTGAAGATGCCATCGTTGTTTGTTAGAATATCTTCTACAAATAGTGTCAGCAGAAATATAATAATACCGGCTCAAATTTTAAGTTTTCCCTATAAAGTAAAATTAATATATAGAGGGTAATGCTTAATTTTTAAGGATCAAACAATCAATATTTGTATGTATTTTATTGTACTGTCACTTAACACTGTAATATTTTGATTAAGTCTTTATATTTATAATTTTTAAAATAAAGTATTGCTATGATTCAAAATCAATTAAAGAAAAAACTTTAAAGAAATTTAATATCAAAATATACTTACCTTGCGTAATGGCACGTCCAAATTCTACCAAGCTCAAACACCAAATGCGCCACGTCACTAAAACTGCTAAAGGATTACTAAATTTGTTTATAGCAACACCATGACACCAGCCATGCGAAACTACGTGATCATAATTAAAATTAGCGGCTAAGTCAACAATTTAGACTTTCTATTACGCTGTGAGTATAATAGTTATGTACTTAGCTTATGTAAATTCTTAACTGGTATCCACTCGTTAAACTTATCGCTATAACCCATCCACTTAACTAAAGCGTGTTCAACACCCTTAATTTTTTTCTTTTGTAGTACTTTTTCTATTCTGTAAGTTTCTTGATTAGTTTTCTGTAGTTCTTGTTCATAAAAACTACCCTCTAATACCTCATCCCTGATATCTTTTAAAACATAAGTTATAGGCCTAGTTTGTTTTACTACATGTACTACGTATATAGCTTCAGACCAATTTGGTATATAACCTTTTTCAAAGTCACCTTTTATTCGACTAATTCTTACTCTATCCCCAACTTTAAATTTAGGTTTCTTGACAGGTTTCTCTTGTGTAAAAATTTCTACACTTTTCAATTTACTGCATTTAGCAGGAGTCATACCTGTAGTACTATGAACCGTATTATTATATTCAGTAATTAATCTATCAAACATATCAACCCAGTTCCTAGTATTTTCTGCTGTAAACCTTTTCCACATCTTTTCTTTTAACGTTCTATTAAACCGTTCAACAACACACGATTTATGTTCTCCATAAGTAGAATATCTATTAATGTTACTTTCCTCTAACCACTGATCCATATTTTTATTATAAAATTCTAAACCTTGGTCTACCCATATATGTCTAGGACACCTACCCGATTCCTTAACTATATATTTAAAGGCTTCAGTGACAGTGTCACCCCTCTTATCTTTCAACGGTACACTCCATGCATATTTTGAATACACGTCAATAACATTTAACATGTATTTATATCCATAATTTATCTGTCTCCATTCCTTCATGTCAACTAAATCTGCACCCCAAATATCATCTACAGTGTACACTTCTACTTTCCTTTTCTCGAACTTTCGTCTAACAGGCTTATGTAATTCTTCTGCAAGATCTTCAAAGGGTCCTGATTTAAATTTTTGTTTTCGATTACAAAAATTTAAATTGAACCCTTCTTTAAGTTTTTTGAATGACCGAGTCCAAACCTTGCTTTATTTTTCATAATATAATACACTAGTTTTGCCATATTTCTTTGAGTACTGTCAAATTTAGAATCATTAGAAATTTCATAGGCCCTATGTGCTAAGGCTTCATCGCTAATATTTCTACTAGGCGTATCAGTATTTTCTGTATAAAATTGATCATGTAACTTACACATTTTATCCAACTCATTAATCCCCTTGTACCCCTCTCTATTTCTTTGTGTGTACTTTGTACCTGGACCGCAATAAGAATACTTATTTTGATTATTAAAGGACCCATTTTTTACATATTCTCCTTCATTTGATGGCAAGTGTAATTCACCAATAGTATTTCCGATTTTTGATAGAACATTATTAAATACACCTTGACCATTTTTGCTTGCGATAAATTTACATTTTTGCTTACCACATAGTGCACATACAGCAATTAAAATTTTTCTGTTATTTTTAGAAATTCTTTCTTGTATATTTGTTGAATCAGTTACTGCTCTACATTTTAAACAGTACATATTTTATATCTTTATTTAAAAGATATAAAAGATCTGACAGAATGTCAGTATTTATTTCCTAATAACTTTCCATTCTGGGTGTCTGTCCATCAGACGTTAGTCTAAATAATCTATCTGATAGTATTATAGCATAGAGATGAGTTTCAGCAGGTATAGGCTGATTAAATTTTAGTTCTAGACTAATACTCATTACATTAGATCTTACTTGTTCACTCTGATGCCTCACGTCAAATACTATAATAGGATATAACTCCTTGTAACTAAGTAAATTTATTTGATTACCACCTATTAAATTATTTATTCCATAATAATCTTTCTTGAAATTTTCAGCCATTTCATAAAGTTTAACGAAATCATTTTTTGCGTAATCTACATCTATATAATCTGATGGATATCTATCTCCATTTAACTTAACACAAGCTGAGCTTAAATTAACATGATCGAATATAGCTGGATTTTGTTCTTGGGTACGAATCTTATCAGTTTGAAATGAAAGTATTATCCATCTAGGCTTTTCTACACCCGCTGAACTATTTAACATCCAGTTAAAACTACGGACATTTTGAATTACAGTAGTATGCTCATCACTTCTTGCAGAAAAATGTAATGGAATAAGTGCTTTATTTTTCACTAATTCTAATAGTTGAGTTCTTTTAATTGGAGACGGTATTACTTGTGGAATAATCCATCTAATATCATTCAATAATATTTTACCTGTAGGAACGCCATTTGCTCTATGTATTGGTAAATCGTCACTACCTCTTGTAAATTTCAAAATGTGTTCCATATTATATAAGACCTTGTCATATTCTGAGAATCCAAAAATATGAGAAAATGGTATAATGAATGAAAAGTTTCCTCTAGGATCAGAACTCATAAGAAGTTTCCTGCGCACATCAAAACCCTGATTAAAATTATTATTTCTAGTAGGCCTATAGCCTGCTGCAGGCGCAGCCACAGATGCATTAATTTCGTTACTATCTGCACTAGGAGATGTATCTTTACTCCAACATTGTTTCAGACCTGAACTACTGTTAAAATCATCTGGATAAATTAGATAACCTAACATTGATGTAGTTTGTCCAGGAAAATTTAAAGTTTCCATTATTTGCCCACCTAATCTGTACTGAATACTTGAAAACATATACATTATAGCATTATTAATTAAAGCTATTTGGGCATCAGCTGCATAAGCATTATCGTTATCATTTCTAACTAACTGTCCCTTTACCTCAATATAACTTTGAGAAGGAATATAATAAGTATCACTAGCTGGGCTTCTAATTTCAATTGTGTGTCCAAAGTTATTAAAATCTGCTTTACTTTGAGGAATAAAAGTCTTAAAATCTTTTCTTTCAATACTGTTATCAACAAGTACTTGACTTTGTAATATAAGCGCGTCATTTTCTATTTCTGTCTGCATTTACTGGTATTAAAATCTTTTACTTCGTCTCTGATGAAGCAGAAATTAAAATTTCTGAATACCACTACCAGTTACCAATCTTTCCAGTATTTGTTTTGAATTATCATCTAACTGCTTCTTCTTATCAGTAGAGAGTTTCTTTATTAAAGCTTTACTTCCTTCTGTAAGAGCGAAAGCTCCTATTTCCCCTAAAGATGATAACATAGGTTTAGCAATCAGATCTTTATTTTGAGTAATATAAGAACCAATATCTTTTAGCGTATCTACAAAACCGTAACCATATATCATATTTCTTTTAGAGGTGTACAGAAGTTTGTTCTGGACCCCCGAAGGGACATACATTTGATTCTTCTTTTTTACGATCATCTTTATTTAAACAGATATAAAAGATCTGCCCTCTCTAATCAGTATATCAATAGTAATTTTTTCTCCCATTAGGTCAATAGGTTTATTATCCTGATCTGTTAACCATATCCTAATACTTTGTATATCGGGTCTTCCTACAACTGGAAGAAATATTAATTCAGGACTTGGTCTCTCTATTACTTTATATCCTGGGCTTACTCTTTGTGTAAAGTTATAAATAACATTTGATCTAGAGCTATTAACGTAAGTACCAATAATGATATCACAGTGTACCAGTATTGAGTTAACTTTTTCTATATCTATTATGTTTGGTGATTGATGAGTACCCAAACCCAACTTTTCATTTCTAAATCCTAAAGTTCTACCTATTGAATTTTCTACTCCAAAATCTACCATATAGTTTTCATTAGGTATAACAAGTATTGTTTTAAACGTTGGTTTATAATAGTCTATTTCAATTTCAGAAATTTCTTCTGTGAGCTTTATTTTTGAATTAATTTCAGCCAGTTCATAAGCACCCCTTTCAAATGTTATCGTTTTCCAACTAACCCCCTTATCTGTAGAGTATTTAAATTTATTATTAGTTTCTGTAATATTTGGTACAGAATTATAAGTGTGTAATGATAGAAATGCTGCTTCATATTTTTTACTTGTATCGAGGAATATTGGGGGATTTAGAGTTGTGGTAAAATCAGTTGTATTACTAGACAGCGTTAGCTTTGCCATTTGTATTTACTGATTTTAAATCAGTTAAGACGTTACATGTAATGTAACTGTACTTTAGGACGTGACCAAAGGTCACTATAGGTTATTACTCTTTAAGATTTGATCGTGGGTATTCTTACAGATAATTGTATTGTTCAATAACTCATCTAGAATAGTAATAATGGTATTATAAACTCCATTATTACCTGCATGATAAGCGGCAATGTATTCTTCTAATTTTTGAAGTAAATCATTTGCATCACTATATACTAGAGCGTAGTTTGTTTTCGGTCTCCCTTTTCCACGTTTCTTCTTAACTAGTTTCTTTTTCTTACCCTCTCCAACTACTTGCTTACTTTCCTGAATATACTTTAACCTTTTCTTATATTTATCTAAAGTAATCCTTTGTGAATTATATATCTCTTTCTCTCTATCAGACTTCCTAGATAATCGATCATCTCGAAATTCTTGTGCTAGACTTTTTATTTTTGTTGTAACCTCTCTTAGAAGTTCAGGAATTTCATCAATGTTATGAAACACCTCACCTGGAAGTGGAAAGCTTAAGTCTTCTAAATTTTCTATATCTGTTTCATTAAAATCTTTATTTAAGTTAACTCTTGGAGTAATTGGAGTAGATTCCTTTGGTTCACTAAATACATCAGTAAGACCTGACATTTCTTGTATCACATCTCTTAAAGCAAGTCTTTGTTCGTAACCTGGAAGGTTACCTGGACTTTGTCCAGCATTATCTCGAATTGCTAAAATTTTATTTAAATTTTGTTTCTCATCAGAAATTGTTTGCATAGCTTCTTTAGTAGTATTTATGATTGGTTTGAATAATTCTGACTGACTTTCGTATGTTTGTTGCTTACCAACTTTTTCATCTCGGAACATTTCCTTAACCTCATTTTTAACCTTACTGTACGTTGTAGGATCAAATTTCACCATCATATTTATATAATATTATTTTTGTATTTCTAGATGTTTCTATGTATTTCTATGTACTTCTATGTATTTCTATGTATTTCTATGAATATGTTTGGAATATATACTTCATCTTCGATACAGAACTGCGTTCTGCTTCATCTTTGATGAAGGAAGATCTTTACAGACTTTAGTCGGTAAATATAAAGTATCATAATTTAAGAGATATCTTCCACATTCAGGAGGTTCCCAAAGATTGATTACAATATATCCGTGCTTCTTAGACCATGCATTATCACAAAGTTTTTCAAACTCTTCTAAAGCCATATCCCCAGAAATATGTGTATCATAGAAATATTTCAATGTCTTTTTATCTTGATGAAATAAAATAAATATATTAGCATTTTGTCGTATTCCATGCTTTTTTAACTGATGTAAGCTTTGGCATAAATAAAATGCATTTACATTGTTGTGTCTACCTCTGCAAAAGTAATCTGTCATAACTTTTTGATCCTCATTCATAACATCATCGAAAACTACAATATGGGTTTTATCTTTATCAAGTTCTTCAGGGCTTACAATACTCGACTCATTAGGATTGTACAAAGTAATAATGTCATTTGTTATGCCATTGCGCTTCTTAAATTCCTCATTACTGTCCTGGAGATATCTGTAAGCATCTTGAAAAGGGGTTGTGGTGTATATCATCGCGTCATCATATTTTAGAACTTTATTTAGTAAGAAATTAAGCATCAGGTTAGTTTTTCCACACCCCGTACTACCGGCTATTATCATAAATACATTTTTAGGAAAAATATCAGCATGCTTACTGTGTTTTTTATTACCATATAGAGGTATTAGTATTTGTGAAAAGTCTGTTTTTAGAGACATTAGTTCTTCAACTTTGTTGACGCAGAACTTTGTTCTGATTTACTAGCTACGAAGTTGCTAGCTGTCTTCGACAGATTTGGAATAATTCATGCAATATATCATGAAAACTTTGCCTCTTGTTAAGTTCATTAATAACATAAATAGAGTAATGACCGCATATAACTTCATCTCTAGCTTGAATTTTATACGTACTAAAATACCCATCCTTTTCTGAGCAATAATTCTTAATTTCTAATGGTGGTTCAAATCCGAAACTATCAAAGTAATAACAATTTTTACCCTTACTATAAAGACTAACCCAATGGGTTCCTTGACCCTTGGTATCATCCATATTGCATATTAAGCTTTCGTCATTGCTAATCTTTCCTTTTAACTCATCTCTCATAAAAACTCCTTTAAAATTTTTAATTGATTTACATTTATCTATAATATCAAAATTACTTAAAGGTTTTAGTGGTAAAGGAAATTTACGTAGAAATTTAGGAAAAGTTAACACTTGCAAGGTTTTGTTTTTTTAAGTAAAATTCCTGATCCTTCTCGTTCTAAGTATAAACCGTTACCCCAGACAGCACCTCTAAGGCCTTTTGTATTTCCTCCTATACCATAATTATTTAAGGCTTGCAATAATAAATCCCCACTTATTGATCTTGGACCAAAAATGGATTTTCCATTAAACCCTATTTTATCTTTTTCTATTTTCTCCATTTCTCGATTATGTCGCGCCGTTTCAGATACTTGTTTACTAGAATTTACTGCACTGGCTATACCCCCAGCTAACCCACCTGCTGCACCTAAAGCACCTAGAACTGCTGGAATTGCAGCAAGTAGTGGTAAGAAACCTCCAGTTTTTTCCATATGCTTAAGTTGAGATTTGCTAAGTTTCAATTCCACTCCACCCTTAGCTTTTTTAATTTTATTTAATTGAGTTGCCGATAAAGGAAGAATAATATCTCCCGTTAAGTGATCTTTAGGTAACCTTATTACCACTTCACATCCATTATCATAAGCATGCTTAATTTTAGTTGCCTGCCCAGGTGTAAGTTTAACTCCGTGATTGATGTATTGAGTCATCTCCAACTTTGTTGTCGCAGAACTTTGTTCTGATTTACTGGTTTTAAAATATAGTAAATGAACAACAACTCTATTTTAAAATCTGGTTCTATAGGTAAACAAAAGGTAAATGATTCTAGTATTAAAACCTTATCTAGAATTCTGGACAAAGTCCAGGTAGCCTTTCAGGCTGCTTTAGATACAAAACTTGATCGAAATATTACTGAAGATATCAGTTTAAATGATAATAGAATAACAAATGTAAAATTACCAATTAATGATAACGATGTAGCTACAAAAGGGTTTGTTACCGATATTGCCAACGAAGTTGTCAACTTGCAAAGCAAGATTAAAAAAGAAACTACTCTAGCTGCAGTGCAACTAGCCACTCTACATATAGAAGATACTGTGCAACCTGTTTTAAATTCAAAGCTAAGTAAAAATGGAGATTCAATGACTGGTAGTTTAAACATGAATAATAATCGTATAATTAACGTTAAAGATCCTGAAGCAGATACAGATGGTATTAGTAAGGGATATTGTGAAAAATATTTTAGTCTGTTGAAAAATGATACAGATTCAAAGAAAAAATATCTTCTAAATAAGAGTGATAATGTTAATACTAAGAAACTAATGTTCATTTGTCTTCTTGTGGACAGTATGGTAATGAAATATTCTGAAGAATTTCCTATTAAATATGTTGAAGAATTTAATAAAAAATATACTTATTTACAGAATATTACTTCTAAATATAATAAATTATATAATACTGAAGAAATCCATTCTGACGTGGAACGAATTCTTTCTATGTATATCACTGATTTATTGTGTTTAATTATAACAATAATTGAAGAACTACCGAAAAAAATATTTACGGATTTGAAACTATATCTAGTTCGCTCTAAATTAATTACAACACCTGAAGATGGTACACCTCTAATGAAAATTAGACGCTTTATTTCAAAATTTGTGAGGGATTTAGATCCAAATAGAAATAATGAAGAATTAGAGTTATTATTGCAGAAAAATTTAATGTTTATAGATTTAGGGCTTTATTATGTTTCAGATTCACTGTTGAACCAATTTTGTTGAAGAAAAAACCAACTAACTAGTGTAATGATATTCGATATTAATAATAGGATACATATCCATCTCTGACGGTTGTTCTGTTTTATCAATAATGCTATATTTAGCTCAAGTTTCGTTATTTCACTGCTCATTTATTAGCTAACTGTTTACTTATATTCTCATTCAATTTCTTTATTCTAGCTTGATTTCGCATAAATATTCTTTTAGCTCTATCATTTATTTCACAATCAGTAGAAGGAACAATTACAGTTTTATTTCTAAATTCCATTAATCTATTTTCATCATAATTCCCTAAGTTTTCAAGTTTATACTTTAACTCTTCTACTTCTTTTTCTAACATTTCTCTATCACAATCCACTAGAGTCAATTGCTGCATAGTATAGTTTAGAGCTTTATATGCAACATATTTATCAATAACTTCATTTCTAAATCCTTGTATTTTATCTGCATCAGATAATTTATTCATTTCGGAAAGAATTGGTTTCAGTTCATTACTCCATTTAAGCTTTTCGTCTCTAGGTATCAGATCCATTTACTAATGATAAATTGGCTAGACTATTCTCAATTATTTCATTAATTTCTTCATCATTAAGAATTTTTCCAGCTTTTATTATAGGTCTAGATTGCTTTGATTTGGTCTTAATTGGTTTAGCTTTAGGCGCTTTTCTAGTAGTTGCATGGCCCATGAGTTTTAATGCATTATTTAGGGAATTATGACTTATGTGATTGGATTTACAATATTCTGATTTAGTAGTTTTCTTATCTATATTCATGTATTCCTTTAAAAATGTTATAGCATGTTCCCTATACTTTATTAATTTCAATTCATTAAAATCTTTAGGAATTCCTTGCTTATTAGTCTGAGTAAAAGATCTATGTTTATCTTTAACTTGTTGCAATTTAGATCTTACCCTCTCTTTTTCTGAAGGTAGATAAGATTTAACTGTAACATTAGATGTATTCATTTACTACTTGCAAAAGAATTTGCTACTCATTTGCTGCTACGGTTCCTCTCCTAAAAGCAATAAATTCTTTGCAGTTGCAATGTATACACCAACCTCTCTTTTCCCGAGTGTATCCTATGACGTCTCCTAAACATCTTGTACATCCTTTACAATGACTGTTCCAGTACCAAACTGGGTATTGAAAATTTTCACCATATATCCTATATATTAAATTGAAAGTATCAAATGTAAGTTTATCGGTATTAATTCCATATTTCAACATGTGTTCTAATTTTTTATTGTCGTCGACTGATATTTCCCCATAAATTTTCATTAATAATAATTTACTCAGAGCTATATCTTCTAAAGTTATTACTTCTTTTGAGCTACGCACTTGTTTAAGCTTCTCATTAAGATGAGTCTTGATTATAGATATAGAAGAAGAATACCCAAACCCTAACCTTTCTTCTTCTGATATCATTCTTAAATAACTTAAAATATCTTCCTCTCGGGTGTCCATTTTATGTGCCTCTTATTTATTAGAGGATTCTATATATGAAAGAAAATTTTTAACGTGAAGTATTGTTTTAATATGGTCTGAGTAATTATACAGTGTCATGGTTTTATCGCAAATTTCACAGTAGTATTTTTTAGCTGCATATTTCTTATAAGCTCTTAATTTTGCTTACTGTCTTTCCTCTTCTGTATCATACTTTTTCACTCTTCTAATTAAATCACCTGTTAGACGATCACTCATTTATTAGGTAATTAAATAATTAAAATAAAATTTCAATATCCATATGGTAATGTATATATTTCATTATCGCTCACTCTTACTATACGTCTTTTATCAAATTGAAATCCCCATTGCTTTAATAAATCTTTTGTAAATATCTGACTATTTTTAATAGTAAATTGAGTATATTTAATATCCACATTAGAAATACTACCTTTAATAAGATCTACTCTAGCTTGATGATTCATCTTATTCTCTGTTTCAGCTGTTACTCTGAATCCTTTAACTTTTCCTTTGTATTTTCCATCATCTAATATATATCCGTAATCTTTTGATTGAGCACAAGCCCAAAATTCAATGTACTTGCCTTTCAATTCATCTGTCCATTCTCCTAAGGAATCTCCTATGTACTTCTCAAATATGTACTTATTAGTTTCATCTTCAATATAAACAACACTATCTGTATCCATGTAACATACACTTTTGCCCAATCTATCAATCATATCATATAATCTTAATCTAGCCCAAGCTGAAGTAAAACATGCGATGTAAATATTAGTATTATAACTTGTTTTTACGAATTGATCTTTAGTTTCATAGGATGCATAAACTATGGAATCATTTAAGAATGATAGAGACAAGCTTTCTATTTTATCATTCAGTACAGTTTGATAGAATTCTACCTCGTTATCTATATATTTATTTTGTCTATGTTTAGGTACTTGACCAAATTTACCCCATAATGAATTTAAACATATTTTAGCTATAAATCTTAAACCTGGATTATATTCTAACTTACCTAATTCAATACCCAAGTCCCGGGCTTTTTGTCTATACTCTTCTTCAGAACAATCAAATTTACTGCTTTCTAGTTTAATTTTCAAGAACTTTTTTATATACCCTTTGAATAAGTCATTACTAGTGCTCTCAAAATGTTGTACCTCATAAATGTATTCAATCTTATAACCTTTTTCTAGAGCTTTCTCAATTTCATTAGTACACCAAATCCCTGTAATAGCTCTTTCATCATCTGTATGAAAGCATTCTCCATTTCTAATATTGTAACATTCACTGCAGTTTTGCTTCATAAATTTTCTAACAGATATACATTCTGCGCACTTTTTACCTTTACAATCTGATTTACATTTTACAGGTTTTTGATGAATGCATTTTAAATCTATTCTATTCATGCATGTTCTACATAACCCAAATAATAGTTTATGAGCTTGTTTAGTTTTCTGCTTGTAAGGTAGTACAGGTTGATATAAATTTCGTGGAGGTATAACTTTACAATATATAAAACCAAACCAATTGTAATCATATTTTTGAGGTTTAATTATTCTAGTAGGATGACCAGTAGGATATTTATCGTAATACATAACTGTAGGATACAAACTTACTACATCTATATATCTTCCTCTTTGTTCAGTATTTGCTTTACAATCATGAAGTAGCTTTATCGGTTCACATCTACCACCAAAAAAACTATCTCTTATGTTTGGGGGCTCCATTAAATCATATTCACTTAAAGATATGTTTTTCATTTCAGCTTTATTATCAAATTCATGTTCCCAAATAGTTTCTAAATTATATCCAGCTTCTCGTATTGCTTTATCAATTCTGCAAGTTTTTTCATATAATTTATACATATACTCACCTGATACTTTATTCATTGTTAATTCATTGTAACAGTTAGGACATCCGTGAAAGTAACATCCGTGAAACTGATATATTGCATTATTCTCTGCGCAAAAGCCATCTACTTTTAGTTTCTGAGCGTTATTTACTACAATGCAATGTTCCCCTCCATTACAAGCATGTTTAATATTTATATTCTGCTTTAAAGATTCATGTTTAAGCCATTTTATTGATTTTATTGAGTAATTATCGGTTTCAAGCTCGTTTATAACACCAATAGTATCTTGGGGTAAGAACTCATTTCTAAAAATAGCTTGACAAACAGAAGCTATCGTCATGTACTGAAATGGATCTATTTCGGATATCTGTAGGAATAGTTCTCTTAAATTTAAGCAACCCCTTCTTAGTATATCTACATCAGATTTACAGTATTTATACATTTCTTTCTTAAAGTCAAAGGTCTGATCTTTTTCATACCATTTATCAAACACCTCTTTATCTTTCTTAACCATTTGTTCATAACCATAGTATTTCTTATCAGGATATTTTCCAATGTAGTTTTGATTTTCTTCTTTATTAAATTCATGTGGAAAGTACCCTTTAGCTAATTCTACTAATCCAAAGGTTTCAGGAAAATCTCTCAAAGGTTGCATTGTAAAAGATAAGCTATCTATAAATCTTATGTTATAACCTCTTTTCACCTCAAGTTGCAGTATTTTTTGTCCGTTATATATTACATTTGGTTTGGCAACTTGTGTATGAGATATGAGCCATTCTTGTACAAATTGAAAATCGTAACCTTTTCCATAGTGAGCTATAACAGTATAATCTTTATGCTTTTTAGTAAATACCCATGTACAAAAATCATTGGCGTTATGAAATATATACTCATCTCCATTAAAGTACTGAGCTATACAGTAATTAACTATATGTTTTCCATTACTATCTAAAGTAGTTTCGAAATCATAGAATATGTACTTTTCGCTAGGTTCCCTTAATTTCTTTCTTTGCATAAAACATTTATGTTCTCCAATATGCCAATCTTTACAGTTTGAACAGAACTTTTCTCCACATTTATGATCCTCAGGTTTTCTATCTTTAACTTTGAAAAATTTATAGCAATTCTGACATACGTATGAATGCTCAATGCATTTTTTATTTTTGATATGATTATCGTAACATGATTGACTATAAAATACCTTTCCGCATGTTTTGCATTTAATTTTATTTTCTTTATTACATTGAGTAGGATTTTTACACGCCTCACATTTCAGTTTTTCAGCTGCTTCCCATTTCCTAGCATTGGTTCCTAGAAAAGCTGGAAGTTTAGATATTACACTGTAGTGGTTATTATTTAAAATTAAATAAATTTTTGTTGGTTTGGATAAACCTGCGTATATCTGTCTAGTGTCCATACTGTATATTTGCACTTCTATATCCAGTTTTTCTTCTATTATCTTTATATCACTAAAATCATTTCCTGATTCCTTAATAGGAATAGAGTATATTCTGTGAAAAGCTTGAGCTAATACTGTTTGTAACTTCTTTTCACCTCCTTGACGTAAATATTTTACTTCATTGTCTGAAAATATACCTTCATTGATTTTGGTATGGATACCTTGTCTCCGGAAATTTATATTTCTTATTTCCTCAACAGTTAACTTATCTTTAAAAACTTCCTGTAGTTTATCTAGATTATAAGTTAAACCAACTAATATTGCTCTTACTAAGCATATTGTGTCAGTGTTCTTGATTTGAACTATACAATGTTTATCGTCGAGATTAGATATAACATTCGGTCTTCCAGTTCCTTGAGGTAGTTCAATTGCAGTTAATTTAAAAGTTAATTCTTCAATATTCATATCATAGTAATCTATAAAGTAATTGGTCCATTCTGTAAGATTATTGACTACTTTATCTTTTGATAGTAAGCACGTATGGGGTTCCTTGCCTGAAGGTGTTTGAATACTAACTTGAATTCTTATGTTTTGGGGTAAATACTCTGTCATCTTTGCAACTAATTCAATTATTATTTTGTGTATATTGAACAAATTAGCTGTACCAGACACTTTCCAATGGGTTAGTGTTGTTCTGTACATTTCATTGTAGTATTCATATACTTTGCGTATAGAAAATTCATCATCGGAATCTTCAGTTTTAAACAGAGGTTTTAAGAAATGATACTTATTATCAGGTTCTTCATCAGTTTTAAATTTTCTGTTGACTATCTTAGAAAATATTGTTTTGTATTTATTTTTAAGTTCCTGATCAGGGTTAATACTTCTTAAATAACCTTTCTTATTTGACAATTTAGCTGCTTGTTTAGCTATGGGAGTAAATATTTTGCGATAGTCTTTAGTATATGATTTCCATTCTTTGTCCGTTAATTTACGGGCTAAAATTATTTCCACTTGATTACGATCTAACTGTAAATTAGAAAATGGTTTTAGTTTATGGAGCTCTTCAATTGTTAGTACCATTTATAGTACACAAAATTATATGAATGAAAAAATCTAGTACTCAAAATTACATTCACTGAAATATTAATGAGCAACATAAAGTAGTCCTATAATATTTGGGTCGATTTAAAAATTAATTTTTTCAAGATATTTGCTCGAGAGAAAAAATAAGGGGCAACTAGGCTCTAAAAATTGAGCCTTTAGTAGATATATGGTACCTTCAGTGGAGAAACTCTTAAAATCCTAATTTGAGCGAGCGTGGTGAGCGAAAATTAGGAATTTAAGAGTTTGTGTACTGAAGGTACCATATATCTACTTATCTATCTATCTATCTATCTATCTATCTATCTATCTATCTATCTATCTATCTATCTATCTATCTGTCTGTCTGTCTGTCTGTCTGTCTGTCTATCTATCTATCTATCTATCTGCCTGCCTGCCTGCCTGCCTGTTTGTCTGTCTGTCTGTCTGTCTGTCTGTCTGTCGATTTATCCATCCATCCACCCATCCATCCATCCATCCGTCCATCCATCCATCCATACATTCATCTATCTATCTCTCTATCCATCCATCTATCTTGGCCTAAATGGTATTACACTGCTATGAGACAACTGCAATATTGCTATATACTATATTGATGTAGTAATAGTAGCGGTGTATTCTACAACACTGCTAAATTAAAAACTACTATGAGATTATTCTTACACTTATCGAAGACAAGACACTTTTGACCAACTAACTAAATTAATTTACTTAACCAACAGGAGTCCAATTCATTGTTATTTGACGTTGAGGTTTGATTTCGGTTAACCCATAGATTTACAGATGATCCTCTTACTATACTGACTGCTCCCAATGACCCAAATATGCTCAGGATGACCAACGTTTTATCCTAAAGTACAGAAAATATTGGCATTTCCCATTTTACTTTTACACGAAAATATGTAGGCTTACTATAATGTGCGAGTTTCTTCATTTATTTCCATTAGGCTTACTATAATTTTAGGCATAATGAAGCCAAGGGATTTCCATTTTTCGTAAGAGACAAAATAAGACTGTACTGAGGAAGGCACGTTAAGTATCCTTAGACACCATTTAGACACTTTTAAATAATTCATTTTTAGCTATCAAAATTTCTATTATCAATCTTCATCCGATAGGCTATTTCTTATTGTCCATTTTAACGTCTCTAATTGTCTACGCCAATTGTTAATTCAAATGACCACAGTACAATATTATCGAAAGAGCATACGCCTATACGATTTCTATACTAGTAAAATGTTGATATGAAAATTTTATTTAAAACAAATTAACGCAGGTTAAGCGATTCAGTGGCTAATCTAATATATGATACTGAAAAAGGATGCAAATTACAAATTACTTTGTATCCAAATTACAAGGTGGGTAATAAATTAAATGGAAGAATACTCTGATGTTGGAAATAATCTGCTGAATACAACTATTGGACAGTACAAATTAATGATGGGCATAATAGTGAAAAGTCGCTTCCTGTAGCAGGTCCCAAGTTGTAGAATGAACTTCCACATTTTATTGGACATTCTGATAAACCTGAGAGCTTCAAAAAGAGTCTTAAGACACATATTTTAGCTAGATCATTCCATGTAAATTCTGCTCACTGGTAAGTCTCTCAGATTACGATATTTAAGTTATATTACATATGATAGTCATTTGATATTGTAGTGATTTTTTTCTGTGTAATTAAATTTTTTAAAATAAATTTGAAACGTTTTTCTGTTCTTGAATAATTAAATATTTTGAGGAAATTGAGAAATAGAGAGGAATCATAGCAAAAACCTAATTCAATCCACTAAAATGATTCGTGTCCTATATCTCTAAAAATGGTTTAGTTCTATGGTCTTAACGCAAAGTTGTGTAGGGCCCCATATATACTTACAACAGTTCGTGAATTTGACTTTTCTTTCGTGATGCTGATCACTCCAATGGCAACGAACTATACAGAAACATAGTATATATTAAATGTATAATAATATTATATATTTAGTACATAGTAAAATAGTTCTAGCGTATATGTAGGCCTATATATATATATATATATATATATAATATATATATATATATATATATATATATATATATACAGTACATATATATATATATATATATATATATATATATATATATAAATACATATACAGTATAATGTATATATATATATATATATATATATATATATATATATATATATGTATACAGTATATGTAACTCACCATATTAACATAATTTTTTCGCATTCTCTAAATAGAACATCATAGAATTCTAGACAAATACATCGTGCGAGATAATTTCATATGCTGTTATATACGTATATGTATATGTATTGTACATATATACATGTACATATATATATATATATATATATATATATATATATAATATATTTATGTCATCATCATCATATTACCTTAAATCCCAGTTTAACCAGGGTCGGGATACGAATAGACCTTCTCAAGTCCTTCCTCTCCCACACCATATCATCAACCAATCCCCTGTTTTAATGTCTTTCTTGATCTCCGCATCCCACGTCAATTTTGGTCTACCTCTCTCATCTGCCTTTCTCACAATATGCCTAAGCCATCTCAATCTCGACTTAACCAACCTATCCCTGATCCCCTCAACGTATACTTAAGTCTTAATAAATTCCGCATTAGGAAAAATGGATCTAGTGCACAAAAACGATGCGAAAGGTGCTTGTCAGATAATTTAATAAATGATGCTGCACTGAATTCTCTACTAAGAAATGTAGAGAAAACAACTGAAAAATAGAAGAATCTGTAAGCTATAAATGCATCAGAGTCAGCCCTTTGTTTGTAACGGCCATGTAAAGAGAAAGAATGGAAGACTCCTTTCCAATTTATACATAGTATATTAATAATTTTATGCGCTACTGCTAGGTGTTCCCCGTGTTGTGCTCGGGTGTGGTTAGACCATTTCGGAATTGGGTAACCGCAAACAATCTGCTGCGTGTACGTAAGAGGTGACTAAGAGAGGAGCTGAGGATGGCTAGAGGGGACCCACCTCACCATGAAATATTTCCCCCAGATTTAAATGGTAACTAATCCATCTAACTGAGGAAGGCAACAGGAAATTACCTCAGAAGTCATATTTTCCCAAGCTATAGGCTACATAAGGTATGGATAAGGCATATACTTTGTGAAGGGATTAACTGTTGATCTAAGGAGTGCTCTTATGGAGCGAGAAAGCTGACTTTGAGTATGAATATATACCTTAAACCTGCCACTTGGCAGTGCACTGAAGAGAGAGACTGCAAGGCACGCTGTTGTTCTGCATTCACCAGATGCATAATTGCGTGATATTAACTGTGGAATCCTGTTCCAGGTAAGAGGTCTTCATTTCGCTAATACTACCCCTGTTCTAGTGGACTGGAATTGAGAGGTACACCGAATTGTGAATGCCTATTTATTATTCAGAAAGCGATTGACTTTGACATTTTCCTATATTACAGAAGCGATTTTGAAATTATACCAACCAGTATCAAGCGAAAATTTAATTTAGAATATGAATGATATTTAATATTAATTTGATTGGCGAGCAGTTCGAGCAGTTATATGAGCATAACGGTAAGGGGTATGTGCACATTTATACGCTTACCAGAGCGGCCGGTATCCAAATCCAACTGTTTTGGTTCTGTGAATAGTTGGAGGAATCCTTATTAGAACATGCAACCATTGCAGACGCGATGTCCAGAATTCCGCACATTCCCCCCGAGACAAGCAACGACATGCCCAGTGCAATCCTAGTAGTTCCTGAAAATTTCTCGAATTTTTTGGTTTTCTGATGAGAATCCGATGATGGTTGAGCTACATGGTGTTGAGTAGCAGAACAATAATCAGCTGGAGAAGCGGCTGGCACATTCAATGCTTTCTTATAAAGTGTCGGATGAGTGGATTCGTTAAAGTCACTGAGCGGCACATGCATGTGTACATTATTGCCTAAGCTTTCCATATCCTTCCTCCAATATACAGCTTAAGAGAAGTAAGTCAAGAATACTCTAGCCTATATTTCAAATAACTTCAATTTAAAACCAAATTTTTCATTCAATTGGAGTAATGCCTGCTATTAGCCAAATTAGTTTAAACAATATTTTTAAAAAAGCTGTGTGAAAGTGCCTGTCTGTTCTCGCTTCAGAAGTCCTTCAATTGCGACTCTGATGTTGATTTTAAATTTAGAATACTTAATTTAGTATTTTTAATTTCAGTCTAAAATAACTAATTACAACAAATCTCTAGCGCATCGGCACTTACAGGCTTTAGTTCATCAGTGTATCCTTATATAGAAAAGGCAACCATTACTAATAATCATAGAGTGAAGTAACCAAAGGAAATAGAAGAAAATAAACAAAACTATAAAATCATGTATAGACATATGCACTGTAAATACAGGTGTATATAATACATGCTATAGGTATGTTCATATATATATATATATATATATATATATATATATATATATATATATAGGCCTACGTATATATTACAGTATATACATGTATATGTATCTATATATATGAATACAATTATACATATAGACCTAGGCTATATAAAAGGTACGATATTCCATATTCAATCCGTTTACATATTTAAGCATGTAAATGTACTGTATATTACAGACTATTAGTACTGCAGTGTAGAGAAACCACACGATAAAGCTAAAGTTTTCTAGGATGTTAATGAGCCAACATATGAAATCAGGATGCAAAAAACATTAATGTACCTCGTACATTGCACTTACAAAATGTACAGATCCGTCATATTGGTAGGGTCGCGTCATTATTCAAACTCAAAACAAGCAACAGACAGTAGAACTATTTGTTCTCTAGGTTCCGCAATTTGTGCTCGTACATTTTAGAAGGCCTAAGTAAAGAATATCAAACTATAATAACGCTGGTTCGGCCATTTTGTCCATTCAGCATGAATTATACCTCAATTATTATGGTTCAATTTCGGTAAATTTGGGCTGCAAATTCCCTGATTTGAGCTTTTTCGTTTGGTATTTATAACGCACCGAAGTACGCCAACAATCTGGCTGTAAAGTGAGATCCTCCACTTTATTATTCTCGCCAAAGGTCTATACCAAACTTGCGGTGCTTAATTTGTACTACTGTGTGCTGCATATCCGGAAAGTTGAACGGCTATCAATTAATACTTCTAGTGTAGAGTACTGTAGACCTACCAAAGTTTTGCAGTACCAACAAATCTAGCCGTCAAATCTGCTGAAAAGCTCTAGACAGATTACACTATGTAAACATAGTAATTCCTTCACAAGGGGCTCCGCCTTATCCACACTTTAATGTAACTTATAAAAACAACTTCAGGGGTAGTTTCTCGTTGCCTTCCTTAGTTCTTGCACAGCCGACTCTTTCCTATTTTTTGTATTCTGTTTTAGAAATTAATAATTCACAGCCAGTGAATCTTCGATTCTATAGAAACTCGATTACGCTTCAGATTCACTACAGGAAGATCCCAGTTTTGCTGGTGATACGTATACAGTCTGAGATAGAGGGTGGAGCACTGTGGCCTTGTCACCGATCTGACAAAATTTCATCAATGGACTCATCGACAAAAGGGGAGACCTTTAGCCGATGGCGTCATGAAACTGTCTTGCTTCTATCACATAGGCAAAGAAGGCTGAAGGCGCGTTATGGGAAGCAAGACGAATTCCAAGACCACCCTTGCTCACCGGTAGACTGGGCTTGCTGCCACTGCCAATCTGACAAATCTGCGTTGTTAATGTTATTATTATTATTATTATTATTACTATTATTATTATGGTTATTATTATTATTTTTATACTCGATTCTATGAAAATATGTATGAATACAGTTTATAATCTTTTAAATCTGATGTTAAACTAATTGTTAGCTTAGCTAAGTTCTCTTTAACTTAATGAAAGCCTTAATATTTAAATGTCTGAGGTTTTTTTTCTATTGAATACTCTTGGTAATTTTGAACTCAATACGATTAATTGAACTGTCTTATTAGGCTATCAGGTCAACATATGATTAGTCATCATCGTCATCTTCATTTGAATCTCAGTTTAACCAGGGTCAGGGTTAGAAATTTTGTAGCAATTTCTGTAGCCTAGGCGTTCACCAACCGATTGCCATTTCTGAAGTTGGTTTAGATCTTAGTGCTTTGTCGCCTTTTATGACACATACAGACCAAGTTTGTTCTATTCTTCCGCAATTCGGCTACAACACTGGTAACCTACATATATGTAGTCATATGATGAAAATGCCACAGTCATTATACTAGCGGCACATTTTGGGCAATACTTAATAGCCACACAACACGCATATGACCATACATGTAGATCTACAGGTATATGTACAACTGTACATGTACATACAGACTGCATATATTTAGTTAGCTTAGTCATTGTATGAGATTTGTAATCACACTAACGGCTCATCCGCTCAAAAGCTTTCTTCCTTTAACACTTTCTTTTAATATTCTTCTTTACATATGAAAAATGAATACTGTATGATTTAAAATATTTACAGATCAAACGATGCTTCAAAATCATTCATTTTTTCCACTTTCCTTTCCATTTTTATTTCTACTTTTCTCACGAGATGCCATCGCGGAAAAGGTTAGTTCATTCACAGATCTTCCGCAACTTTTTTCATCCGGGTTTTGATTGAACTCAATAAACATTAATAGTTTAAGATTAGAGCGGATTCGTCGCTTATTTCAGGCAGAAATAGTCGTAACTGAAGAAGGTATTCGGATAGCTGGCTGTCTGCTGGACACTGTCTATGTCGATTTTACAAGAGTAGCCCTCCGAGCAGTGACAACTTCTGCAACAACGCATAGCAAATATTATATGCAAATTGATATGAAAATTGATATGCAAATTGACATGCAAATTCAAATGCAAATTTATATGCAAATTTATATGCAGTTTATAAAATCTACAGTTTATAGCTTACTGGCTGCAGCCAGTGGCGATGTCGGTAAGATATTCGATCGCGGATCAGTATGTGCGGGGTTCAAATTCTGGGCTCTCCCCTTTACTGGCATCGCTTTCGAGTGAGGTATCTGACGTTAACACTAGCCTTACAAGTTTTATGATGACTGAAAATTGTTAATAAAATAATTAATATATTATGACTTCATAAAATTAAATGAAACTGTAACTTTAGCTTGAGATAACAAATGTCAATTTTACACAAGTAACCCTTCGTTCAGTGGCAACTTCTGCAACAACAAAAATCATGCATACTTACAAGGGATTTATAAAATCTGCAGCTTATGATGAATGAGAAATGTAAGTCAACCAATCAATAAATTATGCCTCCGTGAAATTAAATGAAACTATAATTTTAGCTTGAGAAAGCAAATCGGATTGATGCTAAGCTGTGGTTGCTAGAGAACTTCTAGAGAAGCAACTGTAATTGTAATTTTAATTATAACTGTAATTGTAATCGTAACTAGCTATCGAGTGCATATGGAGTCTGTAGGACTACTGAATTAAGTAACGATTCAATGCGTAGTAACAGAATCCATTACTTTAATTTTCAATACGTCATGTCCACCTCCTATAGTGTATGTAGACCAGGAACTAAACACAGCGTCTTATTGACACAAATAACAACATAATCAGTCTAGTAGCCAGGAAGCCGTCACGTGTTCGTTTTCATCATATATTCATCAGAATTGCGCGATTCTCCTTAGCCATGTACATTAGTAGTCAATGACAGTCACCACGCACTAGGCCCACGTGTTAAAGCATGTTGCAAACACTTTATTACACCTTGCACAACTGAGATTTAACTCTGATGTCTGGGCCAGCTGTGAATCGAATTCATATCCTATCATCATCGTCATCATTACCATCATCCTCCCTTGAACCCCAGTTTAACCAGAGTTGGGATGCAAATAGATTGTCTCAAATCCTCTCTGCCTTACACCACACCACCAGCCAATCCCCTATTGGAGATTTAAAATTCGTTTAAATTTTTGTAGCCATTTCTTGAGCCTAGGCGCTCACCAACCGAATATCCTTTCTGACCCTGGTACGGATTTTAGTGCCTTAGTAACTTTCTACGACACGTGCAGTCACCGGTCGGTCAATTCTTCAAACAACCCGGACACAACACGGGAAAGAATTTATATCCTTTATAACAACAAAAACGCAAAGTGACTAAAGAGCCAGAGACTTGCCTGACACTAGTACTAACGTGTTCTCGACTATCCTGCATTCCTCTCCATAGGGAATCAGCCCCTCAGTGACCCGCATGGGAACGCTACAGATCTCCCAGGCACAGGCAATGCTTGGAGAGCACGACGTCTACAAAAGACAATTCCGCGATGAACTAGTTAAATAGCTACAAGAGACTATTTAGCGAATTAATGAAGTGTATAATTGTACAAATTTATATATTATTATATAATAATACAATTATATTATATATATATATATATATATAAAATATGATATATAATATAAATAATATGTAATATATATATTATTATATTTATATATATAATATATATTTTAATATAATATATATATAATATATATAATATATATTATTATAATTATTATATTATTCTTGAGTATATTATTTTATTATCTAATATTATATTATATTATTAGCATTTAATTAAATGGTCTTTTTAATTAGTCAATTTATTAGATGCCAGCGATAAATAATTTGTTAATTAATTAATTAGATACAGTGTTCTATTCTCAAGTGGAAGAATCATTAACCTGACTACGCTGTAATCCAATCCAAGTACTCCAAAATTAAAGATTCGAATCTTTAGTCAGTTTGCTACTTTTTTTCGATGATTCTAAACCATTACACAATCTATCAAAGATATAAGCTAATCGAAATTAAAGAGTTTCGAAATTGATGTCTGAAATGATTTAGATATTTTTTAAATTTATGAGGACTTTAAAATTACAGGCAGGGCCAGGCAGGTGTTTCAAATGAAAGCATCAATTTTCTCAAACTTCAATCTATTCGATGAATTAAAGTGGCAAAAGCCTATTTAATAAATAAACTATTCTCTGAAATTATTCTTCTCTAGAAACAAACAAATTATAGCTGCTGAGAAACCACTAGGCCTACATACATGTATTTATAAATTGCCCCGATGTCTGCCTAAAAATTGGCTATAATTATTTTTTGACGAATACAGATGATTAATCACAAGATGTAATAATAGCTCAACTAACTTTATATTAATTTTTTCCATTGGTCATGCAAATTTTAAGCTAAATTTAAAAATATTTTTTTTAAATTTTAGGTATTACGCTGGCTTTGGAGCGGAAATCTGTTAGATGTTTATTTTGCTATTCATCTTCATTCCAGTCTGATTTAAAATTTGACGATATTTCGAAAGTTTGCTATTGTTCTGCGATATATTTATAACATAAATGCTCAAACACACTAATATTATCTAACTTAACAAGGGACAGTCATTTTACTATTACGGTATTTTACTTCTTTCAATTTCGGTATAGTTTAAGAATTGAAACTAATTATGCTCGCGGTTGGTAATATGAGGGGTTGGATTTGTTAAATTTTTCCAAAAAGTTTGTTTGGGGGTCGAAGACTTGCCAGGGGGTCCCCATGTCTTTATCATAGGGGGTTTTAAACTAGGATTAAAACTTTAAGGGGGTCACAAATCTGCCAAGGGGGTTGAACCGCTCCACCCCTCCCCCCACCAACGCATTTTACCAGGTTATATGCAATAAGTAGTTTTCATTTCTTAAGGCAATCAACCATTTACATACACAGCCTGTAATCATATCTCATGTAATTAGAGCAACTGGCGATTTTCTTACAAAAACTGTAATATTTCTAGCAACCAGGGAGAAATTGTCAGAATTAAAATCTGATTAGGCCTATACGATTAAATCTTTCAAATTTTTAACGCTTTATTATGAGCAGTATTATTTACTGAAGTAGATTCCCGTTGCCTTCCTCAATATCTTCGTTAATGGACTCTTGAACATAATTCGTTTTTGAATAGTCATTCTCAAAAGTTTTGTTTCTAAGAAGGTAAACAATGAATCTTAAAATGGTTCTCCTAGAATTTCCGGCATATTTCAGAAGTGATCAAACCGTCAGATAGTAATAATTTTATAGATGGTAGCATATTGTGGGTTATAATTTATACAATGAACCCCTAAAAACAGTATTTAGAGTCCGGTTCTTTGCCTCAAGTTATAGTCAGGTACACCAATTTCATGAGTCGGTATCACTTATGTAACAAAAGTGGCACAAACCAAAATGTAATTAACAATAGGCCTATATATATATATATATATATATATATATATATATATATAAAATCGACAGATTATATAAATGAGAGATGATAGCAACATTTATGTAGAAATATTTTGAATACTTAAACTTTAAGCTAATATGATATCTAGAAATTTATTAGCGTTTCAACATCAAGATCAGATATTAAAAAGATGGTACCGGTATAGAAGCAGATCTGGAACAAGCCACAAGGGTCATTATAGCTAAGATGGACAGTGTTGCGATCGTCATTGCCAGAATATAGTCTTAGTCTGCCTCTTTTTCTGCTTCAACAAATAAAATGTAAATATTATTTCATATTTAAATAATATTTCGCCACTGGCTGGAGCCAGTGGCGAAGTCGGTAAGATACTCGACCGCGGATCAGTAGGTGCGGGGTTCAAATCCTGGGCTCGCCCGTCACTGACATCGCTTTCGAGTGAGGAAACTGACGTTAACCTTAGCTTTACCAGCTTTTTATTTAAGCTGTCAGTTCGATATCTTGTTACTTTGCGATATTTTATATCAAAAACAATCTCTGAAGTGTTTTAGTCCAATATAAAATTAATTCTACTGCTGACTTTTATATGAGGAGTTGAAGCCCAGTACTTGCCCCACACTATTCTAGGTAAGGAATTGAGCTAAGCTTGACTTTAGCACTTTTAACTTTATACCTTTTTCTTCCGATTAGTTATGATGAATTTTGCTGGATTGATACGTTTTGAAAATAGTGTCAAAACATTCAACGCATTTTCATAATACAACAGGAGGATGGTTCAAAGCAAAGTTGTTATTCTCAGGACTTTGTCAGGGACGTACCTTACTAGAGGGGGGTTTTACGAGTGGGCCTGTCACAGCTGTTCGGTGATACAGTTTTAGGAATTATGACAAAAAACTATGACAATTATATGACTTATGACTAAGGGCCTCCTGAGCTCTTTTCATAAGCTGCTACGCAGCTTTTTATTTTGGATAAAATTCAAAACTATAATTCATGAATTATTCCAAACTCTGGAAAAGAAAATTTAGGAAAAGCCACCTGTTGGAAATTGATAGTAAATAGTCTCCAATCCTGCATGAGCTGATGAGTTGATAACAATTATTCTCTAACGGTCACAGAACACACGCTGCATAATTCTACGGAATGCTACAAATTTCTATAGAATGCTACAGAATGCTACAAACGTCTACAAAATGCTAAAATATGTTACGTAATGCTACAGAATGTTGCATTATGCTACGTGAAGTTGCATAACGTTACAGAATATTAAAGAATTCTACAGCAAGACTAGCAACAGTTCTCTTGTAAGCAGATTAAATGTCGTAAAGTTTTTAAAGTCTTTTTTTGTAATGCTAAATCTAGTTAGTGATTGTCACTTGCACTTAATTAAAGGTGAACAACTCAGGTATCTAATTAAAATATGCCTCGATAATCTCAAATTATAATTTTAAACCGAAAAATTAAAATGGCAGTGATGTTATAATGCATTGATGATGAAAGTTTTTCTTCTGATATTTTAAGATCATTTAAAAAGACGCAGTATTCAAATGATTAATAATAGTAGTGTATAAATGTGTATACCTTTACTAACAAGGTGAGTCTCGTATTCACCAATGTTAAAGAACTGTGAGTGAGAAGCGAGATCGACAGAAGAATCAGTTTTAATGAGAGTTTCTCTTTATATATGGTGTGCATGCCGGAAGAATGTAACAGAAGAAATTGATATCTTCAGTTAATAAAATGATTACGGCTTTCAACCATTTGGTTAAAGACATAACATTAACAAAACAGTGCATCAGATGTCAAACGTTAAATGAACACGTGTCTATTCTTAGCTCAAGACTGACACTTAAGAAGCAATTAACTTCAGATTACCAATTAAATAACATTAAAATTGAACAATAAAACCTGCTCAATAGTACATGTAAAATTGTACATAATAGTCGATTATGTACTAATATATTAATTCCAATATCCTGGGTTTCCTTGAGTCATTCCTGTCAACACTGCGTCTTTCAAGATGTTCACCCATTCAAATACTAACCGGGTCCGGCTTTGCCTAACCACGCCAATTAACGAGTAAGCAAATTTAATTGCCCTAAAGCCTTAATTTGATCATATCGAATTCGACAAATATAGTCTAATAGCAAATTTAGGTCTACTGTATATTTTTAAGCCTCACTTATATTCTACTTAATTACGAGTCCAAGATACTAGTTCCCATCTAGTCTTCGCTCACGCTCCAGCCAAAAAGCGCTCAACAGATCAAACTTTTTTCATCTTTGTGGGGTTATGAGGAATGTTTCTTTTGAAGTTTAATTATAGCCTTAGCCTTCATCAGAGAAAAGTGCGACTTTTGAGTTATTTTCCATAACCTTCCTCTGCCATTGTTCAGTAGTTTCCACGCGCATATTATGGTAAAGTTTTTCTTCGGATATTTTCTTCAACCACAAGTATTTATTAAAAAGTTACAAAATTTAGACTAAATTTACAATTTAGTCTACTGCCTCTGCATCAGTGATTCTCAAAATAGTATCTCTAGTGTTTCACAGGAAAGTTGTCTGAATTGGACTGTTGAACCTACGCTGTTTTTAATTAATTACTTGCATGTTTTTTGATTCTTTCTATTGCCGATTAAACATATACACGTATCTTCACTCCTTAAAGTAATGTCGTCTTACGCGACCGATTTTTTTATCACCTGAGCGGCATCGTTTATTATATTTTTCTCTTTCTAAGAACATGTGGTTTAAAATCGTTGGCGTGGATAGAATTGTAGTGACATGTGATTCGAAAACGTCCCTGACATCGTTATTGCATGAGGAAGCCGACGTTAAGTCTTCACTCTTTATTTATTTTTATTATATCCATATGAATCGCCGCCCGGCTACTCGCGATCAACTAGCTACTTATAAGAGAATTGCCAAAGCATATTGCATAAAATATTTGTAATGATTAAATATTGTATTATTATTAGTAGTAGTAGTCACAGCATTAATATGAATAGTATTATTATTATTGAGAAAATAAGTACCCACTCTGTAATAGCGAAGCTGAAACGTCTCCCGGTCGTGAGTACAATTATGTAATTTCACTTATGCAATTACGTGCATGTTATTACATGTAGGCCTACGCTATTACATATAGATCATTAAATGTATGTTCTGTGTTGTTCTTTTGCATGTGCTGTGGTAAGTTATTTGCTCTTTAACTACCTGTAAAACTACAGGTAGTTAAAGAAGAAATAACTTACTACAGCACATTTATAGTTCTCAATGTTGTCGTGGACGCCAGTAGCACGTTATAATAGTGTTGTAATAACTCGCTGGTCGGATCACACTGGATTCTAACCCACGGACTTCAGTGCTTCACGGGATTGGTAACTTTACTCAAGAAGATACCTAACTGGCTAACAAATTGAAATATTCAGACAAACTAAAATGAGCCTTTCATAAGATATGAAGAGTCTCTTAAAGATTTTCTGTTCAGATGATATCCATTGCTATGAAAGAGCCGCAGATGGCTCGTTCCACAGTTGTGCCACTTAGCAGAAAATTTAAAAGCCACTGAAAATTTTATTAGACCAGTTAAGCATCAGCAGAGATTGTGCTACCTTATGACAATAGACAAGAATAAAACTTCGCATGTGCGCCTACGTATTTAGTGCAATTATGATTTTGAAATTTCTTTATGAGCTGGAATTTCGTATTCTTTAACACAATGTTTGATATGTTCATTGAAGAGACGTCTATTTTACTTTACTAATAAGTTCATAATGAATGTTATGTTGTGTACGTAATTGGAGAATATATTTGCGGGGTTAGATATTTAAACAATCTTTTAGATCACTACAGCCTCTTAAACAGTCGCAATCGCACGTGGCTTAGTGAAGTTATCTATACAAGTAATTAAAGTTCACAGAGGTCTCATGTTTTCAGAAGTAATTCTAAAAATATCTTGCGTGCATTTTACATGTAGACTAGATGCCACTATGTTAAAAATGATATAAATAAGAAAATAATCTAAAATGATATAAATAAGCTTACATTCTGTATCGGTATCGTGAGCGTATAGTCAACGAAGATGCTGCATAATGGCTCACGGTTCTTGACTACATTATTTATCAGGTTATTGTGTCATCAATTCCATCACTTAACCGTACGTATTGAACGAGATATTGATTGATTAAAAGGATTATACAGTCATATATATATATATATATATATATATATATATATATATATATATTTAACGAAAGCTTTTTAATGTCGGCAGAAACTTTAGACTACTCAGCTATAACGTCGCATCTGGTTTAGCCTCTTGTACATGTATAGTTACCTGATTTGTCTTACATCGTTTTCTCCATATAAATTTATGTCGTTTTCCCCACCAATATTTGTATAGATTTCCAAAATTATATTAAAGATCGTTTCTCCATCTATATTTATATCGATTTCTTTAATTACATTTAAATCCTTTTCTCCTATTATATTTATATAGTTTCTCCACCTACAATTATATAGTTTCTCCACCTACAATTATATAGTTTCTCCACCTACAATTATATAGTTTCTGCACCTACAATTATATAGTTTCTCCACCTACAATTATATCATTTCTCCATCTACATTTATATCGATTACTCCACCTATGTTTGTCAAATCAAGTCACCTAAGCTGCATATTGTGACAATGATATACTGGGCGTTACTAGCGGTATCACTAGTTGAGAAATATGATTTTAAGGAAACTAATACATTACTCTTTCTTTCCCAACTATTTAATTAATGAACTAAATCTAATATTCTTCAGGTTCATCCACTCCTTCTTCCACTGAATCCACCCCAACCTCCTCGTAATCCTTCTCCAGTGCCGCTAGGTCCTCCCTAGCCTCTGAGAACTCTCCCTCCTCCATGCCTTCCCCCACGTACCAGTGCACGAAGGCTCTCTTGGCGTACATCAGGTCAAACTTGTGGTCGAGGCGCGCCCAGGCCTCTGCTATTGCCGTGGTGTTGCTCAACATGCACACAGCTCTTTGAACCTTGGCGAGATCACCACCGGGTACTACAGTGGGTGGCTGGTAATTGATCCCGACCTTGAACCCTGTGGGACACCAGTCCACAAACTGGATGGTTCTCTTGGTTTTGATGGCAGCGATGGCTGCGTTGACGTCCTTAGGTACGACATCACCGCGATACAGAAGACAGCAGGCCATATATTTGCCGTGACGTGGATCACACTTCACCATTTGATTGGCCGGTTCAAAGCACGCATTTGTGATCTCTGCGACAGAGAGTTGCTCGTGATACGCCTTTTCTGCAGAGATGACTGGCGCGTAGGTTGCCAGGGGGAAGTGGATTCGAGGATACGGGACAAGATTCGTCTGGAACTCAGTCAGATCCACGTTCAGTGCGCCATCAAAGCGAAGAGAAGCTGTGATTGAGCTCACGATCTGACCAATCAGACGATTTAGATTCGTGTAACTGGGACGCTCGATGTCAAGGTTTCGACGACAGATGTCGTAGATGGCCTCGTTGTCGACCATGAAGGCGCAGTCAGAGTGCTCGAGGGTCGTGTGAGTGGTCAGGATGGAGTTGTAAGGCTCCACTACAGCCGTAGAAACCTGCGGAGCGGGGTAAACTGCAAACTCCAGCTTGGATTTCTTTCCGTAGTCAACGCTTAGACGTTCCATAAGGAGGGATGTGAATCCGGATCCGGTTCCACCACCGAAGCTGTGGAAGATTAAGAATCCCTGGAGTCCGCTGCACTGATCAGCCAACTTCCGGATTCGATCCAGTACAAGATCTACGATCTCTTTTCCCACAGTGTAGTGACCTCTGGCGTAGTTATTGGCGGCGTCCTCCTTGCCGGTGATGAGCTGCTCCGGGTGAAAGAGCTGACGATAGGTTCCCGTCCTGACCTCGTCTGTTATCAGTGAAATAGAAAATTAGTGCAGAACTTTGTGAAGCTATTCTAGAAAATGTTGTTACGCATTCGTTATAGAAAGGTAGCGAATTAATGAATAATGAAATGGAAACTACTGCAGAACTCTGTGAGGTTATTGGTAAAGCTAAGGTTAACGTCAGTTTCCTCACTCGAAAGCTATGTCAGTGACGGGCGAGCCCAGGATTTGAACCCCGCACATACTGATCCCAGGTCGAGTATCTTATCGACCGCGGATAATGTAGAAAATGTTGTTCGTAAGATACATTCGTTTAAGAAAAGTAGCAAATTAGTTAATAATGAAATAGAAAATTTAGTGCAGAACGTGAAGGTGAAGTTATTGTTGAAAATGTTACGTATGATGCGTTGGTTAAAGAAAGGTAGCGAATTTATGAACTATATTCAATTATGAAAGTTAGTTAATAGATACTTGTAAAGAAAATAAGTTAGTTAATAGATACTTGTAAAGAAAATAAGTTAGTTAATAGATACTTGTAAAGAAAATAAGTTAGTTAATAGATACTTGTAAAGTATGCATCCAAACCAAAGTCAGAAAGAGTATTTTGTTGGTGCGCGCCTAAGCTCCAGAAATTGCTACAAAAACTTAAACGAATGGATAAACTTAAAGGAAGTCTATTCGTAACCCGACCCTGGTTAAACTAGGATTTAAGGAAGATGATGATGAATAGATACATGTATGAATGTGTAGATATATGAATAAATGCAGCAAGATTTGATTCGTGAGCAGTCTTATGTCAATGCACACGTATAAATATGTATAAGTACAATGCATATTCTTAAACATCTCAATTGAAAATTAATCATACCAATAAAGCAGGTACAATATTGCGATTCTTTATAAAATTAAAATTTTATTTTATTTGTATATCTGACGACTCATTGTAAACAACCCAATTATGAAGATTGCTGTTAAATATTTTCCTAGAAGGCATCCGGTTTGATGTTAATCATGGTTATACGTGCGTATTGGCAAAGCGTAGCATTGTTGTTGAGTGTAAAAATTCTGCTAGTGGTTCATAACTCGGTCACAATATTAAATTTTATCTACAGTTATATACAGATGTATTAAATTGCTAACAATTTTTTTAGTAAATACCTGTCTACATCTATGGCATGCATAGTCAGTATATCCTCTTTAGATACATGTATTTGACGGTATGTAAGTCTATTTTATATAAGCCTATTCTTAAAGGACTATTTCTTTAGCGGTGTCATGGCTGGTGGCCGGTTTTGGAGACAAGTTTCGGACTCGGACTTTTTAATCCTTTCCAGCATTAATTATATTAATTAAATTAATTTGTTTTTGGGGCCAATTAGCGTAAAGGTCTGATACGTGATTATTCTTACTGTGGCACTAGAGATACCCTTTGTTGTTGCCTAAACTGGGCTTTGAATCAAGGCAACTTTGTTTAGGAGGCGAACATTCAAACCGTTGCACTTATATCCACATTCACTTTCATGTTGGATAATTGATATTTATACTTTATTTAAAAAATATATTTTTTAGAGATTTTAGCGTATGCAACTGAATGTATGTACATGTAGGCCTAGTTCTACTTTTTGTACAGATTATACTACAGGTATATTTAGTAAGTATATAGGCCCTATGCGCAAATTATATGTTAACTGTTAAACGTGGCAGCTATTTTCTCGAGTTTTTGATAGAAAAACAAATCGATTTACTGTTTAAAGACTGATTGTCAAAACAACAAACGATCAAATCTAACGAATGTTATAATTTACGTATAGTTACTGGCTGGAGCCAGTGGCGAAGTCGGTAAGGTACTCAACCGCGGATCAGTAGGTGCGGGGTTCAAATCCTGAGCTCTCCCTTCACTGACATCGCATTCGAGTGAATAAACTGACGTTAATCTTAGCTTTATCAGCTTTTACTCGGAAATCGTTTATTTTCTAATAACCAACCTACAACGGTAGGTTCGAGATCGACGAAAACGGCCCTTGGGACGTGACGACCCTGTCCGGTCTCGCAGAAGAAGGTGCTGTAGGAGGAATCTCCGCTACCGGCTGTCTGGTCCTGGGACATCCGCCCGTCCGGCTGAATCCCGTGCTCTAGGCAGTAGAGCTCCCAACAAGCGTTCCCCATCTGGACACCTGCCTGTCCCACGTGCACGCTCAGACATTCCCTCTTCAATCAATCAATGCAGTTGATCGATCGATCGATCGATAAATTAATCAATTATGTCAGTAAACCAGCAATTAAATTAATTAATCAATCAATCAACTCATTTGTCAATTAATCGGTAGATCAATCTATTATATCAATCAACCAGCAATTAAATTAATCAATCAATTAGCTCAATTTTCATTTAATCGGTCGATCATTCGATAAATGAATCCATTAAATTAGTCAAGCAGCAATTCAATCAATCAATTCATTTGCCAATTAATCTGTCAATCAATCCATAAATTAATCAATTAAATCAGTCAACCAGCAATTTAATTCAGCAATTAATCAATCAATTAAATGTAAGGCTTTCCTATGTCGTAACATTTGTGAAGGGTTCACATTGTTGTGAACAAGTGATTGTTTTTGATTAATGTAAAGTGGATATATGTCCATAACTCACATTTGTCAATTTGTCAAAATGCTAATCATGATAATAATAAAGGTTTAACGTCCGTTTCCTTATCCATCCAAGGATGATTGATAAGAGCTTGAGCTTCATAAACGAAGTTAAGCAACGTCGAGCCTGGTTAATACTTGGATGAGTGACCACTATATAAAACCCAGTGTTGACCGGTTTGAATAAAATCCCCAGGATATTGGAAGAGTATTCCTAACCAATGCTGACTCTAATGTAAACTATAATTGGTCTATATATAATCCGCTGCATTGCACAGTTTATGTAACGATCATTAATAATAATGGGGAAAACTGAAATGGCGAAAATCAGCAAATTAAGCAACAAAATTGTAACATGTGCGTTTGTCATATGTGTAACCAAAGTAAAATTAAAAACACGGTTTTCGTACAAATATTAATTTTCTAAGAGATAGAACTACCTATATTAAGTAGTAAGACAGACATGCCGTATTTATCAAAGCAACATAATGTTATAGTTGCTACTACAATAAATGTAACGTTGTAAAAGCGTCTTACCATTGTTTTCGATCTGTAGGACTAGTAAGTAATATATTCAATAAGTATTATGTCAAAATCCACTGACAATTGACTTACTATAGTCTCGTCAGCCAAACTGATTAGATTTAATTGTCTATTGTAACTACAACAGGAAAATTCTCCGCAAAATCTCCCGTGAATAACTCCAGAGCTACGGCTTATGAGATTTATCTTCCGGCCCGTATATAATTTAGGCACAGGATTCCTAACCATTCCAATCCAGCGCAGGCTCATCCGTGGAACATCCAAGGTTACAATCCGGCCTATGGTCCTGACTACGGCTGGCTAGAATACTTTGGACTATTTTTTCTTCTTGATTATAAGAAGCGCCAGGACGAGAAATTGGCTATTTTTACTATCAAAATTAGAATCCGGATAGAACTTGCTTAATGACTTGTTTGCTGGAAACAGAAGGAACACACTTTAAATTATCGCTTTGCTTCCAGGAGTGTATGGCAACACATAGGTACAAAAATGTTTTACATACAAACTATTATTACAATAATCGTCAGCTTTATTTAGATTTGTAGTGAGCAGTAATACACTAGGGATTACTTTGAAAATTTGGTCATTTTATATACAAAAATGTATATAAAATGATAATATAAAATTGTTTCAATTTTGTACACCTAGCGTATGATTTACAATCGTTATTTTCATTTTGCATTTGCTTGTAGCTGATTCTACTTCTGTTGTTGATCTTTTGAAATTAAACATACTTTTCTCTCTACTAATTGTTTTTATTCGCTTAACTCCAGGGGCCTAATTTGAGCTGGGTGTTGACCAGTTTGGACACTTACACGAGTGGAGTGGGAAGATATGAATTCCAGATGTTGTTGTCCGTATCCTTGTCCGTATCCTTGAGATATTTAAGGAATCAAGATTCTATTTTAGTGTGGATATTTTGAACTGTCATGTAGGAACTGGTCTATCTTTATAAAATTAGTATATTTTTATAGGTAAAATAGACCAATTTTAATGTCATCCAATAGTGTTGGATATGATACTTATGCTAGAGGTATATCACTACCATAGGACACTATACAATGTATCTTAGCAACAACAGTGCAACAACAATACCATTAAAGCTGGTAAAGCTAAGGTTAACGTCAGTTTCCTCACTCGAAAGCGATGTCAGTGACGGGCGAGCCCAGGATTTGAACCCGCATCAACTGATCCGCGGTCGAGTATCTTACCGACTTCGCCACTGGCGAAGTCGGTAAGAGTGATACTGTTGTCCATGACAACATCGAGCATTGTGGAATCAAATCAAAACCGATGAGCAGATTGAGGGATCCATAAACGGTGCGAGCCAAAGTCCGAGTCATAAGTTCAAGGAAGGGTACTAGCGGAATGGAGGTTTACGTGCTGGTCTCAGTTGGCATTCTGAATGTATCGTTATCTAATACAAATGAAACTTGTACAGTAATCATGTAAACCCAACTGAATTCTCCAGAAATAATATTTCTAAGACTACGTTCAGCTTGGCTCATGTCCTACATAACAACAACTAGCATTCTACAGTATACCAAAGCTAACTAAAATAATAATTGAAGGACGTTGATGTCTTCATTGGAGAAATTACTTCGCCGAATAGCAGCAGACAGAGAGTGTATTTGATCAGCCTGCTTTGGTTTTATATGTTATCTTTTATTGTTCATTAACTATTCCACGTGTTTTCAACAGATGACATAAGCAATTATTATATGGAAGATGACAATGATGATGATGATGATGATGGTGAAGATGAGGATAATGTTGACATATCATTCATTCAATTAACGAACAGTTCCTTGATATTTACTATTGATAATTCAGTCAATTCCACTATCGTACCAGTTCGCAAGGTATATAAATTTAATCTCCAAAACGTTACACTCCGTACAAAAACAAAAATGCCAGCCATTGTTTTCAAAGTTGATTTTAAAAAATAGACAAGTCATGGCGAAAAATTATCAAATGTCATGTTTTCAATGCATCAGCTTTGTTTAGAGTTTCAACACCTAAAACTCAACAGTTCATTGATATTAACAAATTCTAGGCACAAGGTGTTAAGGCACAAAATAACAGATATAAGAGTTGCAGTCAGTGACTAGTGGCACGCTGATCTACCAGGGCCTCCAAACCTCATTCTTAATACAGCACAAAACGTTCTGATTCGCTCTGTAGAAGACACCAGGCTGACCAAATACAGCCCTCGGCGAATAATAGACGTCACCAACATTAGGTTCTCTATTCTGAGGAACAACCAAGGCTGGAAGACCCTCTTGACTTACCACGACTAAACGACTATCACAGTTTCTATAAAACATTGGTTGTGTCGTTGAGCTAACACTACTCGTAATGTCTCGACTCGGATGAGAGGCCAGTTTCAATAACGGGTTCATCTGCGACATAACGTTAATATCAGAAGCGCTGAGAGCTGACGCCGTCGAGAAATCAGATCCACATTTGATATTTTCCACCGATGGAAGAGATGAGATTCGTGGACTGCTCGGACACTGAGGAATGGCACCGGAACTGGATTTAGGAGATAAATGTAACACAGCATTGGTGACTTTATCAAGATTGTCATCATACCGCGGAATCTGATTTAAAACTGTGTTTGTCATGGTAACCGGATTTGAATTTCTCATCCGGGATTCATTGAATAAATTGGGGTCGGGAATCTGTGATCCGTTAACGGAAAGCGGAGATGATACTTTTTCCTCCTGTTCAGCGGGTTCCCTGTAGGCTGTAGGTGTCAAGTAATGAGTTAACAGATCCTGTGAAAATCTATTAGATTCCATCCGGAACAGTGGATCGGTTTTAACGGAAGGTGACGTAATCAGAGATTCTGAGCGTGACGTCATAAATGACGATGATGACGTATGAGAAAGCCTCTTCTGAAGTGATTTCAAATGTGAAACTGTCATCTCCAGAATATCCGCTTTCTCCATCTTGGAATAACGGGATTCCTGTAATATAAAAATTAATTCATATATAGTAAGAAAATAGTATTAGCATGAGATTAATAGAATATGGTAATCTTAGAAAGTTACAGGAAAAAAGGCTATAGTAGGCCTAATATTGGTGATATTGATTCAATAATATTGCAGTAATCTTAACATAATGCCATTTCATAAGCCCTATACTGTAACTGCACTACATATTCTAATTTGATTCAATAGTTTATTGTTTAATGCTATAATATTCTGTTGGCATCTGATTTTATCTGCTAAAATATTGCGGCACCATGATACCACCATCAAGTTCTGCGAAACAGATCACAGCAGTTCAGATATTGAGACGTGGTTATGGAAATAGCGTGATATCAATTCCATTCATCAGATGGCGGCACTTTACTGATTCACAAGTTAGACTGCGTTTGGAAATTTAAACTGAAGTACTAAAGCTTAATCCAATGCGCTACCACCCTATAGACGTCAAATCACTAAAGGTCGTTGGTAGGCAGTGTTTGTCTAATCATGAAATACATTCCTGCACGAGATGGCACGTCAAGTACGGGTGCTCAATAAAGAGCAAACTGATAAAACCCCGATTGTTGTTGTGAAGTATGTGGCATTGAGTATTTAGTATCTGCAAATAGCGCTATGCTGATCATTCAATCAATTAAAGGACATTTCATAGCACTCCATATTGCTGTGTGTAGCTGAGGCAAAAGAGAAAGACAGAGAGAGAGAGAGAGAGTGAGTGAGTTAAGAGAGAGAGAGAGAGAGAGAGAGAGAGAGAGAGAGAAAGAGAGTGAGTGAGTGAGTGAGTGAGTGAGTTAAGAGAGAGAGAGTTGTAAAGATATGGAAAGATAATGAGGGTGAGAAGTACAAAGAGGAAAAGTACAGTTTATCACTTAAACTTTTTGTTGGATGAAGCTATTCATAATATTAGCAACCTTCAGCAAATTGTTTGGCAATAGCTCTAGTAAATACCACTTAGATAACTATCTAGCTAACTTTTCATCATCCTTGACATGAAAAGTTAGAAAGGTTTCTGTTCCAAATCTAATTTCTCTTAGAATCAGATCTTAACAGTGACCTAAAAATTATAAATTCCGTAAAGCGACAATAAACGAAGACAAGTAAACGAAACAATGGAAATGGGACAGCAATTTTTATACTGACGTCAAACTGGACTTCATCTGTACAGGCAGAATTATGTTCAGTGTACATATACCTAATTGGACCCTACTTCTAATTACGTTATCTATGGCACTCTAACCCTGCCTTCAGAAGTCATAGAGAAGTCAGCGATTTTTCCGAAATCGGCTCGTATAAAATAATCCATTAGTGGCTATCGCGGGCATTTTTCTATGGAGGCAAAGCATCGAATCAGGTTAAATGATGGTAAAATACTAACGTCCTTATTCATCGCCTCGAGGACTAGAGTTTTGAGTTGAATTAAACATTCGTTTATTCTCTCCCTTCTTCTTCTTTCGATTAACGGCTTCTTAATCTATGAAAGGAACATTAGTTATTTATTAAAATTAATTATTCATTAATCAGAATTACAACTGCTAAACTAATTAACAGCATTTTTAATTCGAATCAAATTAGTTTACTTTTAAGAATGAATCTGCATGATGCATATATGAAACAAAACAAAATGGGCTTGGTTAGATAAAACGTGAAATCAGCGAATAAAGTAGGCCTACATTATTGTATCACATTCTACGCATAGTTGCAAAAGGCAACCAAAGCCGTTATCGTGAAGGCAGCGAAAAATTATCTCGGAATCTTCATTGGGAAGTTAGATGCATTCGGAAAGATATGTAGTTGTGATATTTTCTTAGATCAATTTGCTCAATATGTGCTCATTAACGAGAGAGATAAAGAATTGCGAGCAATCGGTTCTGCTATGAAACTACTATTCTAAAATACGCTAAAGACTGAAGCGTGCCAACAGAAGCATAGATCAGGATTCAGTGCAAGGCAAATGTGACTAACTTTGAAATTGGCACTTCTACATAAAGAACAGAAGCAGAAGTAACATAAATGTTACAAGTTCTAAATGTTAATAAGTTATAAGTTATAAATGTTAATAAGTTATAAGCCCCATAAATGAACAGAAAATAATAAAGATATATTTCGCGATGCTTACCTTTCGAAGCTGAGCATTCGTTGTCTTGTTTCCAGCATGAGTGGAAGAGGAAATCACTCCAGGAGAGATGCAGCTAGACATCCTGTATCCACGATTCAATTCAGTTACAATGATCCGGAAGGCGCTTCGTAATTTATCCCGTATCCAATGGGAATCGCTCCAGAAATCTATAAATTTTATAAAAGTTCAGAACTGCCAGGAATTGACTTAAGACACCGTTAATTATCTGTATCAGAGTCTATGTCAGAGATTATTTCCTTAATTTCAATCGATGCTTTGCTGCGATGGATTTCCTAACAACATCTTCGTTCAATTTCTTTATCAGTACTTTATTTTCTGCTCTGTAATAATTAACTGACCTACTGCACCTTATGTTGCCGAGCCTGATATAACTCTAGCTCCAGGTTCCAGCAGATAATATAAGGATGTTCTAATGAAGTCACTAATAAAAGCCGAGCCTCTGCAATGCACTGCTTCTGTCGATTAAATGAAGATCGAATTTTCTCACAGTGTCATATCTCCCTCTCTATACTCGTCAACTCAAGTCATGTAATAAAACCAATAATAATAAGTCAAGTCCACTCGACTCCCTCCCCCCTACCTCCCCCTACCTCCCTCTCGCTCATCCTCTATCTCTCTCTCTTTCTTTCTTTCTCTCTTCTCTCTCTCTCTCTCTCTATCTCTCTCTCCCTCTTCTCTCTCTCCCTCTTCTCTCTCTCTCTACTCTCTCTATCTCTTTCTTTCTTTCTCTCTCTCTCTCTCTCTCTCTCTTTCTCTCTCTCTCTCTCTTTCTCTCTTTCAGTTATACCGAATGATGTCTGCAGAGACACGCATACCATCAGTCGCACATCGAGAGATACGAAAGCGAATGCGGACGTAAAACAGAGTTGACATTAATAAAACCTTTCACACGTCGTCAGTTAACTGTTAGAATGCACTGCAGTGCTGCCATGACTCTTCGGAAAACACCTTGCGAAAATTTGTTAACATGATCTGAGTTGAGATAACCAGTATAAAACTTAACGTAGTCAATTAATTTAAGCAATTATATCACGTCACGATGCAACTTTTGGTATGTAATAGCCGTCTTACAATGACGATATTAATTTTGTAAATACACTTATTGATTGATGGTATCAGGAATGAAATACCCGAAACATTAATATTAAGAGTCAAATTTTAGTGCAACTTCGTAACATTTTTTATTCGATATCGCAATCAGCGACAGAATTAGTCAATAACAAGACGCCCTTCTTAACTAAACAATGTAAATGGCTCCGAAAGGTATCAGACCACTTGCTATTGATTCTATAGCATCGGGTTTAAAAATCCCAAAAACGATAACATCGAATTGTTTAGTTTTGCCAAAAAAAATCACAACATAACCTCCCCTCCCCGATGGAGGGGCACGAATGGGAGAGGGGGGATATCTGATGTCAAAGCGGTGCTTGTTTTCTTTCACACGACCAGCTCATTATGTGAAATCAGCTGATAGGTATTTAATGCTTTGCTTTCTCATACTAAGTATTTGATTGAGGAGAGAATGTGTATAGCCTTCGACAGAAGTTAATCCAATCAGCAGCTTATCGTTGCATAAAAATCATCAGAAAAATTTCTATTCTACTAAATGTTGGAATCAGTTAGAAAGAGACAAGTCAACCTTCGCTACTTTGGTTATTTCTCTCTCTCTCTCTCTCTCTCTTTCTCTCTCTCTCTCTCTCTCTCTCTCTCTCTCTCTCTCTCTGTACTCTTCTTTCAAGTAGCAAGTCCATAATACATATTCGTGCCCAGATTCAGCTTTCACGCTCGATATAGAGCACTCCAAAGCACAGCATAGATCAACAAGTTAATCACTTCACAAAAGGCAATGAGTTACCCATATCGTATGTAGCCTTTAACTTGGGAAACATGGCTTCTGATGTGGTACTTAGTTAAATAATTCATTAGTTAATTGCAGATAAACTCTCTGAATTTAAGAGGATTGTATAGTAACTTAAGAACAAAATAACAGTACGTTTAAGTAGCGCTTTTATATAAATAATTTCCTTGTGTTATCTGGTATTTATATTTAATTGCATGCTGACTCTGGCATCGACCTATTCGAAACTATAGGCCAAACACAGGTCTCCGTAACAATCTTTAGTAACCTATTATCTTAATCCTTAGCAGCGGATAACATTATATTATAATACCTTAACACCTTAATCCTTGAAAACTGAACATCTCAATACCATAATAATTCATAGTAACAATATTTTACAAGCTTCATAAAATCGGCAATTTGAGACATCGAAAGATATGCATTATAAAATGAATTTAAGCTGATCTTCCAAACCAAATATGGCATTTATCTTGATAAGTTAACACCTCTGCAGGCTTTGAAGCCATTCAGCGGGGTCATCTAAAGCGGTGATATCCGATCACCAATTGACTCCAAATGGCCGCCAGTACCTCTGTCTCTACGTCTCGATGTATCTCTCGATGGTTGCCGGCTGTTTCGCCTGCGGTTGCACTGCAGCACAGCTATGCGCCTATCAGAATTGCTTCGAGCAAGTTCCCACGCCGTCAACTAGTCGTTTTCTATCCGTCAATGATCATTAGCAGTCGGTAATCTGTTTAACAATGGTAACCTGGGGTAGTGCCCATTTCTGACGATTGTAACGTTGGGGGGCAAGGCGCCTTGTGACCCTTGGGGTGTGACGGCCCCTAAGCTCGTTAGGGAAGAGCCAGGAATGTATGGATGAATAGAAATCAACGTTAAGTTAATCACGTCAAATGACATTAGCTTTACACTTGCAGGTATTTCTTGCTTTTGAAATAAAATTGAAGACTGGTTTGATGATGCTATTAGGTGTCTACGGTGATGTCATCTCGCTCAATAATGAGCATACCATTGATGAACTTGTCTGTCTGTAGCAAGTACATTATAAGAGAAAGAGTTCATAATGACCTAGTGTATTTTAGTGATTTTACCCTTTATTTTACTCAATATCTGCCTACTTAGTTCTAACAAAACCCATAGAGTTCTTCTAAAGTCTAATTTCAGAGTCTTCAAAAATAACATCATAAAAGTAAACAATTCTAAGGTGCTAGAGTATTGCTCCGTTTTGATCCCGGGAAAATGATTCCAGAGTCAAACCAATACACATGAAGCGGACTTTGAAAAATCTTGGTATCCACGAAGATATTTTTTGTAGAAAACTTGTTAGGCCTGGTTAAGAAATAATCTTTGTTATGAAACCAATTTGTCGATAAGTGTTCATAAGTTAGTGAACGATATATCGAATTATTATCATATGAATAGAAATATGTGCCTTGAGCCTGGAAAATATCGCTAAAGCTCAAACAGTTGTCCCAAAAATTCATAAATATTACGAAATAATAAGCAACTTGCAATTTCAATACAACTTGACTTAGATCTTGAATTTCAATTTCTATACAACTTGAAAATATTATTAAAACTCAAACAGCTGACCCAAAAATTCACAAATATTATGAAATAATAAGCAACTTGCAATTTCAATACAACTTGACTTAGATCCTTAGTGTAACGAAATCTTTAAACTACAGATTAGCGCGAGTTTATTCTGCATTGTCACAGACAAGCATTGTCATGGAATGTCTACCATCTCTCCAGTCAATCTACATCATTATCATGAACTTAGCATTCCGGGCTATTAGCAAAGCGATCATTTAGGGGTTGGTCCGCAAAGCCTCCACATTTCTCAACTGACGCGGCGCCACCTGTAACATTATCCGGTCTCCTAGAGTGGGGTCTGATGCCTACCAGTTGTCGAGCGCCGGCGCCGCACCTCTGACCACCGGATCTGACATTAGAGGCGCGTGCTGAGATGATCGGCACACTTACACTGCTGATATGTGAAAACCACGCCCCCGCGAGAGCGACGTCACAATCGTGGAGTGGTGATAGGCTGGAGGTGATTCTCTGACTGAATCCGCCATGTTGTATGGCAGCCGAAAAAATAGTCTGTGTTGATGGTTATAATATTATTATGGTAGAGGTTTAACGTCTGTTTGTTTATACGTGGATGATGTCAGGGCCGTCTCCCCGTTGAATGTTACCATAAATCGAGTCACACATACGATTTGAAGAGAAATATATGCTGAAGAGAGAAAAAAGAGATCCTATACGGTGCTGGTTCAGTGATCAATTTATTGCAATATGATGATACAGTGTGCACTACGATATTGTACACATTGTAGTATGGAATGTAATGTGTAGTATTCTCTCTAACGTGGGATTTTAAATCTGTTGGTGGCAATAAAGTCGCTATAATATCGTATGAGATTCTACTTAATGAAGCAAAAGCAAACACATTTGAAATAAATTGATTTTAAGACAAAAATTAGGCATATATTCAAGAAGTCTGCTTGTAGTTAAGTGTACATCTCAAAATAGGAAATTCTGAAAGAATATTTTAAAGATAAAATAACTCATTAGTGATTAATATTATAATTAATTGATTGATCCTATTATTTGTAGTAAAATTGTAAAAAATATAATAAATAATCGATACTAAATGAGGTGACTTAATAATTTAAGTAGAAATTTATACGAAAGATACACAGTGACAAATAGGGTGTTACTCATCCATGACAACATAATTCCTGCGAATAATCTACGAAAGTTTATGTCCCATAGAAGAAAGACGAATGTGAATATATCCATTCAGTTAATATAACATCTACGGCATTAATCCCTTGACATAAGTTTGTGTGAAAACCACGCCTTCTTCGTTTTGTTTACCATTCAGCGATAAGTCACACGCCAAGGGCCTAATGAGTAATAAAGGATGCTGCAATTCATGGGAATAATGTCGAGAACATGGCCAAACAGCTGAGAATTTATCAGTGTGTAATTTAAGAACTATGAGAAAACAAGTTTAAAATATTTAACAACATTTATCAGCATCCCACTGTTTATTCCACTCGAAGTCAACCTTAGTCACAAAGTCTACATCTAGATAATACAAGCTGACGTTAAAAAATTTTTGGTGAAGAACAGTGTTGCATAAAATTACTTTATTATTTAAAAAATAATAATGCTTGTTCACCATTTGATATTACGCACGAACCTTCAATATGCTGTAAATCAAGTGTTACGTTAGATATTTAAAATGATATAGAGCCGCTCATTCTACCATGAATTTCAGAAAAGGCATATCTTCATAGCATTATAATACCATACAGTTAACCCTTATAAACGCATGCGTTTTACAACGAATCTCACAAATAGAATTAGCACAATGCATCGAGTCAAACCTTGATACAACTGATAAAACGGTTAACAAACATAATTATTATAGATATGTAGTAATTTGAACAGTTTTAATTGTCCCTAATACGCATTTTATGAATTTTATGACGCATTTTATTATGTACGTTATGAATTAGGTCTTGAATGAGCCAAATCACTGGAAGCTAATAGGGATTGTTAGCTAAGAAGGGGAGTTTGAAGCCTTGCAGAACTACAGACAGCATCATAGAACGAGTAAACAAATTTTGTAGAAAGGTTTAAATACTGTTTTTGTGGCGGGATTTGGCGCATTGGTTTGGCTGCCCATCAATGAACGAAGTTAAGCTACGTCGAGCTCAGTTAGTACATGGATGGATGACTAACTTGTAAGATCGAGTCTTGACAGCTTGCTTTGAATTTTAAAATCATCAGGGTTTGGGAAGTTTATTCCTAAATCCGCGCCGGCTGCAATAAGTGCGCTTTCAAAGAAAACAATTATAATCCTTCTGTATTAACCAAAGAAAGAGGAAGGAGGAAATAACGAAAACCACAACAACAGCAACTAAGCCAAGAAACTTTGTAGCATATGAGGTTGTCATGTGTGAAATCATATGAAGCAACAAATTATGTAAGTGATAAAAAGATAGTAATATAAATGCCTACTTATAATATAGAGCAATGAGTTGCAGTGGTAAAGGTTAGCATAGGTTGAGGTTAAAGTTGAATTCGTTATTGTATTAGCAAGTTACTATTTTCTTCGAATAGAAAAAACTTCCGCTATCAGCGAAGAATTTCTACAATGGCCAGAACAACCAAGATTCTTTGTAAACAATATCATAATAATATCTCTAACAATAATAGTATCTCGAACAAACTTTGATGATTTCGCATAATATGCATGAAAGTGGTATAAAGTAAGCTTAGGTAACTTACTGGTCAAGGTAATTAATTATATTTGAATTGAAGTTTTATCTTTGGAGTGTGAAAACTAAACAATATTATGTTTTGATAATATAAACGAGCAAACTAAGAACCAATAGGGCTTGTAGAATATACCGGAAACAGAAATGGCGAAAGGTCATTTAGTTTTTGAACAGAATCAAAACTAACGAATTTACAAAATGCACTTAAAATAAAATATAGAGGAGTAACACCAGCTTAGAAATAAAACGTTTGTACTAGCAAGCACGTGACCTAGAGCTCGCGAGCAAGCACGTGACCTAGAGCTCGCGAGCAAGCACGTGACCTAGAGCTCACGAGCAATCATGTGAAAAAGAGCTCACGAGCAAGCACGTGACCTAGAGCTCACGAGCAAACACGTGGCCTAGAGCTCATGAGCACGTGACCTAGAGCTCACGAGCAAGCACGTGACCTAGAGTTCACGAGCACGTGACCTAGAGCTCACGAGCAAGCACGTGACCTAGAGCTCACGAGCAGGTGACCTAGAGCTCACAAGCTCCCACGTGATCTAGAGCTCACGAGACTGAGAGCTCGCACGTGACTGATGGGATCACTGATATAGAGAAGATATCGAGATACTGTGATACTGTGATAGTAAGTTACTGTGTGAAGCAGATGGGTGGGTAATCTTGCTTACGAGGTAGGGGGAGGGGGGGGGGTGTTCAGTGTCGCATGCCAGTGTTTAAGTCAAGTTCCCACACTTGTCAACTCTCTGATGCTTTACACAGGCCTATGTAAAACGGTTTGTCCTCTTGTCTGAGTGCTCCTCTGTGTCTGTCGTCTCGAGTATGTGTTAGTTTTTGCTTGTGACTCTAAAATACTGATGTGATTTCGTTGTTTGCTTGTACGAATGCCAACAGTGCATTTACTATTACTGCTGTTCCATCAGTTAGGCTATTTGTTTTATTATATTTAATCTATTATAGGATCGGCATAGTTTACAATCGATCTTATCGAAACATCCCTACATTGTCTTCGGATGCAGAAACGGGCATTAAGTTCTCAATAATTTATTAATAAATTGTTTAACTAATAGTCGGTCGATCCGGCGACTGGATTCCAATATTTCTATAATTAATTAAAGGACTAACGCCGCCCATTTCAGGTAGGCTTGTCGCTGATATAAGTTTAATAAACTAGACACCTTTCTGCCTGCCGCAACTTCACTGTGCTCTGCAATGCGTTGTGTATAACCACACATATGCGTATAACCACTCACATGTGTATAACCACTCACATGTGTATAACCACTGACATGTGTATAGCCATTCACATGTGTATAACCACTCACATTTGTATAACCACTCAAAAGTGTATAACCACTCAAATGTGTGTAACCACTCACATGTGTATAACCACACACACGTGAATACCCACTCATATGTCTATAACCACTCACGTGTGTATAACCACACACACGTGAATACCCACTCATATGTCTATAACCACTCACGTGTGTATAACCACACACACACGTATAACCACTCACATGTATATAACCACTCTCGTGTTCAGTGCGCTGCAAATCTTATTGTCGTGTTCTGAGGAGAAATTCTTGTTGAATTAGTACGACGGGTTTCGAGTAACCTAGAAGTTCTGAGAAATCTATACACAACGAGGACGTGGGAACGAGGAAGATGACGAATGACTCGATTTGAGCGGCCCAAGATCTCACGGATCCAAAGATCTGGAGCCGCGGGAATGCAAGCAACAGCGGATGTTAACAGCTGTGAGAGTCGCCTTCTATCAAAGAGGGGCAAACAGGCCGATTTTTGATGGGGGAGGGGGGACCAGGGGTGGAGGGGGTTCAGGGGCCTCCGCTTTGGAGGGAACAATCAGAATAAGAAAAGTAAATTTGATAGACAAAAATACAAAAGATAAAACTAATTTAAATAGATAATTTTTTAATGGTTCCGTATTCCGCAACGTTGTATTATCTTTCTTGAAAATTAAGCTCACTCTCAATCTCACTAGAGTGAATGCAGAATAATGCTTTACAATCGCAGAAATTCTTTTTAACTTTTAAAAAGCGATAGATACTTTTTACTTTTAATAATAATAAAGGTTTAACGTTCGTTTCCTCATCCAGGGATGATGTCAAGGACGTCAAATAAAAACTATTTACAAACTATGACTATCAAATTTTATTTAACATATATTTAATTTTTATGAACAAAACATACAAAGTCTTCATATTGACATTAAATCCTACATCTTATATCGTCTACAAACGATTCTTACGTCTCTAGGGTGTAAAGACGCATAGATATGCATGTAGGAAGATCCGATAAAACAATGGCTTGTTCTACAGTTAAAGAAGTTTAAACAGATCAGGAACTGATGTAAGTAGCAGATCGACTTTCATGCATGAACTAGAGAAGGGTACAAAAGGGTAGAAATTTTAAATGGCTGTCCCTGAGGTCCCAGGATCAATTCCAGGTAGAGCTAATCAGAAACAGATCTAGGATATTCAAAGGACTGGTAACATGCATAATTGACTAAATTTCCTAATGGTTGAACACGTTGTATTAAAAGTGATAGATATCATCTCAGATGGTCATTTCAATATAGCGTGCGTTTAACTTTTATTGTGATATTATAAATCGTTGATAAGTTAAAAATATTTTGGACTGATTTTCAAAATATTTGGTTTTTCTACCATTTATTGGACCTTATAGTTTTTGCTGGTCGGCGTGGCTTTGGTTCTACAGTGCTCGATTTTGACCTTGACGAATATTGCTCTCTAATTGCAGTTAGAATGTCTCAATAGTGTAGGGGTAACGTCATGAAGTTTTAAATGACAGACCCTGAGGTGAATTGAACTCTCGCGGGTTCGAATCCCAGCCACGCTGATCTGAGAGTAAAATCTCGGACATTCACTGGACTGGTTATACGGAAAATGGACTAAACTGCCTAACGGTTTAAACATGTGGCATTAACAGTGTTAGACATCAACTTAGTTGATCATTTCACTATAATGCGAGTTTACTTTTTACTTATTATTCAGCTGTTCTAATCTCGATGTATCATGTACCTGGCATTAGACTTGTGGCGGGGGAAACAGACTTTAGGTTAGTTATGATACGTTTAAAGTTATCTTTAATTTTTAACGGTAAATGAACAGTAGAGTATCTTATAACAACAACAACTGAATTAGAGTGCTGCTGTCGTCCATGACAACATTGAGCAATGTGATAGACCATCCCGTGTCTGCACGTGTCGTAGAAGGCGACTAAAGCACTAAGATCCAAACCGACATCAAAAAGTGAATTCGGTTGGTGAGCGCCTAGGCTCCAGAAATTGCTTCATAATTTTCTAAAACGAAAGGAAGAGACTTTGATATAGTATGGGATAAAGAGGAGTGGAGTAGATCTATTCGTATCCCGACCCTAGTTAAACTTGGATTAAAGGGAAGAAGAAGGTTAAGGAAGGAATATAGTTATGGAACGCTTAAAATGATGTCGTTTAATAATGATAGTGACACTACCCAAGTCATAGCAATTATGAGAAATTGCGAACAGTTATTAGTCACTCAATATCTAGGCAACAATTCCCACGATGGTTCAGCTTGTTTTGAGTCAGATTCGCGTTAATTTTCTGATCTCAGCGTCAGAGTACGAATACCGCCGCCCGGCTAAAATTAGACAACAAAGAATTCGCCACGATCCACCTGTGAGAAAAAAGCGTGTGTGAAATACTATAGGACTGTCAACACGAGCGCTGGCCCATGAGGACTTAACACGCCGTTACAAAAAATCTCTAGAATTTCCCAAGAAATCGAGCAAAACTGAATTCTGTGAGAACCGTCCGTTTCTTTTCTCTTACTTCTTAATAACTTTGACCTTAACGAGGCCAGAACACTGTGAGCAAATGTATACAATGCAAGTAAGGAGGAACCTATAAGGAGGAGAACATAATATTATGTAAAAATACGTAAATGTAAAATTTATTGTAGTGTTATGAGATAATAATAACAATAAAGGTTTAACGTCCGTTTCCTCATACAAGGATGATGTCAGGGACGTCTCCCATCAAATGTCACCACAAATCGATACACCCCAAACGATCTGAAAAAAATGTGCTGAAGTGAAAGAAAAAGAACCTAAACGGTGCCGATCCGGTGATCAAGATATAGATATAATCGGTGATTATATATAATCAGTGGGAATTGTGAGCTAGGGGAAAGGTTCGAGTTTTTCGGCCCCCCTGTAAAGTACTTACAGGGATACGCATCTCTGAAAAACTAGAGCTAGAGGAGCGCAGTTCTCAAGCGTTTCCCTACTTTTATCACTGGATACAATCAAACAATTAATTATCAACAGTATAATATACAACATCGGGTTATACGATTTCGGTTGTTGTTGGTCTTTCAAGGCGCTATATTCATACTCCTAGTCTTTTACTGGACTGATATTTTACTTCTGGTTCTTAAAAAGCAAAGTGGCATATTGAAAAATTACACGTTTTAGACCCTCATTAACCACAACCATCTGTTGATCCACAACCAAGACGATTAACCTGAGTCTACAAAATGCATATATAAAAATAAATTTAAGCAAAATGTGTCAAAATAGAAGCAAATTTAACATGAGAAGCTGTCAATATTAAGCGGTTTATAGCCATTGAATGTCTTAATAGCGTAGGGATAACGTCATGAAGCTATAAATGACAGATCGTGAGGTGAATGGAACCCTCGTGGGTTCGAATGCCGGCCGTGCTGACCTGAGATTAAAATCTCGGATATTCACTGGACTAGTTATACGGAAATGGTCTAAATTGCCTGAGGTTCAAAAATGTGGTATTAAAAGTGACAGATATAGACAACCTAGATAATATAATCATTTCACTATATATAATGCGTGTTTACTTTACATTGTCCCCACTAGAGCCAGTGAAGTGAACCTATCTAAGAAAACATAGTAAACCAATAAAAAAATAATTTATTACTGATGACGCCTTCAGGTAACTCATGAGAGTATTTCATGTAAGATCTAGTTACATTTTCGTGAGTTTAACGTCAAGGTCAGAAGCCGTATAGGGCTTATTTTCAAGACGTCGAACCCGACCATGAATTGGTTGATCAACTGACCGACCAACCAAAGCAGCAGTCAGACTAGACTGAGTGATGATCCCGTTCTCAATGAGAAATACATGACCAACATATTCCAACGTCTAAGATGCAACAGATAATGTCAGATATAGGATTCACCACAACATGAAGAGCAGAAATTCAATTGTTCGCAGCGGTTGCTTTTCTTTTCTCAATTCTTCCTTGACAAGCGGAGAGAATTTTAACCACTGACTCATGTTTGTGCCTGAAAATAACAATAAAAGAAGTTACAGAACTAAATTCAACAAATTTTAGAAATAACAAGAAAACTGATAATTATACACAAGTGTATTGAGATATGTAAATCACACATATAAGGTTACCAATTATAATATTGGTAAATATAGATATATAAAAAACATTCGCAATTTATCTAGAGTTTGAGCATATGTCGTCAATTTTTTCTTGAGCACAGTGGGCGCATTTGTGGAATTCAATCGCCAGAAAGCGTTTGCAGAAGTAGTACAGTGAAAAATCTTACCAATAGGATTGATAAAATTTGAAGGTACAAAATTTGGTTCATGTTTGATTGATGTTGAATACACTTATCTGTCGTATTTTAAATTATATGACATACGCACGAAGATACGATGAATTAAATCAAAATTGAACCTATACTACTTATATACTCGTGTTGTTTCCGGATTGCTAAAGAATAGACCAACCGCGGACAGCACGTATTGCAAAAGTCGACAAAGCACTAAGATCCAAACTAACGTCTCAGAGGGCCTTCAGTTGGGGAGCTCCTATTTTGGACCAAAATAGCTACCAAATTATCTAAAATTATTCCTACCTGAGTTAAACTGAGATTCAAGGGAGGATGATAATACTTCTTGCATGGTATCATCCAATGAGATACAGCAGGCATATATTAATATAAATTAATTAATAAATAATTAAATTAATAAATATAAAAGCAGACATATACTGTATTAACTAAATTTCAAAAAGGAACCTGATAGGAGAATCGTCCAAGATATCATCAGGAAGTTTGAACTGATTCAGTTTTGACTGCAAAGTCTGACAGCAGCTAGTCAGGTCGTCCAAAGGATGCTTCGTCACTGTGCAAACAAAAAGAGTTATAGAAAAAATGTAGAATGTCTAGAATGTCTCAATAGCGCAATGGTTAGAGGTGTAGATAACGTCATGAAGTTTTAAATGACAGACCCTGAGGTGAATTGAACCCTCATGGGTTCGAATCCCAACCGCGCAGATCTGAGAGTAAAATCTCGGACATTCTCTGGACTGGCTACATGGAAAATGGACTAAATTGCCTAACGGATTTAACTTGTGGCATTAAAAGTGATAGATGCCAACGTAGGTGATCATTTCACTATAATGTGTGTTATTAAAAGCACAATAATTTACGACATAAATCTGTAGATACAACAAAAAACTATTAAAAAAAACGAGAAATTCTGTAATATAGATATGCAAAAGAACTACAAGTCAAACTATAGATAAGTGCCATACATTAAATACAAGAAATGTTATACATAAAATTGATATACAACTATACACGTATAATTGTTGCTACGTTGGGTTATGCCTATGTTAGTGCTAATAACTCGGTATGACTTCAGAGATAAAATAGCACAACAAGTTAAATAAAATATTTACTACTGTCATAAACTCTATTTACTGAAATATTTTAAAAGCTAAAGAGCTAATGTTAACGTCAGTTTCTTCACTCGAGAGCGATGTCAGTGACGGGAGAGCCCTGGATTTGAACCCCGCACATACTGAACCGCGGTCGAGTATCTTAACGACATAGCCACTGGCTCCAGCCACTTTGAGGTATGGTATTGAGGTATAAATCATCACTACTCCGAGGATTTTACTGTTCTCAAAAATTCTATTTATAGAAATGAATTACCTGTAGACATTAGATCAATGTCAAAAATTGTATTGTTTATTTTCTAAATGGCATCTAATCTAACCCTAATTCCATTAATATAACCCTAATTCCATTCAAATTAAACGCTATCCTTAACCCTAATTATAAATCTAATCCTTAATGAAACTTTATTTAATAACTTCCATACACAAAATTAAATAAACAATACGATTTTTGTCATTGATCTAACGTCTATCTGCATTACCAGCAGTCAAAGGATGAAGTAGGTTAGCTCCAGCTTGCAATCCTTCAACAGTGTCGAACAGGCTCGTGTTAAACATCAGAGTCAGCTGACTCGTGAACAGACTGTAACATAAAATCATACAGCTTTCGTAGTAAACAAGTCAATTAAGTATGTCTAATATCTTACCAAGTCGGGAATTAACTTTTTCTAGCTAAGCTGGGATTCAATGGAAGAAGATGATGGTGATGGTCTTGCACACATCATCATCATCATATATCATTATCATTAGGTATATATGAATAACATTTGATGGTCATATATACATTAGTCAATAGCGATAGGAGAGAAAGTTAAATGCAACTATAAATCAGAGTTAAATAACAGCCGAAAATGTTCTGAAAATACTCCTATTAGTAAAGCAGACATTATTATCAAAGCATACCATCCTATCATTGCATATATTGTTATCAGAGCAGATAATCTTATAATAATTATCACAGCAGACAATCATATCAGAGCAGACAATCATATCAGAGCAGACATTCATATCAAAGCAGACAATCTTATCAGAGCAGACAATCTTATCAGAGCAATCTTATCACAGCAGACAATCATATCATTGCAGACAATCTTATCATTGCAGACAATCTTATCATTGCAGACAATCTCATCAGAGCAGACAATCTTATCAGAGAGCACTGTAAGAGAACTGACGCGGCAGTAGACGGTTTTTCACAGGTCAGCATGATGATAAGAGCAGAGAGAGGTGGAAGATCAGAGACTGACTCGCTAAGCTCATATTCAGCCGTCTGAAATATCAAATATTGCACAATATACATATAGGTCTACATTTTAAAAAAGCTATTATTTCTGAAATAAACGCAATCCAATATAAAGTAACAATTTGATAGTTATAAATTACTAGTTAGTACCAGTTCTTACGTAAGAAATCTTGAAATCATACGTAATATTATGATATAATTTTATTTCACACTTCAAAATACAATTCAGCACCATGAATCCAGTAGCAATTTTAATGTTCTCCACTTGATTTATTTTACGGTTCTGCTTCATTATAATTTGGCATGTAGTAAGATAAAATCTAATCAGTTAATATAATAAAGACAACTTGACTCAGCTAAATGTATTAGTCGCATACTCGTTGCATAATGCACAAGATTTAAGGTAATCCATTAACGATATGTTAAGCAGAGACGCAGCATTACTGAGACCGAAGAAATTGTTAAAGTTGTTAAAACTTTCTTCTATCTTCATCACTAAACTATAACACTTAATTAAATCAATTGGAATAAATACAGAACCTCGTTTATTGTGTGGATCATTTCTGTGACGACAGTGGACACAAAGCAAGTCATCACTTCCTGCGTTAACGTGGAATCGAGATCTGCAGCTTCGTAGTACATCTTCAACACTCTTCTCAACTTGCCTTTAATAGCCGGGAACAACTGCAATCACCCAACATCATACACCGTTCGAATTTACACAAGTTCACATACTAACGAAATTGTTAGTTATTCGCGTTAGGGAATATTTCAGCATTACATAAAGTTCAAGGAAATACTAGTAGCAAGAAAAATGATCAGAATAAATTTACAGGTTAACAAGAAATTTAGTGCAGTAGAAGTACAGTGATTAAATGTTTGTATAAAAAATAGCATGATAGGGATAAAGCTCTATGCGTGCTTCAATCTGTACGTATTAGATCGTAGAATCTCTTATCTGTAATAATTTCCTTCTTCATATCAGTAGGTGTGGATTCAACTCTGAGGTTCGTCACTGATACTTCTTCAAAATAAGAAACTGACGTTCTATTCTTCAAAATAAGAAACTGACGTTCTATTCTTCAAAATAAGAAACTGACGGTCAATTCATCTTCAGCCTTTATAAAATAAATAAGAAAATATAAAACAGGGAGTCTACCATTCTGGATTGCTCCGGTTTTGTCTGCACAAGCTTCAGCAGATACTTCAGCAGAGAGTCCAAGAGATCAGGTATTGGATCAGCAATTTCTTCAACATCATCCTCTCCATCATCACAATCTTTCTCTTTCGTTGATTCGATTGATTCATCAGCCTTCCAAGCATCGCACAGCCTGCTCATGACGGTTATTATCATTGGCAACACGCCAAGAAACTCATCTGCACAGCACAACATACAACAGCATTAAAATATTACTATTAATTGTCAATTATTTCTTCGAGCTTAAAAATATTATTTTCGATATAAAATTCTACATTTTTCCATGCAGCCAAATTATAAAAAAACATTCAAGTAAACATCATAAAATTTACCCAGTTGTGAGTCAGATTTGAAGTTCTGAGAGGTGCACAGCCTCTTATCATGAGAGAATTGAGGAATAGAAGAAAGGTGCACAGCCTCTTATCATGAGAGATTTGAGAAATAGAAGAAAGGTGCACAACCTCTGAGCATGAGAGATTTGAGAAAGACTCCACAGTGTGACAGCAGTTTCTTGTCATATGCTGACGTCATCAGCATGTTATTTACCACATTCAACAACACCTGCAGACAAAAGCAACACAATGATATATTGATTTTTCTATGACAAATATGTGTCTCAAATAAATTACCTTTAAATCCTTGAATTTTCTCTACTTTAATTATCTTTACGGTAAGCGATAATTAATGTATATAAGAGATAGTGTAGATAAATGGTAGCCTGCAAACTCAACATAAAACTATAGAAATCAAGTCATAAGATATTTTAAAATGCCAGAAAAGGCAAGCTAAAAATTGTTAATAAAATCAATTACTTCATACTAAATTCTTAAACTCAAATCATGAGAAAAAATAACATAACCTCTACCTTTCCGACTATAGTGTTAAATATACTCAAACTATGTTAGTAGTGAAATGACTGATCTCAAAATATGAAACAATGGTTCATAACTTCTTGCAAAGTGAACAATCATCATCATCATCATCATCATCATCATCATCATCATCATCATCATCACCACCATCATCATCATCATCATCATCATCATCATCATCTTCATCTTCCCTTTAATCCAGCTTAACTAACAATCAAACACAGGTACATTAATCGACAGTAGAAATATTCCAGGAATACCTCAACAACTCTCAGAATGAATTCTCGTCGTCCAGTCGTAGCAGTGCCGAGAATTGAACCGTCAGCCGACGACTCGCAACTCAAAGTCTCTGACAACTCGTCCGAGGGGTCAGAGAGAAGAGTTTGGTTGCCACGCTGCAGAAGTTTTCTCGCCTGTCGTCGACCGGAAGCGTTGAGAGTAGAGAAGAGATGCCGCGTAACCCACAACAAAACCTCGTCCACAGAGCGCAGAGACTGCTTCCTCCCCTCCTCCTACAAGATACACAGAGTGATCAAATTAAATAGCATGTTTATTTTAAACAAATAGATTACTATAAAATAATATTAAAATATGATAACAGAGAGAGATAAAATTGAACAATTAGTAACATAGCATTAGAAACAAAGAAATTACAATAGAATAATATTAAAATATTCACGACATAGTAACTTAAGGGAAGAAATATAGTTAATAATTTGTTCAAATAATAAAATCAAATCAAATCTTTAATAACGTAATACAGTAATAGAAAAGTATCATTTATTCAACAGACTGCAAGCGCATAATAACGTAATACAGTAATAGAAAAATAACATTTAGGAAACAGACTATGAGCTATCTTACAAAAAGGAAGAGATTAGATTCATTCTTAGCAAGTAACGATTGCTTAGACTAGAGGAAACAGGTAAGAATCAAGGTAATTGCTTACAGTGTTGTAGAGAACGACACTCATACGAATGTAGCGCTCAAAAGCGTTGATGAGCATATCATCAGAATGAAGTTGACTGAGACTTTCTGGCTGCCTCACTCTCCTCTCAATGTACGTCTAGGCAGAGCAGTTCAACTATTAGACAATTTAATAAATCTCATCATCATGATCATCATCATAATCATCATCATCATCATCATCTTCCTTTAAATCCCACGTTTTACTAGGGTCGGGATAGGAATCGACCTCCTTTTGAAGTTTTACCATTCGTTTTAATTTTGTAGCAATTTCTGGAGACAGGCACTCACTCAGTTTGTCAATTATTATTACCCATATTACCAGTCCTGTGTATATCAGAGATTTTACAATAGGGTCAGCTCTACCAGGAATTGATCCAAGGATCTCCGGAACAGCCATTTACAATTTCATGGCATTATCTAGCGTACATGGCCGGTGAGATTGAATGCATACATCATAAATAGTTTAATTGTTAAATTTTTAATAATTTAGAGATGTTTTTTACAATTTATTTTGAGTTTTCACTTGCCAGTGTCTGGCCATTTCCTAATTTGAAAATATTCAATCATTTGGGTTTTACTGTAATTGGTAATGTAAAAGAAATTTAGAATTAATTAGACTGTTATATCTACTAATTATGGTATTACCACACAGATCTATGGCTCGTTTATGGTAGCCTTTTTGTATTGTTATTTGTTTATCTAACTACATGCACGTTCCTATCGTTTGTATAATCTGTGCTGTGATGAACAAATAAATGATACTAAACGAAAAAAAATAGAACACTTACCATAGACATTTTCAGGCAAGTCGTGACACGTTGCAGGTAGGCAATGCTAGACACAACTAAAGTGGACTGGCACAGCATCTGAGCCATCAAGTGATCCAAATACATCAGAGCCAAATTTGGTTTAGTCACAACAGGATCTGAGAACCTAACGACATGAGTGGGTCTTATATCCTGAGAAATGCATCAAAATGTCTTAATTTAGTCATAATAAAGTAGAATTTAGTAGTAGTAGCTTGTCTTTAAACTAGACTTGTGTTCTACAATATGTAAATATTACTTTAAACATTCGTTAGCAAGATTCATACTTTAGATCGATGTATTATATTAATACATTAATACTTAGTATAAGTAATAATCAGATGATATGATGTAGGACAGAGAGGATTCGAGACAGTCTATTCGTATCCCGACCCTAGTTAAACTGGGATTCAAGGGAAGATGATGATGATGATGAATTACTTATCAATAAATCCTAGATTGAACTATCACAGATGTCGATACTAACAGTGTTAACACTACCTGAAATTCTACATAAAGTTTTTCTATTCCATAATGCTTAGAACTCAATACATATTGATAGCATCGATCAATCCTCATCACAATCATTATCATTATCTTCCCTTTAATAAAAGTTTAGCCCGGGTCGCGATACGAATGGATCTTTTCCACTCATCTCTGTCCTATACCATATCAAAATCTCTTCCATTCATTCAATAAATCAGTAAAATAATTCATTAAGAGTAATATTTCCTGAAATGGTAATTTATAAATAGTAAAATTTGAAATAGTATAATTTTATCAACAATCATTGGCTCGCATTATCTTGTATTTCATGTCTATCAATGCGAGGTGTAACGATGATCTTGTGAAACTATTTCTGCGTTGTATTATATATATATATATAATATTATAATAATATTATAATATTATTTCTGCGTTGTATTTTATATATATATATATATATATATATATATATATATAACATTATAATAACATTATAATATTATTTCTGCGTTGTACTATTACATACATTCCGATACTCACAGAAAAGGCTGCATCAGCCTTGAAGCATTCTTCCAGCCAGTCACAGATGAAGTCCATCACGTCGCTTCCCTTCCTCCACAGACACATCGTGTCCAGTATCGGAGCAAACTGCTGAGTCGTCACGTGTTCTGGGTAAGACTTCAGCAGAGACACCAGACTGCAGCTGTTACACGAAGTATTATTTATTACTATATTTATTAACAACGAAACTTGTATAGCTGCGTCATGGCCGAAATCGGTCTTCGAGACAACTTTAAAGAGAGAGTTCAATAATAATTGAACTCTCTGATGTCTAAGATATATATAATAATTATAATAAGCTAGGCAAAAAAAATACATTTAAATCTAAATGTATATCTATAAAAATGTCAACACAATGGTACTTTGAATGAAGTAGTACTTTTTAAAACATAGTAAGGTTTAAAGACCAGGTTAAAGTTTCCCCATCTCGAACGGTGAAAAGGATATTGAAAAAACACAGAAAAAATAGCAAAGTTTACCTTTTAAACTTATTTTTAAATTTAAATAGTACTTCAAAACTAGTAGTCTCCTTACAGTGGACTAAATCAACTCCAGTGTTAAAGTAATGGATGTCTACAGTATTTATCCACTACCAAAAGTTTACATATAGGTAGCAGTTAAAATGAGGTATTTCAGTAAATACTAGATTACAGAAAACATACCATATATTGGCCAGACGTGAGATCGGCAGACACCCAGACACTGATATCAATGCTGAGACAACGTTCTGATCCTGGTAAATAAAGACAATAAATATCAGAAAAAACATCTTCATATAATAACTCACTGATAGTCTCACTGAAACAGTGACAGTACCTAGCTGATAAACTCACTGAACCAGTGACAGTACCTAGCTGATAAACTCACTGAACCAGTGACAGTACCTAGCTGATAAACTCACTGAACCAGTGACAGTACCTAGCTGATAAAATCACTGAACCAGTGACAGTACCTAGATGATAAACTCACTGAAACAGTGACAGTACCTAGCTGATAAATTCACTGAAACAGTGACAGTACCTAACTGATAAACTCACTGAATCAGTGACAGTACCTAACTGATAAACTCAACAATACCGGTCACAGCATCACATCGCTGACAGAAGTCTACCAGTAACATCCATGTACAAGCAGCGATGTTTGATAAAAGAGAAGGAGCGAAGGCGGAAGATCTAGCATCCAAATGAATTGGTCTGCCCTTCTAGTTATTAAAGCTAATGGTCAACGGCGTTTAAATGTGAAACTTAGTTAACTACCGTATTGTATCAAACATTGTTAAAGAGTATTGAAATGAACACAAAAGCCATATTATTTGACTGAAAACAGAAAACAAAAAAAACTTAACTCATATGAAACTAACGTGAAAACTACTGAAAAGCTTTCATTCGGACGAATATAAACTGTGATTTCCAAATAAGCAAACCGAAATCCTTAAAACTACTTAGTATAATACTAATATTACTACTACAACTACTACTACTGCTACTGCTACTACTACTCATCATCATCATCATCATCTTCCCTTAAATCCCAGTTTAGCGAGGGTCGCGATACGAATAGACTTTCTTTTACCCATTCCATTTTACTGCTACTACTACTACTAATAATAATAATAACAATCACCATCATCGCCGCTTTCAAGTGAGGAAACTGACGTTAACAATAGCTTTTTGAAATAATAATAACAAAGGTCTTAACAAAAGTTCTCTCATCCACTGTAGAAGACAGGCACGTCATTTGTATGTCAAAGATTATAATCTGCTTTTACCTAATAATAAATAATTACTTTCAAGAGTTATTTTTACAATACAACTGCTAACAGAAGATAACTCTCAAGGATCAGTCAGAGAAATATAGAATAGACAAAAAGTTAATGTTAGAATGTTAATGGCAAAAAGCTAATGTTTGAAAAATGAATACACACGTCATAGGCTCTGAAGAGAACTTGAAGCTTTCGAGAAATACTCAGCTCAAACTTTTTCCTGTAAGTTTTCTCCATCTAAAACAACCAAAATCTTTCGCAGTGGAGCAGCAGCAAAACAACAATAAAAGAAAATTAACCAAATGTTATCTGAGTTTAGTTCTAATTTGCAATTTTCTTAAAAGAAAGCTGGCAACCCTGGATTAAAGACTAAGAGAAATAATAAATATTGAAAAATTGCCAAGTTAAAGGTGTTGTAGTTTATTGGAAGGAATGTAACAGATACAATATATTATAAAGACTGGGATGTATAAAAGAAGTGCTAAAAATGTAGTCAAAACTTGCTAGTAAAATGCACAAGAGTGCATTACTAATTTAAAGTTTCTTTCACCGTCACATAGTGAAATCACCGATGCTTCAGCAGGACGATCAAATACTGCCGGTTCAAAAGCAATAGTATACTCAGCATAGAATGTCCCTGATTGATCCCTTGTGGACGACGAAACAGAGCCTAAATCTTCTTGACTGCCTTAATCGATTCAGAAATCTCTCGACAAAATAAACTAAAGACAGAAATACATTAAAACTTTTGGTACAGAAAATTAACCAAGCGATACAAATAATCATTTCAAGAATTAGACCTGCTCTAACCAAGTAACAGAATTAACTGTTTAATTTTTTCAAACTACACCATAACTGCACAACACAAATTCTAACAGAAAGTTACGGAACAGTATCTATAGTCTGAACCGGAAATTTCCACAAACTTTTTCAATCTTAGATTTCATGCTCGTCCAGAACAAGAAGATACAATCGAGCAGAGAGGCAATCAGCTGACAGTCATTGGCGTCAACATGACTCATCTCTCTAGCCTCTTCTTCTTCTTTCTCTTCTGCTGACTCATCCTGCTCGTTTTCCTTATCTGACTAGAGTGAAGAGAGAAAAAAATTAAACAGGCACTACATTGAAATGATCAACTATGTCGATATCTATCACTTTTAATACCATATGTTTAACCCTTTCTTTACCAGGATTATTTTTAGAAACTAGAATATAACGACGCTAATGGTCAGTTTTATGCTAAGCATTTTGGGTAATTGGTCTCTCTCGCATCCAGACTGCAAGAACGTCTTAGTTGCGTATGTGGACTTTCAAGCAGCACTGGTAAAATAAGGGGTTGTTATTGAAAGTTATAGATAAAACTTCTAATAGGAAGAGGACTTCAAACTACCAGCAGTAAAGAAAGGACCGTTAAAGATATTAGTCCATTTTCCGTGTAATGAGTCCAGTGAATGTCAGAGATTTTACTTTCAGATCAGCGCGGCTGGGATTCGAGCCCACGAGAGTTCGATTCACCCCAGGGTCTGCCATTTAAAACTTCATGACGTTACCTGGCGCCTCAACCACTGCGCTATTGAGACTTAACGTCAGGTTTCACGCCAAAAGATTTTTAAAGGTACGTCTCAAGATGAATACATAACTACACAAAATTACACAGCATCAAATGCGTATAAAGCAATACAATATATAATATAATTAAATCCAGGTAAATGCAAACCATTGCCCATAAATACCATACAAAACAAACCAGGTATGTTATCACCCTATTAAAAATCCTAACATTTTAAACTATAAACAAATCTTTTAGTACAGATGAAAAAAGAACAGCAATATTTAGTAAACATCGTCATTCACTGAAGCCATCATATATTATAATTAACGTTTAATTAGACAAGAGAAGGCAATATTTCACGTGCTTATAAATTCAGTACAATTTTACTCCTGATAAAAGTCTATATACTTAGTACTGATGAGATTTGGTCAAAAATTTTGAAGATAAATCAGCCACGATTTTATATGTTGTCGCTTTTTGTATGCTGCAGTTTCTTTTCTTACTAAATTTGAATTCTTTATATGGCATTTCAGCCATTGAAATTGGGCACACACATTGAGTGCTGCTAAATGCGCTACACATAGTATTCCAAAATGACAATTCATGTCATGTCAGGTGATCATCCTGGGGCTGGTTCCAGCCATAGATTTCTCTATGATGTTCCTCCACAAAACTCCATTCTTGGCCATTTCCTCAAAGTTCATTCATTTTCGTCCTTCTGTTCTTCCATAAATACTTCGACATTTATGGAAGAACAACTACATAAAAAGGAAAACTATTTAAGTAAAATTTCAACTACAATTCAAAAAATACTTAATTCAGACAAATTTCAGGAAACAAAGTCTAATGGCATTAGACTAATTCCACAACTACCTAACTCTGATACATAAAATGTTAAGAAACAAACTCATACACTATCGTCCTCCACGGCTGACACACGTGACTGGCTGACATCGACCTCTGACACTATAGAGTTGTTGGCTGTAGTGGTCAACAAGCGCTTCTCTGCACAGCGAGCCAGGTACCCAATAGACAACAGAATGAATCGACCTAGTATCACATCATCAAATATCACCTAATATCATATCACATCATATCACATCACCCAATGATCTAATATCATATCACCTAATATCTCATCACCAAATATCACCTAATATCATTATCACATCATATCACATCAGCCAAAATCACCTAATATCATATCACATCACCCAAAATCACCTAATATCACATCAGACAAAATGACCTAATATCATAACAGCCAACATCATCTAATATCACATCAGCCAAACTTACCTAACATTACATCACATCCCATCATATCACATCAGCCAAAATCAGAAAACGCAAACCTACTAAATTAAACGTTGCATAAATCATCAAAGGCTCTCAAACGATAACTATGGTTCACCTAAGACTATGACAAATACTATAAGAACATCGTGTATACATTAGTATTAGAATAAAATGAGCAATAGAGCAGAAATACACAGGATACGAGAATAGACTTACACGCAGATTCCACAGCTTTCACGCGCCTGTATATATTGATGTAGAAGACCCGAGCTCCTGCCGGGTTTTCTCGAATCAGCTGCAACCCGCGCACAAACTGTTCAAAGGCCGGCTTATCGGGAGGCATATAACTCTGATCCAGTAGAGCTACCAGACGAACCACCATCGGCTTCTCATCCGTGGCGAGTCTAGACTGCAGGTGAGCGACCGGTACTATCTCCCAGAACTAGAAATCATCAAAGTTTTGTGATAAGGAAGAGAGGATATAGGAACGAGAGCTGATACACATGATACTAAGTGATGTAGCAAATATCATAGACATGCTACTAAGTGATATAGCCAATAGGAATGAGAGTTGATACACATGCTACTAAGTGATATAGCCAATAGGAATGAGAGTTGATACACATGCTACTAAGTGATATAGCCAATAGGAATGAGAGTTGATACACATGCTACTAAGTGATATAGCCAATAGGAATGAGAGTTGATACACATGCTACTAAGTGATATAGCCAATAGGAATGAGAGTTGATACACATGCTACTAAGTGATATAGCCAATAGGAATGAGAGTTGATACACATGCTACTAAGTGAAATAGCCAATAGGAATGAGAGTTGATACACATGCTACTAAGTGATATAGCAAATAGGAATGAGAGTTGATACACATGCTACTAAGTGATATAGCAAATATGAACGAGAGCTGATACACATGCTACTAAGTGATATAGCAAATAGGAACGAGAGTTGATACACATGCTACTAAGTGATATAGCAAATAGGAACGAGAGTTGATACACATGCTACTAAGTGATATAGCAAATAGGAACGAGAGTTGATACACATGCTACTAAGTGATATAGCAAATAGGAACGAGAGTTGATACACATGCTACTAAGTGATATAGCAAATAGGAACGAGAGTTGATACACATGCTACTATGTGATACAGCAAATAGGAACGAGAGTTGATACACATGCCACTAAGTGATATAGCAAATAGGAACGAGAGTTGATAGACATATCGCTAAGTGACATTATTTTTATGTGGCACAATGTATATTCAAGATCTCACTAGCAAGACTGACTTGCTGAGAATTGAATCTCAGACTTTTGGGTTTTAAACGAAAGGCTTTACGATGACTGAGCTATATAGGATCATTGTAGGAACATCATCATATGGACCAATACCTATAATAGTGTAATTTTGTAATAGACAGATGTAAAGTAATGTGTTAACTAACAAAGTTTATGCATTGCCATTAGAAAGCCGGTAAAGCTAACGTCAGTTTCCTCACTCGAAAGCGATGTCAGTGACGGGCGAGCCCAGGATTTGAACCTGCACCTGCTGATCCGCGGTCAAGTATCTTACCGACTTCGCCATTGGCTCCAGCCAGTAACTATACGTAAATTATAACATTCTTTAGATTTGATCGTTTGTTGTTTTGACAGTCAGTCATTAAACAGTAAATCGATTTGTTTTTCTATCAAAAACTCAAGAAAATAGTTGCCACGTTTAAAGTTAAACATATAATTTTTCGCATAGGGCCTATATACTTACTAAATAAGATAGAACTTCTTACTTAAGAAGAACAAGAAACAAAAAGAGAATGAATGAAAATTACAATATAATGGTAGCGACATCTAAACAACGAGTAGCAAAGCTCTGCAAAATAGTCAGTAACGCTTGAAAAGTCAATAGAATCGAACAAATATGTTTTAATAACTACTGCATGACTGGATAACGATCCTGAATTACATGTACAAATTTTTAACTTCTAAAATTTAATTGAAAAGTTAATATTCAAACCTTCAGCGTAGTTAACTTTCTTGTTTTGAGCAGGAGGTCTGTCATAGCAGTCCTAACTACCAGTGATTTATCGTGAAACATAAAGAGCAGCTTAGGCAGCACTGAAGACAGGAACTTGTGCATCAGACGATTCCCCAACATTGCAGTGAAGCCCTGCCAATAAAAAATATAGTATTAAGAAACTTAATTAAACGGGATGAGCCGGTAGCGTATGGGTAATCTATTCAACTGCAGATCAGTAAGTGAAAAATTGTAACTCAAATCCAGGCACTGACATATTCTCGAAACAGGAAGCCGATGTTGAACTTAGCTTTAACTTTAATCATAATCATCTTTCCTTGAATCCCAGTTTAACTAGAGTAGGGATAAGAAAATTCTGTAACAATTTCTGGAGCCCAGGCGCTCACCAACTGAATGCCCTTTCTGACAATGGTTTGAATATTAGTGATTGGTCGACTTTTATTATAGGTACAGTCCATAGTTTGTCTATTCTTCAGCAACCATGAAACAGCATGGGTAGCTTTAACTTTAATGCATATTTCATTTATAGCACATGTCGATAGTGTTTATAGTATGTCAATTCATTAGGCCATTACTAAAATTACTGCTATCCTAATAATCACTAAAAAGCAAGCAGCCACGAGCAACATATTCAATATCTCAGTTTGTAAGATCATGAGATAACGTCATGGACTTAGGAAAGCAAAATGTGCTATATTGTTAAGAAGGTTGACTTCATACTCTCATCGCTATATATATTTAGCACAATCATTTATAACTGATGTTTTTCTTTGTAATCCTCAGCTTCTTTTCGCCTAGTCACCTGTTACAACATATACAGTATTCGACGTATCCTACCCAGACAAAATGCAGAAGAATCTCTGTAATTCAACTACAGGCCAATTTCTTTCATCTGATAAAATTTTATTTATTTAATTTTATTTATTGCTTTATTTCAGGAGTAATAACCCATACATGAATCATGCACATACAACAATGCAACAAAAACCAGAAAAGCAAATAGGCTGCGCATATATTGAGTTACAAGACAATTACTTATAGAATTAGGCATACAAAGCTATAATAAGCTCAGAACATCAAAACACTTAACTAGCAAACAAGTAAAATAACAAACAAGTTCTTAACAAGTTAAGTTAAGAAGTACAGAAGAAGTTAAGAAGTAAAAAAGAAGAAAATAAATTGGTACGAACCTTCACAACAGAGACTCTTACTTCAACCGAAGACGCATCCACAGCGAGCTTCTGCAAGAGCTTATTCGTTAACTTCTGGATTACTGAGGTAGGAAATAATTCCCAGAAATGAGTGAGAATTTTTCCTAAACCCTGAGCCACAGAAGCTCTAATGCTTGGCACCGGATCTTCAAGAAGTTCCTAGAGTGTCACAAATATAAATAACCATAAAATAAATATTGCAATGAACCAAAGAAATAGCCAAATATTGTATACTATTCGTTGAAACATATTTTACGCATAACAAATACATGAACACACATATTTTAATGTAAATCTGAAAGTCAACGAATTCCTTGAATGAACTGAAAATCAATGAATGCAAACTAAACAAGCAATAAGTCAATGTCGTGACAAGGTTGCTAATCCTTTCATACTTTATTATTTCTTACGTAAATTCACTATCTCATTGTGTAAAATGCACCTGACATTTATTAACATTACAACATGCTTTCTAACCTCGTTCAGAAAATCTTCTAAAGTGAAAAACAGCTTTAAAAAAACAACTGCTTAAAAAAAACAAAAAGAAAACATCTTCTAAAGTGGTATCATTCTAAGTGGAGTAAAATAAATTCACAGTCTCGACAGGACGGATTCAAATCAATCTTACCTCCAATAGTTCAAACTGTTTTATCAAGAGATTCTCATTTTCTTTAGACGATCCTGAACCTTGAAGTGGAAATATATCCACAAACACTGACACAGCATTGCTTCTTACTTCATTGTTAGCAGCCTATAGTTAGAGCAAAATTATTTACAAAAAGGTAACGAATATTTCAAATTTACATACATCTATTAATAACACAAAACCATAAAATCAGCACTAATAGTAATGTATCAGTAAATATGTTACTGATATCGATATTCAGGGTTGTTTAGCACACATCGAAAATGTATACGTTAAAAAATTAATGCTGGCATTTACTAAGCTCGCCTTAAACCACAGATTACTTTTACTTCGGATGAGAATTGAACTAAGAATCGTAAATTTTGGTATTCACTAGATAATGTTCTGTGGTTATTAAATACATGGTCACCTGTCAAAATTATAGCACTCAACCAATGAAAGCGCCGGACTTCAGGCTGATCGACCAATCAGCTTCATTCACATCAAAACTAGAATACTACCTCCTAATCGGTGGTTTAGCTAAACGGTGGTGTAAACCTCCAAAAAGAGAGGTGTAGCTACGCCTTACTTTAATCCCTGATTTAGGCTTACAGAATATCAAATTATGGCTAATCCGTAACCACTGTTGAGGTTAAAACTGCAGTTTATCGCGCTAGTGAATATGACCATAAAACACAGATCGGAAAATGGGATGTTATGAAATGGCAATTAATCAACATCAACTAAGATTTAAAATAAATGACAGTATCATTGCAAAAGAATTTTTCATAGATGCCGCTACAAGGAACAATATCAATTGATGAAGAGCCTGAAATCACTGCAAACCTTCAGCACACGCCACAGTATGGGCTCGTACAGTGTTAGCAGCATTGCCTCTTGCTTTTTATCTCCACTGTGTGCGTGGATAGGACCGAGAATCTGAAATAAGAACAATAATACATTCATATATTTCCTATTGACCTATTAAATTAAATTCACTATTCTTCCCAATCATTATTTCAATTCGTCCCTGATATCTCCCTCACACGAGGAAACAAACATTAAAAGTAAACATAACTAATATACAATAAATAGGTAACAAAAGCAGATTAAGTCAGCATCATAGAAGTAGAAAATTATGGTAAATTTAAATCAATTTCTAATAAATCTGAATACATAGGAGCTTATGATTATGTTAAAATGGAAGAATCGGAGAATTATCCAACAAAAGGATTGTTGTTGTTGTTATTTTGTAGAAGCAGACTAAGGCAGACGCAGTAGAATGCGCTGTCTATCAGGAATGATGGAGATATGAAAGAACTGCAGACAGATAAAGAGCGAAATAGAGAATAAAAGCTTCCCCTGAAGTTGAAAATGTGACATAATTTTTATGTTGTTAACAAATGTTGAAAAATTTGAAAAATAACTGGACCCAGCATCAGCCATATTAAACACTGTATAAAGTAATCGATCATCTAGGTTTCTAGTTTTGAGATGTACAAGTCTAAAGTACGAGAATGAAACAATACAATATAGCGAAACTGTACAGTGGTTGATATGTATTAAAGTAAACATTTGACATAATTTAGAAAATATAGAATTAAGCATAGAAAGGTTAAACCTGAATCATGCAAAAGGCTAGTGTGCTATGCTTCCCATGAACTGCCATGTGCATGAAATCCTGTATGCAAGTTATTTCCAGTGTCTACAAACATAAGAATTTCATTTAAGAATATCTTCATGTTTTTCCATATTCACAATATACATGCTCAATCAGTGACAGATGTTGCTGCATACATATCTACAAACATATATATATATATATATATATATATATATATATGTATATATATGTATATAATATACATGTATATATATATATACTATATATATATATATATATATATATATATATATATATATATATATATATATATATATATATACACACACACTGTGAGTCATAGAAAACATGTGCGCAGAATTTCGTCAACAACTTTGACACTTGTGAACCGATTTTGAAAATCTTTTCAGAATTATAAAGAAGAAGAAAAGTATTAATCTCAAATCTAGTTTTTGTGACACTGCCGGCTTAATATAAAAAATAACAGACGATTTTACAAACATAGTCTGCTTATGTTGAAATTTTAAAATGGTGTTTACTAATGAAGACAAAGCGCTCATAAAAAACTTGTACATCTTAAAGGGTTATGGTGCACATCGGTTGATTGCCGAATTTCCAACAAAAAACTGAACGCTGGGAGGCTAGATTGCTTATTAAAGAAATTATGCCGGACTGGGAGCACCGATAGAAAGAAGGGCAGTGGACGACCGAAGAGCATACGAACAAAAGAGAATGTCAGAGCAGTGGAGGAGTTGATTCTGATTGCGCATATTTTCAAGCACTGATTCAACGCAAAAATAATAATTAAAAGAGTCACTTAACGTTATTTTATAGCAAACGTTATCCTGATTATACCTATGCAAGATGTTAAAAAATCGGTTCACTAATACCAAAGTTATGGGGGAGAGACTGTGCATATGTTTTTTTTTGACTCACAGTGTATATATATATATATATATATATATATATATATATATATATATATATATATATACATCACAGAGAAATATCTGACGCTATGCTATAATGTTAGCTTTACATATCTGGCTCAAAATGTAAAAAAATAAAATCCTAACAAATTCTCTATACAAAATATTTACAGATGTAAAGCCTAATGTATTCTACTCTTAGATTGCTTGTACTAGATTACTTGATTTGTTAGGTGTTACAAACAAAAATAGAGCACAAATAAAACTATCATTATGAGATGAGCCAATGTCAATATCAATCTTATCCTGACTCAAATTTTTGTAAGGCATTTATCTTTCGTTTACTCCAGTAAACATGTACGCATCTAGGAGTATAGAAAGCCCAACAATATTAAGTCTTAAACATCTGCAGTAACAAATAAAATTCATGGGGGAACGTCCCTGACATCATCCTTGTATGAGGAAACGGACGTTAAACCTTTATTATTATTCTTTCATTGATGTACAAAGAAAGTCTGTTAAAGGAACAATGTTTACTAAGTATTTGTAGCTTTGAACACACATAAATTTATTCTTATGAATAGTACAAATTATTGCACAGAATTTAATAGGAAAACAAGTTGATATATGCCATCAACATGTATCAGCCATATTTTATACAAAATTTAACATTAACAGTGTAAAAAAATACGTATAAGTCACGATCAGTAGGCGTAATGCTACTATACCTCTATTTATCTGTGAATATAAAGTCACAGTCATGGTGCCAATAGCTTAGTGAGTGGAAAACAATCTATATATTAATTACACTGTCACTGCCAAGAACACAACAGTTGCTAAATTTTAAGTCAGCTAAGCAAACATTAAAACAGATCAAACATTTACTTGAGTAACTAGATCTTCTGAACTTTTCCATGCCATGAAATACACTTCTCCCAAATACTTCAGGTAGGATCTAAAAACATGCAAATTCAGAATATATTATAACTAAATATAAAATCACAAACATAAATATACCCCAACAGATATTAGCCACTTGACTCCTTGCATTATTAACCTCTAAAAGTCTTCCAACTTGCTGCTTGCAAATTTAACAGCTTTTACTTTATAGAAGCAGCTGCTTTTAACACTAATGAATATTTACAGCTCACATTAAAGAGAAAGGACTGAAGCTTGTAATCAAGTCTCTAGCCAATGAATACAGGCTTAACAGCCATAATAAGACAATCTAGCTTGATAGCTAGCTAATATATCCTTAATAGATAAAATAGATTTTTGATAGACTAAGGCATTGACGGTACAAACTGTACATTCAAATAATTTTATTCTGATATTTAAAAAGGTAAACTTTGTAAATACTTAATTTAATAAGGTATCAAGTTAAGCTAATATGTCAAAACTCATAAACTGCTAAATATAGTTTATAGAGATCAGTTTCATACTTCTTTGTAAATGGAACAGCCATCTTGACTGCTACATGTAAATCTCTGATCAGCTGCTCATTGCTGTTAAACAGACAGGCTAGAAACTTTCTGCCCTAATAAAACAAACAAACCAGTATCACAGTTGCATCGTCCATAGAAAAGATATTTACACATCAGAGTTCATCATCTTTGTAGCATTATCTTTCATCATTTCAGAATCATGGTCATAATAATAACAATTAGAGTGCTACAGACATCAATGACAACATCAAGCACTATTGAGACAAAATCAAGCTGGCAAGCAAAAGAAGGTCCAAAATCTGTGCAAATTCCAAAATCCAGAAAATCAGTCCAAAGTAGATAATGCAAACAATAAACTACCAAGCACTACTGAAAGTACAGCTGATGCAGGTCTGTTAAATTACGTAAGTTCTTTGCACTACTTCATTAGAAATTCATGCTCTTCCAAAACAACTTTTAAAAAACCTTCGCAAGCTGCATATTGCACAAATTATTTGTCACATTCCAATACCAAAGACTAATAAATGTCAGACACTACATTATATGGGGGGACGGCCCTGACATCATCCTTGTATGAGGAAACAGGCGTTAAACCTTTTATATTATTATTATTATTATTATTATAATAGCTTGATTCTACAAATATATGATATTAAGCAAAAAGTGTCTGAAAAATTAACACAATAGCATAATGAATACAAGAAGACATACAATAGTACAGAGAACACAAGAACAAACCTCTTCAACTCTGAGAAGATGCTCGTTCTTCACGCAGCTCTTCAATAGAGTTCTCAAGGTTCTAGCAGTGGTATCATCTGATGTGAGGTCAAGGTCATTTAGACATGACCTCAAGGCAAACACTCTCTTCACATCCGCAGCCTAACATAGGCACATGCCACATAACATAGGCATGTGACACATAACATAGGCACATGACACATAACATAGGCACATGACACATAGCATAGGCATATGACACATAACGTAGGCATGTGACACCTAACATAACATAGGCATATGACACATTACATAACATATGCACATGACACATAACATAACATAGGCACATGCCACATAACATAGGCAAGTGACACATAAAATAGGTGCATGACACATAACATAGGCATGTGACACATAACATAGGCATGTGACACAACATAGGCACATGCCACATAGCATAACAATACATAACATAACAAAAACATAGCATAGCAGCAACAATACATAGCAACAATACATAACATAACAACAATACATAACATTACACAACATAACAATAACATAATATAACAACAACAATAAGATTAGAATGCTAATGTTGTCCATGACAACATCGAGCTCTACGTAACCAAATCAAAACCAATGACCAGAATATGGTTAATCAATAAATGGTGCGAGCCAAATTCCGGGTAATCAGTCCTAGAAAGGGTACTAGCGGAAAAGTTTACCTGTTGGTCTCAGTTCATGGACATATAATTAGGACTAAAAGTTAGCCATAGCTAGGCATTGAATCATTAACATCAGGCTGCTAATCTGCCACTAGTCTAGGCAGTTTCTCGTTGATTTAGCTACTCATTCATAATATATTTGCTTAGCTTTGTTAGTCCAGTACTAATTAGCAACATTAAATCTTAACTCTTTAGGTGTAAAACAATAGTTGACTACTAAATTTAACCGTAGACTTTGATGCAAGGCATTTATTGAGCAGGTAGATCAAAACATTAGGCACAAGACTTATCCATCCTTCAATATCACGCTTTCTAAACATCTCACACAACCCAATGATGTCGCTCTGAAGCTTCCTGTGTGACTCTGGCAGCGTTAACAATATCCCTGCAAACAAACAACAGACAAACTTGATCATATGGACAGGTTCTTATGAGTTTTGCCTTACACTGTTTAATAGATAATAAGAATTATCAGTTATTTTGTCCCAGAAATTTTCAAACGCTGCATTTGCATGAGTAGAATATGAATTACATATCTCCTATTATTATTTCAGTCAGTTGCCTCCTATTCTTTCAAAAACCAAACTGTATTTGATGTTTTGAAATTATGTTATTAGAATTTATGCTATTGGAATTAATATTATTAGAATTTATGTTATTAGATTTATGCTATTAGAATTAATGTTATTAGAAGTTCACTGACCTCCGGTCAATGAAAGCAGAATTTTTTACTTCAGCAAGACCTTTATTAACCACTGGAGCCATTTAATAAAGTATTCTTTAAATGAACCTAGTCGTACCTAGTCAAAGACTGTATGATCGTAACGACAACGAAGGCAATCAAGAACTCAAGTCTCTTATAACTTATTAATATTTGTCTTTAAATTAAGAATTTATACTGATAATTTATTCAGAAATTAAAAATTATGAAGCTATGACATTTTCCTAAATATTTAAGTACAAACTTACCATGCAAGCACACTGTCGTTTCAAAAATATGATTACCAGCTGATGCATTTACATCTTTATCTGACACATGAACACACTGGAAAACTATCTGCAGTACCGTGACGATAGCTTCCAAGACTGCGCTGCTATCAACTGACTGCTCTCCATCATCCTGAGCATACCAGTTTTTATTTTAAAATACTTTTTGACAGTTATCATTATAATAATACTAATAAAGGTTTAACATCCGTTTCCTCATACAAGGATGATGTCAGGGACGTCACTGACTTATAGGGAAGATGATGATTTTTATAGTTATTATAATAAATTAAAACAAAAATTTACTTAAAAGATAAATTCGTCTCTCAATCAAATGTATAACCTGTGAGAGAATCAATTAATAAAGACTCAGAAATAAGAAACAGAGGTAGAAGTCACTTGCTACCAGTTTCCAGGGAGTCCTACTAGTATTATAAAAGTATTATTCATAGTATTAGAAAAGTATTACTCATAGTATTATAAAATATTAAGTATGTGCAAATGGCCTCAAATAAACTGAAAATTCTGTCTCTAGGTATTGTTGAATGACTGACATACTTCTGATTCCAAAGGTTGCTCATCGATGATGTTGAAGGTCAGTAAGGTCTTTGTACAGAGAGTATACAGCAGCTCTGACAGTTGCAGTAGTTCAGACTCTGACATAGCTGTAATCAGCTGATCCAGTGAGCCATCCTGGTCGCTGCTCTGCTCACAAAAAAACACATTACAGCGACAATAATACTGGAATTACTGTATATATAATTATATATATATATATATGTATATATATATATATATATATATATATATATATATATGTATATATATATATATATATATATACACATATATACAGGCATAGATATAAATATATGTATAAAATGGTAAGTTTAATGTTAAACCAGAGCTATATACTCTGATACATTATTCTGAAATTCTATTCATTACCAGAAAGCAAATAGACTGTCAAACAGTCAAACAGACTGATATTATGTGGCATCAAATAGCAACACAATATGCACGGCTCTGTTTTAATACTGATAACTTCTAGTATAATGTAACTTAATGAGTGTCGTCCACAGCAATGTTTTCACGATCTCTATCAATATATTTTTCTTAGTGGTTGTAATAAAATTCTAATGAAGTGCTTTAGTACAAAAAGCATCATCATTGTACCTTGAATCCCAGTTCAACTGGGTCAGCCCGTCGGGATATATTGTAAATTTTTTTATTCGTTTTAGAAAATTTAGCAGCAATTTCTAGAGCCTAAGCGCTCAATAATCGAATGCCATTTCTGAAGTTGGTTTACAAGTTAGTGTCTTGCAGCTTTTAAGAAGCCCTTTAAGACACGTGCAGTCCTTGGTAGGTATATTCTCCAGCAGGCAGGACACAACACAGGTAGCTCAAATATAAAACAAAAATCGATATTTTAATAACATTAGTATACAACAGAATGAATTAAGCCTGAGATACTAACAAGTCTTGCAACAATATTAATGAAACCTGATGCATTATCATCATCAGATAGTGCTTCTAGCAGTAGAGAGGCGATTATTTCTTCTTCTGCATTGTTACACTCCATCACAGCTTCCATGGGCGATTTAGGCATGGCTTATAATTCAGTGTGTCTTAAAGATATTTTCGAAAATCTGCAAGAAATACAACACTAAATAATATGAAGTTATATTTTATATAATCATAGTAGTAGGCCTATATCGATCAATCTATTGCAGCTGGATTAATATTGACTATAGAACTTTAGAAAACATTTTTGCGTCATCCTATTTTCTCACAATATTGGCAAATAATAATATGTTAATAGCTAAAAGATACACTTCGGACAAAACGAATTAATTACAGTATTTAAAATTATATTGTAATTTTGATTCGATTTTTGTTTATTTACATTTGGCGCTTGATGTTTTTCTTTAAAAAACATAGATATATTTAAAAATATAAATAAAATGCATGGTTCTTAACTTAAATATACTGGTTCAGGAAGTCCTAAGACTTGTAACACCAGTCCAGTCTTAATATTATACCTCATCACCATTAATTTGTAAAGGGGGAAAAATACTCTAATTGCATAATTATCTTGATGAGTTAATCCAACTTAAACAGAGACATACATACCAGTACACACACACCAACTCCATACAAACCTTCCTAGTCCGATCTACCCAAAGATCTTTAACATAAGGTTTTGTTTTTCTTTATTCTATGGATCTACCTAAAAGCATACTTACCCAAACATATATGGCACATTCATCTACGTAGACGGATTAAATATAATTATACACCTACATATACTATATTTGACTCATAGATAGATACACATACACAAATTTATAAATATTCATAATTGCATACATTTAGCCTACTCATATAAACACATATACACTAGGATGATGACAAATTTTTTTAATGAAACCACTTGCAATCGAGAAAACTTTATGAGTAATTTAAGAATATAAGTTGTATTTTTGATTTTTTGTAAAAAAAAGTTCCCCCCTCCGTCGATGGAAAAATGTAAAAAAATTTTTTTCTCGAAAAGGACATTATGTTTTTTTCTGTATTCAAAAGAGTAATAGTAATAAGTAAGCAACTTTTATTAACAAATCAGATGCAGAACAGTTAGTATTTTGTAAAAAAAATGTACAAGAAATGTTTACAAATTATTTTTTCCTATGAACTTTAGATTAAAATTTTCAATTTTTTCGATTTTGCATGCAGTTCCTCCATCAGTTTTACAGCACGTTCAGCACTTTGGTTTGATCTGGGAATGTCAATTAATGACTCCTCGACCGACCCATTTGTCTCTAAACACTTAATTGCCTCCTTGCACTTTACCTTTGTGAGTGAGGTTAACAGTAGATTAGAAGTGAATGGAACCAAGTATTTGCCCATTCGTAGCAGATGAAGTCGCATGCTGGAGCGAGAATGCTACGCCACTCTGGTATAAGTAATAATGCTATCACAGCATATATCGCACGCGAATTGCCTGGTGTGAATTCGGGAGTTTCTTGCAGCTGATTCGATGCCAATTTGAAGATGTTTTGTAATGACGATATGCCTGAAAAAAGTTCATATAAGAACTTGAAATAATCTCGCCATCTCGTCTATGCTAACATCATCGGTCGCAACGAGATGGTAATCAGCCTGAAGAGAATCATAGTTTTCTGTTAATTTGTCAATGAAGGAATAATTTGTCAGTTCTGGTTTGCTCGTTGGCTCTTGAATAAGAAAATCCATGACATGCTTCAGAAGGAGGTCGAGTACATGATGCTGACAGTCAATATACTGTGGCTTCTGAAAGCCCTTTCTCAGGACATCATCCTTTATGAGCTTTGCAATCCCGTTAAAACGACCAGTGTTTACTGCGGTCGTGTAGCATATTTAGCATATTTTCCCAAGCATTATATTCATTAAGTAGCTGATGTAGTTCCTATATATATATATATATATATTATATAATATATATATATATGTGTGTGTGTGCGTGTGTGTGTGTGTGTGTGTGTGTGTGTGTGTGTATGTGTGTACTCTGTGTGTTTACATAATACGTACATGTACATGTATATGTACATAATATGTTTATGTACATACGTATATATGCATGTCAAAATATATATGCATGTAGTATATTATACTACATGCATATACATAATTATGCTTGTAGTATATTATATTACACATATATATATACATATACATATATATATATATATATATATATATATATATAATATATATATATATATACATGTATATACAGTATATATATATATATATATATATATATAATATATATATATATATATATATATATATATATATATATATTACAATAACATATTTGTAATTCATTTGATATTTGTAACTTTCGACTTCGTTGTTTTCGATGTTACTATGGATGATGTACTAACAATGTGATATGCTGGTCAGAAATATTACACTACAAAGCATTAGACTTGCATGGAGAGTAGCCACGATCATAGCTAGGATACTTCCGTTGAATCCTGCTAGCCTGTGCTGGACTCTCATTTCGTTACATCAACGCCGGACTTAATTAGAGGCAAGCATGCAGACTCAGGTCGAACTTGAAGGTGATAAACTTTCAAGCTCACTGGTTTCAATTAGAGGAGCGGCGATCAACTGAGAGATCCATACTGATAGATCTATACTGATCAGAGATCTATATTGAGAGATCTATACTGAGAGATCTACTGAGAGATCTACTGAGAGATCTACTGAGAGATCAGCTGAGAGATCAGCTTATAGATCTACTGAGAGATCAGCTGAGATATCAACTGAGAGATTTATAGAGAGATCAAGTGAGAGATCTACTGAGAGATCAGCTTAGAGATCTACTGAGAGATCAGCTGAGAGAGCTATTGAGAGATTTACTGAGAGATCAGCTGAGAGATCTACTGAGAGATTAGCTGAGAGATCAGCTTAACTTAACTTTCTTATACTGGTTTACGAAGTCTTGTAGACGTGTAACACCACTCTAGTCGTAACTTCATTTCTCAACATATAATATTTATATTATTACAACATAACATAATGTTAGCTGCTTTTATGCTTTGCTTTCATTAATTGAACAACCGGTATATGTTAGTGCCGTCACGGCCTTTTATAAATATATAGAACTACAGAAAAGTTTTGAAACTTGCATATTTGAAATAACGTATATAAATATACTATATGGCAGACATGAATAAAAATGGAAGAAATCTAGAAACATATTGTTGTCGCCCAGAACATTTATGCACTTAATAAATGTTCTATTTTGATATCCAATCGTGTCTAGACTTATTATCTCATTATTATTATAACATTATTATATTAGATGATTTAAAAACGCACTCATATGTGGACATAAAGAGAAAAGCGGACGGCAGAGAAGAGTGGAGGCGTTATGTACCTTGGACCTGCCAGTAGACAGTGCACTAAGAGAGAGAGAGAGAGAGAGAGAGAGAGATTATTATTCTGGCTTTATCTTGTAACTTTCCCTACTCGTAGTGCGCCCCTAGCTCTCAACGGCTGTTCTTAGAGTCTCATTTTCTAACAGAGTCAGGCACTATTTTCATCTTCAGGCATGAAGCTGAAGGCACACTCCACTAATCACTTCCACAAACCTCTCCTTGATGTACATTGAGATACACGTGGATTGATCATAAACTATACTTCATAACGGTTGTGCAATACTGGACAGAGAGGGTGCTTTTCCACCCACTTAAATAGGGTCAATTATTTTCTTAGCAAAACTTCAAAAATAATTTAAATAGTGATTAGAGCAAAAGTATTTTGGAGCTTTTAAAAATAAAATAGGACTGTTTATAGTTTATATTTTAGATTTAGATTCTTGGCTTAGTCTAGATCATACTGAAAGTAATTATATTTACTTGTGATCATACAGACATTTGACAATAGCGTTTAGTATATGTAAATATCTTAAATCAAGTGCATTTTTATGACTATTCTATTGAAATTATATAAAAAACTAAATACATATTTCCTGATCCCTCTCGAATTGAATGTATTTTGAGCGACGGCTGAGATCACGTGTGGTATCGGGATTAAGTCCGGAGTGGGCTATTGGACTGCAGGTCCTGCTATTAAACGCTCCAACTGTTGACTAATCATTTCACTCCAGTCACTCCTACATCGTCTTATATTGCTAAAAACTGAAAGACATGACGCGTGGCTCCTGATCGTCTAATTGCCATGACCTCGCTCTAGCTAACATCTAAACGACCGACTAATAGTCTGACCTCAGTGGAATATATAAACATTTTACCAAATGAATTTTGTTTCATGGTTGCGCTTATTTTCTTCGTGTTGTGTCCGGGTTGTTTGAAGAATTGACCAAACGGTGACTGCACGTGTAATAGAAGGTGACTAAAGCACTATGATCCATACCAAAATCAGAAAGGACATTCGGTTAGTGAGCGCTAGGCTCCAGAAATTGCTATAAAAATTTAAACGAATGGAAAAGTCTCAAACAGAGGATTGGCTGGTGGAGTGGTGGGGGACAGAGAGGATTTGAGACAGTCTTTTTGTATCCCGACCCTAGTTAAACTGGGATTCAAGGTATGATGATGATGGTGATGATAGCGCATATTCATAATTAGATTTTGCATTGAATTTTAGAAATATGTGCGTATTGTAAAATATTTTACTCTTATTACATGCACATAAAATAGGAAATAATCTCGAATTATTTTAATACAAAACAACAATATAATTTTAGTACTACTGTTATCTATGACAACATCGAGCACTGTAGAACCAAATCAAAGCCGATGAGCAGAGTGAGAGGTCCATAAACGGTGCGAACCAACATCCGGGTAAACGGTACTATTTTCATCAGTATTTTCTAATACATACACTATATTCTTTGGACTAAATTTCTGAATTTTAGAATTTGCACCGTTTTTGGACCTTCTTTTTGCTCGCCGGCTTGATTTTGTCTCTATAGTGTTCGATGTTATCATTGATGACTGTAGCACTCTAATTGTTGTTAGACTATGTTATTTTGCATGAATAATTACAAACCTAAGCCTCTACCTACCTGAAGAACCTACCTGCCAGATTAATCTTTAATCAAAATATTCACAACCATAAATCTGTCGCAATGACATATCAAAAGCACGAGGCGCCCTGCTTTGCCTTTTTTTGTAAAGAAAACTCTATTATGCAAGATGACCGAGATATAATACGGTCAGCTGAGATCATAATCGACAATATTTGAGACGAATAATGTTGTATTGTTACAATTTTAGCAGGTTTACGGCATTGCCGCATTACAATTATATTTGAAACTTAAAAATAGTTATACTGATAATGCGGCATTGCTGTAAACCTGTCATTTGGGCATATTATAACTTTGTATATGCACAGTGATATCTGAACCGAGTTTTCCATTTAATACAAGTAATATAGGCACTTTGAGAAAAAAATAAACAAAAGGCTCATAACCGAGTGGTTAACACACTTGCCTCACAAGCAAGAGGTCATGGGTCGAAATCCCCGTCGGACATTCTCGCGCAGTGCACTCGTATGCGGAAATAGACGTTAAATTACTCTTCCGTGTTTTTCATTTTAGTCTTCGTTTGCATACATATTAAACCATTAAATAATTTAATGACTCTGTCGAATTTGGTTATGAAATGGTTAGTTGAAGATAGAATTATGTGGGAGAGTTATAATCCATAGCTCTGACAAATAGACGGTGCGCTGTAAGCGAATATGTATACAAGTGTATATATATATATATATATATATATATATATATATATATATATATATATATATATATAGAGAGAGAGAGAGAGAGAGAGAGAGAGAGAGAAGGAGAAAGAGAAAAAGAGAGAAAGAAGGAGGTTAGGAAGTAGAGTGAGAGAGAGGGAGATTGTGTGAAAGAAAGATGTTAGGAAGTAGAGAGAGAGAGAGAGAGAGAGAGAAATTATCGCTAACTGATGTCTATTGCTAAATTTTGGTATAGACCTTTAGGCATATTACCGTGCCACCAGTGCCTCTTGAATTACTGAAACTTTTAGGGCTCTAGACGCATAAAAAGTTTTAGTAACCGAACAGACGACAGCTGAGTTAAGTGAAATGCACCCAGTACAGATACTATCTTATTTGACGCTGTTGACGATATTAATGACCAGCATTAATTAACCCGCAGCACCTGCATGCTGCAGACAATGGTCCTAGAGAATTGAGGTCCTTTTTAATGACACTTCTGAGCAAACCAAGAGCTTTGCAAGATACAACTGAACACTGCATTCAACCATCTACATTCAAACCTGAAAGCTACACGTGTCTATTAGTGCATCTATTATCAAATATAATGCGATTTATCCTGCTAATTCTACACACACAAAAAGCAGGTTTTTAGAAATCTTAAATACTGATGGACTCCACACTTTGCTCATCGGTTTGGATTTGGTTCTTTAGAGCTCAATGTTGTCACGGATAGCAGTAGCATTCTAATTGTATTGTTGTTGATTGAAATATCTGCGGCTTGCAAAAAAGGAATACAACCTAAATTATTACAATAATTAAATTTAGGCTCCAAAATGAGATCCGCACTCGCATTTTTCACTCCAATTCTCGCTGCATACCCGGCGATTAAATAAAGCACATTTCAAACGGACGGGTGATAAAGTTAAAAAGTGTCTTTGCACTAACAATTTTGTATCGAAAATTCCGAGGGCCAGAAGGTGATCTAAAATTAGAATATACATAAAATATTAATTTCGATATATTATAAAATTTTATTCAGTATTGAATTCTGATTCGTAGCTAATGCTTTTGAGCATGTTCAATCTGATATCGTTAGAGACAAAGAGACCTTGTTGCTTTATAGCTCAAATGTACTGCAATCGATGATTTGACTCGGATTTGAACCCATATTCTGCTAACTTTCATCCATCAGGTGTAACATTATCGAACATAAATTACAAGGTTTTTCTAAAAATAAGTAACAGGGAATCTATGGATACATCTTTAATGTAATAGGATGCCGATTACGCACCTTGCACAAGAATGTGAATTTGGTCATTTATTAGATATATGTTACAGCCAAAGATTAGAACTTCTTTACTATTCCAATTTTAGTCCAGGTCTCTGCAAGACCAGTATGTTGAATGACATTTCCAAATTCAAAAGTTTAAAACTTAAATATTTTCGGGTTTAGTGGTAAGTGCATCTGATTCCCTAATCGTAACAAGTTTGAGCTATAATTATCTATGACTGCTATGGTCTAGATTTCTGTAGTGCCTCGGAAGGCCGGTTCTCTGACCAACAGATCTTTAATTCAGAAGTCGTAGCACTACGTCTATTGTAACCTGACTGAATTTATAGCAGTAGATCAGCGTAAACTAATATAATATACTTATATTATTTAGTTTAATATAATTAACATATTGTTATTAAGTTTATCGATACTGTATCAGTTATTAGTTATGTTTGTTGTCAAAAGTTGAACTCCAGTCTCGTAGGACCTTTTCTGTTATGTCATCTGGTAAAATATTCTGATAGAAGCACTTTCTCATACCATTTCGGCGACTAGCTAGATAGAGCAATGCTCTCACTAGGGGATGATTGAACAGTAGTGGGCATTGAATAAATTGCATCATTCATTATGTTTGTTATAAGCTTGTACCTTTATTTCTCGTTTTGTAAACTTTGTATGTATGCGATTTTACACTGCCGTTGTCGAAATAATCACATCTTGTGTTATGGGCAGACTTAAAACGTATTCATAACGTACTTATAACTGAGTTATACTTTGTAGCGATAAAGAAAGTGTTTCTTTAAATAAGACAACTCATTTCAGAAGCTAGTTAGATATCCTCCCTAGGCTAGCATAGTTCAGCTAAACGAAGATACTCGAATTAACATGACTAGGGGGTTCCCAGCAACCTTTATCTGCTCATGTGTAAATGAAATGCCATTTCTATAAAATTAATTTTCCGTACAGTTTTGGTTTAACGTCAAGTTCAGAAACCCCAAAGGCTTCACCTAACTCGTCTACACACTGAGGCACTGAGATATTCAAAACTTCTTATTAACGAAACACTGTCTAACTATATGCACGAATAAAGTTTCATTCCAGTACAAATTTATAAATACATGTATTATGTTTTAGAATTATAACTGTTTAATGATCTAATTTGCGTAGTACATATAGCAGCTGGACGGAACCATGTAGTGATGCGTTCTGCAGTAATGATTCAATCAAAACGGAATGGATTTATTTAATAAGCTACATGCATGGCATATGGCTTGGAGATATATCTGAACGTTTGTAAAAATAGCAATTTTTAAAAGAAAACGAACTTCGACATCAAAATCGTCGCAATTTGCACTTTCAACAGTATAAGGATGTTTCTGACTAATTAAACGTGAATTATTAGATAAAGATATTTAATTATCTAGATTTGTTAACATAGATTAGGCGCTATCTGATAGTGAACTGAGACTAAATGCTCCACTCTCGATAGAAATGGCTGTTCTTCGATTATCATACGGACGGCTCTTCTTCTTCATTGTTCTTGTTGTAAACATTGCAGCAGCTCTAGCTACAGAACTCTCTCCAGACATGTACGTATATGCTGTACACTACTGAATGATGATGATAATAATAATAATAATAATAATAACAATAATAATAATAATAATAATAATAACACACATTATAATGAAATGATCAGCTACGTTGATATCTATCACTTTTAATTCGAATTTTTAAATCCGTTAGGCAATTTATCCCATTTACGAGTAACCAGTCCAGTGAATGTCTGAGATTTAACTCTCAGATCAGCACGGCCGGGAATCGAACCCACGAGAGTTCAGTTCACCTCGTGAACTGTCATTTAAAATTTCATGACGTTATCTACATCTCTAATCATTGAGCTATTGAGACATTCAATTTAGAAAATAATGATAGTTACTTAATAGCGCTTAACCAAAAAAGCCGAAAAAATGCCGAAAGCCATTTTAATCCCAAGTTAAAGGCTGCTTGAAAGGATTGTTAAAGGCTTAGCCTTCAGGTAAGTGTGAGCTAGCTGGCATATCGATTGCTGTTGAAAATCGAGTCTACAGTCAGTGATTATAAATATGTACCTTGAACCTGTCATTTTTCAGTTAATAGATTCTCACTGATAAATTATTTGCAAAGTTGAAGGTAATGAAGATGTTGCTGCATCAATTTAGATTAAATGACTGGAATAGAGACTTCAGTCTGATTCTGTTGAACTTTCTAACGACTATTAGTCGATATCGTTGGCTCTGCAGCTATTCAACAACGCTGCTCGTAAGAATAACAGTGTAAAGCAGTGCTGGTTGTTGTTGTTGTTCTGGTTGTCATTAATCAAACCATGACGGCTCGCGAGTCGCTAAGAAGCTATTGTACCTGTACTATCACATGGGTTAAAGGATGATATACCGCGGTGTGACACCAGGTCAACGTTTATAATGGGCAATACGAAGAGTTTCCGGCCATAAAATTGAAAATTAATATGAAATAGAGGAATGTAATATATTATAGTATTTATTGAAAGTAACTGACGTCAAGTTTAATAACTGTTATTTACGGATAGTATATCTTTAATAATTCATACTCAAAGATCTATATATATATATATATATATATATATATATATATATATGTGTGTGTGTGTGTGTGTGTGTGTGTGTGTTTGTATATGTATATACACAGTATATATATTATATTATATATATACATTATATATGTAGACATAAGAATAATTGCCCAGGTGCATAAAATCTTTGGAGGTCAAATACTTTATTTCATAAAGCAACTATACGATTGTATGGCACAGAGAGAGAGAGAGAGAGAGAGAGAGAGAGAGAGAGACATAGAGACACAGAGTGACAGAGAGAGGGAGCGAAAGAGAGAGAGAGAGAGAAAAATATATAGTAAAAAGGAGACACAGATAGAGATAGAGAGAGATACGTTGTAGAAATAAATGTAAAATTATTATTTTTTCACTTAAGTAGTATCGAAAAATCTGATAATGTTTATTTCTTACAGTAGGTCCAGTGCATATAATTATATCCACTAGATATATTAAACGTTGCTGTTGATCTCACTTTTGATCATACCAAAGATCACCAAAGTAGTAACTAAAATAGATTTAGCACTTTTGCATAACAGGTCTGCATTCAATTTACATCTATCTACAGACTAGGCCCATAAATGCAAAACTCTATTTAAACTTATTTGTAAGAAAATAATTTAAGTTAATATAATTATAAAATCTGTTGTAAATTTATTATTATTATTATTATTGTTATTATTATTATTATTATTAAATTATTATTATTGTGCCGACAAGCATCCAGCATTGTGCACTTTTAGTGATGCTTCTTTTTTAAACTAAAAAACATAATTTAAATAATTAAACAAATTAAAAAACAACTGCGTGAACCACGTAGCTGTTTTTTATCAGAGTCAGCTATTTCTGACCGCAAGTCATTCCTGGATGTGTTTTCTGGATTTTCTCAACCCGTCCGTCATCAGTTATTACCGGAAGCAGTTCGAGGAAAATCAACCTAAATCCCTAGTCCACCTGTATCCCTAGTCCCTTCACGGTCTGATCGATGTTTTCCGTAGATCCGTCTTTCATTGATCGTGTACTTGTTTAACAGAATCGTCAACTGTCCGAAACTTCTGCGAATAATTATGAGTATAAATTGGTTTATTTATTACCCTTCTCCCTCCTAGAAAAAAATCCTTGAGATAAAAGATTTTAGTGGGCTAATGACGATTCTTAACCAAGCAAACACCAGAGAAGTGGTATAGTATTATTGTAAATATATATATATATATATATATATATATATATATATTTACAATAATATATATATATATATATATATATATATATATATATATATATATATATGATTATATATGTCTAGTATTACATATGATTATTTTATTTTATATTTTAACGTGCATAGGCCTATATATCTTGAAAACCCATGACCTATAGCGATTTCATGGGGATCTAAGCGTTTTAGCTTAAAATGTTGAAAATCGTTAAATTTCAACTTTATAATAGCTTCCAAAAATGCATCGAATATCACAACGTTTCTATAGCTTATAAAAAACTGGGTCCAATAATTGAATAGAATAAAAAACCTAATATTAACGTCAGTTTTCTCGCTCGAAAGCGATGTCTGTGACGGGCGAACCCAGGATTTGAACCCCGTTCATATTGATCTGTGGTTGAATATCTTACCGACATCGCCACTGGCTCCAGCCGTAATAGAAATAGAAACAATAGTAATAATTGTCAAGATTTATTTATTTCAGGCCGAATGTCTGCCCGTACCGGGATGTGAACCTGGAACCGGTGATAAAGCCTTGTGTTCGGTACTACACGCGACGGGTTCGAGTCTGGAAACCAAATTGTGGTCACGACAAGGAAGGGTGCGTTGGGTATGAAACAAGGTAAGACAATTATCATGAAGTTTTTTTAAAACTCTCAACTAATTTCTCTGCACGAATATTTATTCAAATTTTAATTTTTATACTAAAAATATTATTTCTCCAGCTAGAAAAAGCAAGATTTAAAAAGTACTCAAGAGAACGAATACAACGCTGCATTATCAGTAAATACGAAAATGAAATTTGCAATTTACAGACTAGAATTTATTATCCTAATCTGTATATGGAGAGCACTATAATCAAGCCTCAATCAATTTCTATATAACATAATTGTTTAAATAGTAAGCTATATATATATATATATAATATATATATATATATATTATATATATATATATATATATATATATATACATGTATATATATATATATATATATATATATATATATATATATATATATATATGACGAGGATGATGATTTTAGGCCCTTGATATCTTTGCCCCATAAAATGACAGATATTTGAATGCAGTTTAAATATTACAGTATTGCATTTTTAAAATCGGTACCTTTACAAAATCTTTGTGATATTTAGGAATCATATCAATTTTCTTCATGAAAGCCAAATTTAACGCACGTGCGTAAAGGTTTTTAATATAATATTATTGAGTTTTGCTAAATCTACTTCTACAGTGACAATGCTGCTCTTGTTGTTCTCTTTCTCTTAAGATGCTTGCAAATGTTTAATATTTCATTACAGAGGAGGGGTTTGTCGGTGCATTAAGCTGCTTCCCCGACTGAGTTTCAATTCTTTAGCCATTTCTAATTAACAAATCTTAAAACCAAAATTAAGAACAAATCGCAGTACACGATCGATTAAATCACATACTCAGTGGAATTTACTTGAGGTTAGTGGAATTTACTTGAGGTTGACAGTTTTTTAGGGTCACTAATTTCACCGCTTCGATATTAGGAGGCGACAATGGATCTCAGTGTATTCACTACTGTCATCAATTGACATTCGAATTAGCTTGAAAACTGGTTTCTAGCGTCTTTTAATCCATCTCTGGTCAAACTTTAATACTGACAGACAAGACTGTTAATCATTTTATAGAGTATGACAGAGACGTGTGTTATATTCATCGGCTTATTAATTCACAACAGTCATCAAAATATTTTTTGTTTTGCCATTGACATCAGTCTAGTACTGACTTCTTCAAGTCGGCTGTTACTGTGTGGGGTCATACGTGTAGTTTTTAAACTACTGCAATTCTCTGCTAAAGAAAGGATCATGCTTTTAGCGTCTTATTCAAGTATTAGCATACATTCTATACCTTCTTTCCTGACATCGATATATAGCCAATAGCCATTCTATTGTTTGGTTGATTATAACGCATTAAAATCTGTAACTTGATGTAATATAGGTGTACAGAGCAAAGTACTACAGTATTGTGTGAAGGAATTTTGCAAGTAATTTTGATTTTTTTGTCCTAACAGTTTGTTTATTTATTTGATTGTATAATTACTATTTCATAGTATTCTTCGCGCCGCATTAGTTTTCTACAACTAATTAAATAAATAAATAGTCCGGAAATATTAATTTTCACGCTTCAAGTATTCTACAGATGTCAATTGATTCATCGAATTGAAACTCATCTTTTAATTCTCCTTAAATGAGTGCTATCTGACATTATGGATGAGCTTTAACGGTTACATATTTTTAGGAGGTACTACTACTCTGCTCTGGAGAATGCAGTGAACCAGACATACAGTACTAAATACAAATGCTGCAATGGTTGGAAGCAAAACGAAGGCGATGCTGGATGTATGGCGAGTAAGTTAAATGTTTCAGTCATTTTCAGTTACTTTCTTAATTTAAAAGCTGGTAAAGCTGGTAAAGCTGGTACAGCTTATTCTAACGCCTTCCTCTCTCAAAAGCAATGTCAGTGACGGGATAGACCAGGATTTGAACCTCGCACATACTGATTCGCGGTCGAATATCCTACGGACATCGCCAATGGCTCCAGGCGGTTTATATGCTACACTTCTAATAATAAGTACAACGAATATTTTAGCATTGTGCTATTCGATAGATTTTTATTCACGAATTTATTCACGAAGCTATGCAACGCCGTACAATGCTCTGCAATATCCGTAGATTTCGTTTTGTTGTTTACGTCCCTACCTTCTAGAAAAGCTTTATTTTAAAGATTGATTTAATTTTATAAATTTTGACTACTATTGTAATAAATGTACAATTATTGATGGAATTGTACTGATTAATTTCAGCGTTATGTGGTTTTAAATCAGTTAATCAATCAATAAGAATTTAACGTCCTTTTCCTCGCCATATGGCAATGTCAACGACGTCTCTTGCAGACTCTGCACAAACAGGCGCCATAACATCACGCGATGGCGACTGAGTACACAAGAGAGAGAGAGAGAGAGAGAGAGAGAGAGATAACTATGTTTTTTTCGATACACTCGAAATATACAGTGACATACAAAAACAAGGCCGTCAAAGAGGTCACAAAGACTACAAGAAAAAGCGAGATCAAAACAGTGCAAGTCCAATATCCAAGACAAGCGGAAACTTCCAAATCAACGTTGGGAGATAAAGCAACGGACGTTAAACCGTATTGATTTGCGTAACATTTTTCAGTTCTGTAGATCAATCAAATGCTCATGTACCACTACGTAGTATTACAAATTATCATAATTGAAATCCATCCTTCAGTAGCCCCTGATCTATGCTAGAAATGGAAGCCAGTTACAATTAGATGCTGTGTCATGATAAAAGCTGGTTTACTTGAGATTAACTCTCTGCGGTGCAGGCTCGGTTTAAGTGCTCCACGGAGTAACAAAGATTAGATATGATCAGAAATGTCTCAGTGGCACAAAATTTGATGGTAATTTGGAAGAAATTAGGTTTTACTGTTTCATTGGGTCAACTTATCTTATTCAGTGTTATGTTAAATGTAAAGTCCGAGGTATATATTTTTGTATTTCTATTTGTTTTCTAACATATTAACGAAGACTCAATCGATCAGCTGGTAGATCTCATTACACAACTTATCTAAATATTATATTCAAATAATATTTATATTAGTATATCTCCTAATATTTATCTGAAGTATATCTTCCTCCTTTAGCTGGGAGAGTTCGATTTCTGAGGTGGTTGGCCATTATCCACATCAGAGTCTTCTTCGCCTATTGATGCCCTCTAAATGATAGTTTTATTTAAATATTGCCCTTGGCAAACGTGAAAAAGTATCACCAGTTCTCTTGGATATTGTCGTAGAGAGATATAAAGTTATATATTTAATTATGTTTAAAAAAGCTATAATATACATAATTATATAATATAAATATATACAAATATATACATATATACATTAATTTTATCAGGATATGAGTCTGAACAATATAAAGCTGATTGCATTCATTGATTCAGCACTTAGAGAGAGAGAGAGAGAGAGAGAGAGAGAGAGAGAGAGAGAGAGAAAGAGAGAGAGAGACAGAGAGAGAGAAAAATAATAACTAATTAATAAAGGAAAAAATAAAAATAAAAGAAAGAGAGAGAGAGAGAGAGAGAAGCGAGAGAGATAATGAGAACTACATTCACTTATAAACTATTTAAATTATTGATTTACAATTATTTTAAAGAGGATATATAGGCATAGAGAGACATTATAGTTATTGATAATTAATTTAAATTAATAGAAGATATTCAATATTTTGTCAAACTCTGCAGCTGTTAAGGACTCAATTTATCTGGGTCGTGGAGCGATATTTATCTGAACGACGCCATACATCACTGCTTCAACCACACTTCTCTCCCTAGTCTCCAAGAGAAAGCTCTTACTTATCTCTTATGATCTGAACAGGACAACTGTTGCCCAGCCCATAAATACCGCCCCCAGTGCTTCATTAGTTAATAAAGCTTCTTCCTCCTGCATTGCAGACATTGTTATGTTAAGTGGATGTCGATGTAAAACATGACCGGTCAGTCTGTGCAAGTAATGATTTAGTTTTCGGCTACTAATGTCTCGTTCACTTACTTTCTAACTTTCTAACTCGATCATTGGGTTCTGAATCAGATATTTTTGTCAGAAATTTCTGATTTTTAAAGCTTATGTTTCTCTCTTAGTGCACTGCCTACTGGCAGGTCCATGATACATAGCGCCTTGACTCTTCTCTGTCTTCTCGTTTTCCTCTTCTTGTCCACTTACGAGCGTATCTTGAAATTATCTAACATTCCTTGTCTTAGTCTACCTCTGCTGATTATAAAAAACAAAACATTCTCTAGTGAATAACTAAATAGTATATGTTATTTATGATTTTCTTGGTTTTTAAGCAAGTATTTATTGAAATTAGAAACTTGTAACTGGTTTGATATTTCGTAGGAGAGTGTCAACAGAGTTCATGTGGCTCACCAGGGAACAATTGTCAGAGAGGTCAGGTCGGTGCATGTCGGTGTCCAGCTGGTTACCAGGGGCCGAATTGTCAATATGGTATAAACGAAGATGAGACATCTAAGTGGCTGTAGCCAAAATTTAACGTCAGTTTCCTGTCTGGGAAGTATATCAACATTAGTTTTGAACTCTGCACATTGACTGAATGTCCGACAACAAAACACATGACTAATCTGTCCGACATTGTTACACGGCTGCTTTTATATTATACGCGTGTTAGGGTTGCTATTTACAGATTCATTTGGATTTGAATCCTGGATACTTAAATCAGTGAAAACTGAAGTTCGTAATCCTAGCCTGACAACTACTGCCCTACTGGTCTGGCATACACTGAAACTTTTTCAGTTTTTAAAAATTTATTTTCCAGCTAACTCTCTGTGAGCTAAAAGATTACATGCAATGTACGTGTAGTTATGATCAAAAGTGTGCGCAGCGGATCTAATATACTAAAGCACACAATATCGCTTGCATTCCGTTGCCTCATAACGCAATTACGTGCTGTAAGTCCAAGATTAAAGAGAAGAATGCAAGAGAATAATACATAATACTGCATGTTTACTGTCCTTGAGTGAATTCCTATGTTTTGCTGTTCGGTCGTAGGATAAAAAATAAGATAATCTTGGTCAGTTGGAATGCTGAAAATTAAGCAATGATAAAAAGATTCGATATTCAGCCTCCGCGTTGTTGACATTCGAATAATTCAATGTTGTCCCACTGTTGAAGGCTTCACGAAACTTGCCTCAAATTGACAATTTTCAATAACAGTGGCAGGTCAAAATGTATTCCTATAAGTGTATGCTTGCTAAATTACATGGTTTACATTTTACGTTTTACACGCATGCTAAATTTGATGGTTTACATTTTACGTTCTTTTACAAACCTTAGTTTTTAAAATTTCTAGGCTCTCCATGGAAAAAATTAAGCAGTCAATTTTAAAATTTACAAAATTACGATTAAATTACAATTAGCAGTATCAGTTTAGTAAATCTTGTAGAATATAGATTATGATAAAGCCAATTTATGAAAAAATAATATCGGATTCATCAACTGAAATTTACAATAGATTTCATTATATTATAATTTTTCGAAATAGTCTGGCATAGAGCGTGACAAAATGCATTGCGTACGAGGAGATAGCCATAATAATGAATATTGCCATAATAATGAATAATTAATTACTTCAATCTGATGATTATAAGGTTGCATAGGTTTCTCTCTTCTACATCAATAGTTCCACTGAATGGATTGGAACCGGTGGCTCTATTCCATGAGCTAATCTCTATAAGCACTGACATTAACTATTATTTTTTCTTTTTTTAAAAATAATATAAGTTATCTTTATTTTCAAATATGTTTCACATATTTGTTTGCAAATATTTTGAAATATTTAAAACTGTTAATCAAGTAATAATCTGTGCTGTGATGAACACATTAACGATACTAAACGAAAAAAGTAAAGCTAATCGGCATATTACACTTCAATCACATTCATCCAAGTGCTCGCAACTTTAACCACTATTCTAAAAGTCCACCTGTAACTGCTGTATCCTCGACCAGTGTTTACACGTTAAAAATAACTCATCATCGTATAAGTGTTCCGTGCGGCACGCAGTATATCATCTGCTTTAGGCGCTACTTATACAATTAACCTGTCTGAAGTTTTATCACTAAAATCTCTCGGGTCAAAACCGCCAAACCGGCTCTTTACAACTAAAAGGTCAGCCCGCCTTTCACTGGCAGCCATATTGTTTCGTCACGTTGCATCATCAACTGTAAAGTGAATGTTATTATAACACTGTGGTTTGCCTATAAGGAAATCTAAGCCAAAAGCTCGAGACTAGGGATGCAAATATACAATCGTGAACTAGTATGTGAAGGCCTCTACCACCTTGTAAATAAAATCATTTTTGAATGAAGATGATGACTGCAATTTATCTATATATCTAATGCATTAAAATATTTATTTACTTAGCAAATGATGAATTGATTAATTAATGAATTCAAGATTAGATTGACTTATATACTGATTAATTATTAATGAGTGAATAATTTATACAAGCTAGGGCATAGTAAAGAAAGTTAAGTAATTGATTTAATTGAATTAGATATTGATTGACGACTGATTGATTGACTGATTGATTGACTGATTGATTGATTGATGATTGACTGACTGATTATTGATTGATCGATCGACTTATTGATAGACTGGTTGGTTGATTGATTGATTGATTAGCCGAGCAGTCACTGTCAAGGTCGTCCTGTGCTGATGACAATGGTGGCTGTGCCCACATCTGTGTCCCCACCTCTCATCACGGTGCAGAGTGTCGATGTAAATCTGGATTTACTCTGATGGAAGATGGAAAATCTTGTCAAGGTTGTGATTCAGAATGTTTGATTTACGACTTGACTTGCGATATTATAACAATAAAAATAATAATAATAAACGTCAGAAAGAGGATTCGGCTGGTGAGCGCCTAGTCTCCAGAAATAGCTTCAAAAATTTAAATGAATGGAAAAGTCTCAAATTTTGGATTGACTGATGATATGATGTAGGACAGAGAGGATTTTAGATAGTCTATTCGTATCCCGAGCCTAGTTAAATTGTGATTCAGGGGAAGATGATGATGATAATGATGAAAAATAATAATAATAAAGGTTTAGTTTCCTCATACAAGGATGATGTCAGGGACGTCGAAATGTATCAGGCACTCTGAGGTTAACACTGTAACGAATGTTGCTGTTATTCTGTACCAATACTGATTTCTATGTTTGAGATTTCACTCTCTCGTTGACACCTTCGGGATGTTAATCCAAACTGCATGCATCTCATGTTCTGTCATTTAAACTTCCCGCATGCCTTGAAGCTAACCAATAAAGTCAATGAGCTATAAACAAGGCGCATCTCGACAAAAAACTGAAACAGACGAAAGTATATTAATAATATACTTTCGTCTGTTTCAGTTTTTTGTCGAGTATATTATTAATAATAATAATAAGGTTAACGTCCGTTTCCTCATATAGGGATTTTGTCAGGCACATTCCCATCACATATTGCTTTAATCTTCTTCATAGCTCTATTTTGGAATCTGTATATCTGATTTATTTTATGCCAATGTAATCTAGGTTTTATTATATTGTTCCAACTTTTTAATAGCAAATATTTAATCATTACTGGTAAATTTATTTTAAAAAACTGCGGAATATTTAAGTGCTAATAGCCTTTAATACCACTTCACACATGCATGCTATTTTATAATTTACCTTGCGTCTGTGTCTAAATTCTTATTCTGTATATTATGATAAATCTATTCAATTAAAAATAGTACTATGTTGAGGCGAAACCGTGTGAAACAATGATTTAGCCTCGTTATCTTCGTTCATAGTTACGGATTTCGATTTTCAGATTCGCCCGTCACTGATGATGCATAAAGCTTACATTTAGCTTCAGAAACATAACCTCGGTTTGGCAGTAGCAGCATCTGATTACATTGCTGATAAAGGAAGTTAATATTAGTTTTATTTTTTCTGATAGTTAAGTTATTGAAGGCTAAAGCTTGCTAAACGTAGCAAAACAGTGCATAACCTTGTAAATTATTTTGCAAGTTTGCATTTTGCTATCTTACGGTTAGAGACAGGTTTAGGAACATTTAGTAGGACCACAGTACAGTCCTACTCAAGGACGTGAGGGATTGAAATTTTCGTATTTATAGTAAACCGTAATTCTATGTTTTTCTTCCACATCTGCTACTTGGTAGAGAGAGGATTCAATTTCGTCTTCCACGTTTTTGCGTAACTACGCCATGGTTCGATGAAAGCTACTGCTAAAAGGGTTAACTTCTGTCAAATCCTGTCAGAGTTTTTTTACATAGAAATTATCAGAACATCTAATATGAACACGAATATGTCCAATAACACAATGGTAACTGTGACTATTTTACTAAGTTAACACTAAAAAACTCAATTGTTTGTTGGGTGTAATTTTCCAATTTTTCTCAGATATTGATGAATTAGATAGGGAAGTTATCTTCGTGTAATGTTCTTATTTTTCTCAGATGTTGATGAATGCTCGATAAATAACGGAGGCTGTTCGCAATCCTGTTCTAACTCGTACGGATCATTCCAGTGCGCCTGCTACAATGGATATCAGATCGGATCTGATGGAATATCCTGCTATCGTATGACTATATAGTCTTATGCTTGATTATACTCACAAACGAAATAATTAAAACTACATGACATATTAAGCTTTATGTGTGTCTGAACATGTTAGATCTCTCGGCTATTTATATAGGAATGATTATGTTTTCGTTTAGAAAGCATACTGAATTGAGCGGCTAATGAGCTTTTAGCTTTACAAGCTACATGTACAAGGAGCACAAAGTGCATTAGAACATTATTACAATTATGCCTTATACATTAATATAATTATCCATTAATATATTATTATAATTATGCATAAATACATTATTAGGCCTATAATTTTGCATTAATAAATTAATGAAAATTTGCTTCAATACATTAATACGATACACTTTGAGACTGAGTTTAAAATTGACAAGTTAGCCACTGCATAGCTTATAACTTATACGAAATACTTCAAATATTTTAAACCTATCGTTTAAATAACGCAATCTAAATGAATAATCCACTAAAACATCGAAGTATAATTTCTATTGTATTCATCAACATCATCATCTTCCCTTGAATCCAGTTTGACTAGGGTCGGGATACAAATAAACTGTCTCAAATCCTCTCTATCCTACATCGTATCATCAGTCAATCTCCTATAATTTCTATTGTATTAGTGAATTAAATAAAATGACTGGATTATGACACTGGATTATGACACTGGATTATGACACTGGATTATGACACTGGATTATGACACTGGATTATGACACTGGATTATGACACTGGATTATGACACTGGATTGTGGCGCAGGGATTGAGATGGAGGTGATTGATAAGTGCAGGACTGATAACGGGGGATGTGAACAGGAGTGTATGGACATGGATGGACTGGTCACGTGTCTCTGTAGAAATGGATACTCTCTCCAGCCGGACGCAGTCTCGTGCTATGGTAGCGAAACATTTTACATAATAATAATAATAAATATTATAATAATAAACGTAATAGTAAACGATATACATAAATAACAATAAAATAATAGTAATGAATAATAATAATAATAATAATAACAATAATAAGAAACGTTCATTAAATTACCTTGTGTATCTGTTTAATGGCAGAGCCAGACTTATTGCAGAGCAAACCGGCGATAAGCGAGAGACATCTTTTCTTTGGCGAAGGCTTTCCATGACTTTGCAAAGATTTAATGCAGTCTGCTTCAACAATTCTTTTAAGCCGATTGATGACCTCGAGTAGCCGGGCGGCGATTCAGCACTTATTGTTTGAATCGTTTTTATCAAACCCTAGGTTCTTTACACCGGGGCAAAATATAATAATAATAAATAATATTAAACGTAATAATAATAATAATAATGTCAATGTAATGGGCAATGTCACCCGCTGCTGCGATCAGCAAAGTTTAACTTTCATAATAATAATAATGCTTAGGCGACTATAATAATAACAATAAAAATAATAACAATAATAATAATAATAATAAATGTTTAACGTCCGTCTCCTCATCCAAGGTTGGTGTCAGGGACGTAAGCAACGTAAAGTAACGTGACTAAACACAGCGCAAAATTACGTAACATAAGATAACTCACCTTAATGTATGATAAATAAACTTTCGTGATTAGACTCTTAATTAATTCCTATATTCTCTATTTTGTACCCTCTCGCGCGTTCTCGGTCAAGCGGCAGCTCCAACTATCAAAATGCATATTCGTAATCACAGTCTGCATTTACACTCAGAATGCACTCTATTGATCAAGAAACTGAAATAAGTGCAAAGGCTAGGTAGCCCTTTGTCGAAGCATAATGTAGCCTGTATCTTTGGAAAATTTGGCTTCTGAGGTGATTTTTCATTGCCTTCCTCTTAGTTGTAGACTACTCATATAGTACTAATGTGCAGTTTACAGTAAATCGATTGTACAGTAGCGGAACGCACCGCTATTTTGCATACATATGGAATATTATCTCTCTCTCTCTCTCTTAGTGCACTGCCTACTGGCAGGTCCATGTTATATAACGCCTCCACTCTTCTCTTTCTATAAAGAATATTATATGGACAGATGTGGACGAATGCCTGGAGATGAACGGAGGTTGTGATGATAGCTGTATCAACACAGAGGGGTCGTTTGAGTGCCTGTGCAGAGCAGGCTACGTGCTAGAGGATGATAGGAAGAGGTGTAGGGCTGGTAAGCGTTAGTAAACTACTTGTCATCATCGTCGTCGTCTTCGTCGTCGTCGCCCGCATCATCATCATCATCATCATTATCATCATCATCATCATCATCATCATCATCATCATCATCATAATCATCATCATCCCTTGAGTCCAAATTTAACCTGAGTCAGGGCACGAATAGACCTTCTCCATTCCTCTGTGTCCCATACCGTACCATTAGTCACCGCATTTCAGGTAAGTTTTGGCCTACCTCTCTAAAACTTAACCTCCATCTCATCCTTCCAAACTCTCTTTAAAAGCTACTGAAAACTGCCACAGGCTTTTATTAGTATGCCTTTGTTCAAGACAACATTCTTTAGACCTTATTTTCATTAAATTACCTTGTGTATCTGTTTACACTAGTAGGATTTTATTAAATTGAATTTAAATTAAATCTAAGATTTACCTGAAATTTATTGGATTTATCTTCCGTGTGCTATTTTTCCAATTCTGCAGTGAGGATGGATTTGATGTTGGAGGACAAGGAAGACTTTAAGACGGACTACAGATATTCAAAGCTGAGATTCTTGACCACGCCCCTGCCTATCCTACCAATCACAGAAGATCTGTTTATGCCATTGGAACATCAGCTTATGCAAGCTCAGGCAGCAGCAGGTTGTAAATCTCTCTCAAGTGTTCCGCCATTTTGCAGGTCCAATTATTGCCTACTAATAGTTATCCTCTCGCTCTACAAAGAGCACTCCATTGATTAACTAGTTAAGGGCTATGTCTTATCACTCCTTACTGTAGCTTTTAGTATGAGAAAAAGATGGGTTCTCAGGTGGTTACGCTATTCCTTCCTCAGTTCTTTCTTATTTTTTGCTTACAACACGTGTAGTTTATCGCTGTTCCATTCTACAGTGGTTAACAATCTTCAATGAACCTGTATTATCGAACTACGCTATTTCTGATATCAGATACTTAAATTGATAGTTGTTAATAATATAATCGATCCTTCGGGTCATTATATTCAGTTTAAGTTCTCTTTATTATTTAAATGTTCGCAAATTAGGTCATTTGATGAAATAAGTATTCGCCAATTTGATTGTGCTATAAAATATTCAATACATGTTGTAAACTGTTTTGCTACATTTATTATTTATTCTTTATAACTACGACCTTTAGTCTAATTAATTATTTAATATGAAAGCCGGGAAACTGTTTAGACAATTTCAATTTTATAGCAAAGACAATACGCTCGCCGGCTTGATCATATCTTTATAGTGCTCGATGTTGTCATTGATGATTGTAGCACTCTAATTGTTATATTAATAATAATAATAATAATAATTATTATTATTATTATTATTATTATTATCTTTAGCACCATATTGATTAGGATCACTTTCATGGGCTTCCGCTAAATGTTTTTCTCTTTCTTTTCTCTTGAATGCTAGCAGCTTATCGCTTTGTTCTATGCAAAATTTCGTACTTCCATTGATCTTCTCGTCAGATACACTTACCGCGGACCCTGGAGTTAGATATGTGAGGTTGCTACCCTGACTCTCTCCCAGAACTGACTTGATACAGGTAACAGCCGCCTGTGAGGCCGTCAAGTTGTCCTTGAAAGGGTAGATTAAACGCACCTATGACCCACGTACCATTGGCTTCATTCCAATTTCTAACCCTGACGCACCGAGCACAGCTGGCGTACCAAAAAGAGGTGCCTGCTCAAAAGTTGGAATCGGAGTGTCTCTCCCCACCTTAACTTCTGAGGAGTCATCGATAAACAGGGATATGCAATCACTACTAGACTGGTTGACTGGGATAGAACCGACAAATCCGAATGTCGTACTGGACAAGAGAATGTCCAGTACGACATTCTCTTGTCGGACTCGGATTCCTGTAGGATCAGTTGATTGATCTGATGTTCCGAAGATCGACTAGGGGAGTCCACCTCCAGGTCTGCATTAGAAACGAACGTAAGAGCTGCGTTGACTACCACAGAAGCCTGGACGACGTAACATATTATTATTATTATTATTGTTATTATTATTATTACTACTACTACTACTACTACTACTACTACTACTACTACTACTACTACTACTACTACTACTACTACTACTACTATTATATTTTATAGACGCAGGGACGTGTGAGTTTGGATATTTCGGACCTAGGTGTGAGCACAGCTGCAGATCCTGTGCTAATGGAGGAGCTTGTAACGATCAGCTGACTGGGTGTGAATGTAGGGAGGGTTGGTCTGGAACTCTCTGTGATCAACCTTGTTCCCAGGTAATGATCTCTCTGTACTCAGCCTTGTCCCCAGGTAATGACCTCTCTGTACTCAGATTTGTTCCCAGGTAATGACCTTTCTGTACTCAGCCTTGTCTCCAGTTAATGCCCTTCTGTACTCAGCCTTGTCCCCAGGTAATGACCTTCTGTACTCAGCCTTGTCCCCAGGTAATGACCTCTCTGTACTCAGCCTTGTTCCCAGGTAATGACCTCTCTGTACTCAGCCTTGTTCCCAGGTAATGACCTCTCTGTACTCAGCCTTGTTCCCAGGTAATGACCTATCTGTACTCAGCTGTGAATCCAGGTTAATAAGTTTTACGTTACTGATTGACTCGTAATCATCCAGCTAGATTAGCTGAATTAATGTTTAGTAATTTTTACTTAGCCTTACTTTCTTGTTTTGAATTCTCCCAAATAATTTAGCACATTTTTCGATATGTCTTCACTTAGTTAGGACCGCAAGAGAAGCTCTCATTGATTTGTTCTTTACAGGGTTCTTATGGCAAAGGCTGCAGCAAGCTGTGCAAGTGTCTAAATGGAGGAAGCTGTTGTCACGTGACTGGAGAATGCTCCTGTCCCCCTGGTATCACTGGAGTCCATTGTGAGGATGGGTGTCCTTCCGGTATATCCAGATATTCTCCCTCTTAGTGCACTACCCACTGGCAGGTCCATGGTATATAACGCCTCCACTCTTCTTTGTCTTCCTTTTGCTCTTCATGTTCAAGTGCGAGAGGCTCTTTAAATCATCTAACATGATATACCATTCTTCTGGGGGATTCTACTTCTGACGAGGTGGGCCCCTATGCCTTCCTCGCCTTCGACTAACAATTACTTGGCAGGGGCGTCATTCTCTGAGAAAACTATCCTGTATACAAATCCAGATATTATCTTATCATACCTAACTATCAACTGAACACAAACGTATTATTTCTCTTCAAGTTAAGGCTATAATTCTACAATATTGTCGTTAGCACGTTGCAGTAAGTATAGCAAGTCATCTTTGACTTTTAGGCTAAGAGTCTTTGCTCTTCTACTTCTGAAAACTCATATGATTTGATTTTAAATTCGTTTTCAGGATTTTAGCCTTCTAGCTCATTTAAACAATTGCATTTTCAAAAGCGTCTAGTTGCAATATTGTTACACTCAAAATTATGGTTTATAATTGTCACGCTAAGCAATTCGCAGTCTATTTGACTCGAATTAATGTCTATGTTAGTCTTTGGTAAACTTCTTCTTAATCCTGATCAATTACTGTTGAGTAACTCAACGCTCACTGAATTATATTAGAAAAAAAATCATATTGTTTGGCAACAATCATGCCATTGCTAGTCTCCTGCATTGTGTATAATACTTTTACTTACAGGATTTTATGGCAAGCAATGCAAGAAGCCCTGCCCTCAGAAATGTGCTAGCGGTTTCTGCAACAGAATATTTGGTTTCTGTGAGTGCTCGCCGGGTCTGTTTGGACCCCTGTGCAACCTGCCCTGTCCCCCGGGTACCTGGGGTCATAGTTGTGCCCGCATGTGCAACTGCAGTACTAATCACACGGAAAGTTGTGACGCTGTGGTATGTGCACATCTTCGTGCTGTGGTGATTGATTGGTCGATTTTCTATTGATTGATTGATTAATTGATTGATTGATTAATGGATTGATTGATTGATTCATTTATTCATTCACTGACTGTATGGTTGGCTGATTGATTAATTCATTGATTTATTGACTGATTTATTAATCACATGATAGATTAATTTCTTGATTGATTGATTGAGTGGTTGATTGCTTGATTGATCGATTGACTATCAATCTAACAATTACTATGTATATACTATGTATTACTAGGGCTATATTACTCGTGTATATTGGTGATATTTCATGTTTAATTTCGTTGGTGCTATCATTTGTGAGCAGACGGGACAATGTGTGTGCAGGAAGGGCTATGCAGGCCCACAATGTGCCGATCAATGTCCTGAGGGCTACTACGGTCCAGCCTGCACAAAATCATGCGCGTGTGGAAGGGTGAAATGCGATCACGTGACAGGAAACTGCTTAAATAACTGTCCATCCGGATGGACTGGAGAAAAATGTGACCAAGGTGAGAGGTATAGTGAGATGCATTAAGTTAATGCTCACATTTGAGTTTTGCATTAATTGTGTATAAAATTTGAGCAGTTGTAGATCTTTAATTGCAGCAAATCTTAGCATAACTCAAATTTACTTATTTATTATTACTCTTTATTTATTTACGTCTTCCTGTTATCCGGAATCTCTGGATTAAATTTCGAGAAGAACTGTTTAGAGAGAAAAGTCTCGGATTTCCCACTCAAGGTTTATCTCTTTGTAAGTCAGTATGCTAATGGTAATATTGCAAAGTTGGTGACTGCCCCAGAAGATTAAGACGATTTAAGTTCTTTTCTGCCATATAGTTGCTGGTGTGTTGTGAAGAGTGGTATTATTTAATGTTCTTTTTTGTGTGTTACTATATGCTACTCTAATTAAAGTTGAAGTATTTTTAAAATCATTTTTTATAACTACGTAGGGCATAACCAATTCTTGGTAAATTAAATGTCCTCTAAAGCTATTTCTGCACTGATCTATCAATCTCTTGATCTATTTAACTGATGATCCATTGATCTGTTGATCTGTTGATATATTGAACTGATCATCTATTGATATATTGATCTGATGATCTGACGATCTATTGATCAATTTATCTATTGATATTTCGTCGTCCTATTAACAATCCTTCAGTGAGTAATGAGTCAGTTCATTATCTACGTTGCTGTAGAAATGCTAGAAATACGATTAATTAATCAATATATTAATTGATTGACTGGTTGTTTAGTAATTGAGTGACTAACTGATTGATTATCTGGTCTTTTATTGATCTTTCAATCGATCGATTAAATGGTTGATTTTTTATTTGATTGATTGCTTAAATGTTTGAATGTTTGATAGGTAGATAGCTTGATTGATTGGTTGATTGATTGATTGATTGATTGCCAGTATGCTCGCAGGGTTGGTACGGTAGGAACTGTTTGAAGGAATGCTCGTGTTTTGGGAATCAATGTGATCCAGTGAGTGGCAGGTGTGTCTGTGGTTCTGGAAGAACTGGCTCGAGGTGCGAAAGAGGTAAGTCCGAAAATGTTCTAGAAGTCTCTGGCATCGTCTTCTGAAGAGAAAACTGACGTTGAATTCTTATCTATAGTTTAATGCGCATAAAATAAAATAAAATGAAGAATATAGCAATATAAAAAAGTTGGACATCAAAAAAGAGAACTGTTAGAGCTACGTCAATATGATTATTATCAGCAACACTTTTGGATCTTTCTTGTTAATGTTTAGAAATGGTACGCAATAGGCTTAAATATTTAAAAGGAAACATCATTGACTATATCCATATTCATTTAAAAGCTAAATAGTGAGATAGAAGCGTGGTTATTAATGGTTGCAGTGGATTTAGAGTAGTACTGATGATCATTGACCTGTACAGTGTAACTAGGAGATAGATATATGCTAGATCAATATATTGGCTAATAGCAATTTGCAGATTGGTAGAAACTTGTGCAGAGACACTACTAGCTAGTTCTAACTTGATATAATTACATCCTAGAGTAATCATGGCTTCGATCAACCTAAGCAGTAGAGTTTGTATCTAGTCAAATAAAACAATACGTTCCTAAATGCATTTACGTGTTGATCCTAAATGATTCCAAGGATAATTTCAGAATTAACTAAATATTTTTTCATCTCCTTAGGCTTCGGGAATCTAAATATTCTGTATTGACTAATAAAATAGACAATTAATTATCACAAATGAAATACCATTAATAAACTTTTAGCGTTCCTTTCTTCATCGTAGGACGTCATTAGGCAGTTGTTTTGTTCCACTGCTTAGGGTGCGAGGCTGGGAGATGGGGCATTGGATGCCTGGAGAAGTGTGAGTGTGGTAAGATGTCCACCGGATGTGATCCTATCAGTGGTGAATGCATCTGCTCTGCTGGATGGTTTGGAAGACATTGCGACGAAGGTTCTATTCCATTTTATTCAACATGTATTAAGTTAGTTCATGATGACATTTAGTGCGATTACTGTGCCCTATAAACGATGTCATTTGAAATGTGTAATGTAGTTTTGTTAACCGTTTTAGTATTTAAAAGGAATTTAGAGGCTCTGTTTCGTCCTAATTATGTAGCAATTTTTGCTAAGGATTCATTGATTGACTTATTCATTGATTGATTGATTAACTGATTAATCAATCAATAAATGGCGAAGTCGGTAAGATACTCGAACGCGGATCAGTAGGTGCGGGCTCAAATCCTAGGCTCACTTACATCGCTTTCGAGTGAGGAAACTGACGTTAATCTTATCTTTACCAGTTTCAGCTTTAATTAATTAATTGATTGATTGATTGACTATTTGTTTGCTTGATTGATTGATTCATTGATTCATTCATTCATTCAATTAAACTCTATCGGATTGGATCAATCACAGAGTTGAATGACCGTTTTCAGTGTTCTTATTAAATTGAATTTAATTTAATTCTGTCTGCTTGCATCAGAGTGTCCAGACTGATTGCTTTACTATTGATTGACTGTGTGACTGATGGACTGATTAGTTGACTAATTGATTGATTGATTAGTATTGGTTGATTGATTCCTTGTTCTTGCTTGTATCAGAGTGTCCAGCAGGTCGCTATGGACATCAGTGTCTGTTGCAATGCTCTTGTCAGAATGGCGGGCAGTGCAGTCCAGTTGATGGACGATGTAGCTGCATGGCTGGCTGGACGGGTCAACACTGCGATCAGCGTAAGCCACTTCTAATTATACTCAGTATTATATACTCAGGTAATTCTTACATTTAAAAAGTACCTTTCGAAGTAGTCAATCAGAATTACTTTGATTTTGGAGTACAAATGAATGCAAACTTTGTAGTTGATCTTGGTAGATTGTTGAGGACTTTCCTGTTTTTAAATCCCTTTTTTTTTTTTTTTTTTTGCTGTAAATGTTGTTTGTGGAATGGAACGATGACTGCTGAGAATAATGACAGTTCTACTCTTTCTGCTTTATGATCAAGACACTTTCTTACGCCTTGGACCAGATGTAGTGCGCTGTTCAAACATTGACCTAGTTTAGCAAGGAAAAGTGACACGGATAAGAAGAAAGAAAGCTGAATATATGATTCAGTGACAGTTTTACTGAATAAAACTGCTTGACAACTGTGCTGTCTGATTGTTGGGTTGAAGGCACGCTTGCTTAATAAGCAAGAGGCCTCGGGTTTTAAGCCCTACCAGTCCGTTTCTGACTGATGCCTTACACTTGTGTTTTAAAAACTGGCGTTAAATTCTCTATATATAATGTACCAACGTCAGTGCAATGTCATAGATTATAACTGTTGCTTGTGTACTGAGTAGCTTAGATAGTTTTTCTATATGTTCTCACAGCCTGTCCTCCTGGCATGTATGGGAAGAATTGTCGCGAGCATTGTAACTGCATGAACAGCGCAGAGTGTGACAGTGTGACAGGAGAATGTATCTGTGCACCGGGCTGGAGGGGCGACAACTGCATGACTAGTAAGTAGAGCACTACATATACAGTTATAGGCAGAAAAATATAATAGTAAAATTAGTATTTAACAAGCAGAATAGCATGCAATGCAGTTATGCACAGTAAAATATATGAATGAAGTTTGAGTATATAATAAGTATAATATAATAATAATAATAATAATAATAATAATAATAAAGGTTTAACGTCCGTTTCCTCATCCAGGGATGATGTCAGGGACGTCCCCAACAGCACACATCACTACAGATTAATACACCCCGACCAATCTGCGAAAGAAATGTGATGAGGAGAAGTAAGGTCCTAAACGAAAGACAGTCCGGTGATCAAAAAATGGTCAAGGTAGATTGATTATGTCTATGGTGGGAAAAGGTAAGTTTTAAGCTTGCTAGAGAATGTTGAAAGAGAAAAACAAGAGCGAAGATTAGCAGGTAAAGAGTTCCAGATTGTGGGTGCTGCGTAAGAAATGAACGTCTGCCCAATGACGTGAGAATATTTGGAACTGAGAGAAGATTGGCATCGGTGGAGCAAAGTACAAGTGAGGGACGATAGGGAAGAAGAATTCAGATAAATAAGAAGGCTTGCCAAATCGCAGAGTTTTGAAAGTTAATAGAGCTATTTTATATTTTATGCGTTGATTAACAGGGAGCCAATGAAGACTGCGAAGTAGAGAAAGAGAGCGAAACTGAAGTCGAGAGGACTTACAAACAACACGTGCAAGAGAATTTTGGACGTGCTGCAAACGATTGAGAGAAGAAGTAGGCAACCCATGTAATAATGAATTACAGTAGTCGAGCTTTGAATGAACTCTAGAATTAGCAAGGATAGTGGCTGAATTTCTAGTAAGGGATGGACGTATTTGCCTAATCTGACGAATCTGAAAGAAAGAAGCGCGACAAACAGAAGAGATATGGGATTTAAAGTCAAGGTTTTCATCAAATATGACTCTATGGTTTTTGGCGGATCGAGAAGGCGAAAGAACAAGATTCTGAAAATTAACAGAGTTATTGGTAATTTTACGTCTTTGCAAAGGAGTGCCAATTAAAAGGTATTCAGTTTTGGAGGGATTAACAGCAAGACGGTTAGCACAAAACCAGGAATAAACCTTGTCTAGAATGGATGAGAGATGGGCCAGTTTCTGATCGGAATCATGATTAGAAAAGGAAATATATAGTTGTGTGTCGTCTGCATAGAAATGAAAATTTATGGAGGACTGAGCAAGCAGGTAGCTACGAGGAGTGATATAGAAAGAGAAGAGCAATGGACCTAACACTGAACCTTGAGGAACACCGCGTAGGAGAGGTAGTTCAGAAGAGCGATTTTGACCAATAACAACCGATTGTGTGCTACATGAGAGATATGATGTGAGAAGGGAAAAAGCAGAATCAGATATGCCAAAACAAGATTTAAGCCTATTTATTAGGATGCCATGGTCAATTGTATCAAAGGCAGCAGAGAGATCTAGAAGAACCAAAGCAGAAACCTGCTTACTACTCATGGCCAAGCTAAGATCATTATGTATACGAAGAAGAGTAGTTTCAGTAGAATGTAGTTTTCTATAGGCAGATTGATAATGAGAGAGAGAAGGGAAAGAATCAAGATGAGTGCATAAACGGGTATAAATTACCTTTTCAAGAAGTTTAGACATAAGTTAAGATTGGAAGTAGGACGGTAACTAGAAAGATCATCTTTTGGTAGAGAAGGCTTTTTAGCAAAGGAGATACAACTGCTTGTTTGATATAACACTATACAGTGTTGTATAACACTATATAAATAGTGTTATAACACTATGTTTGATATAACACTATACAGTGCAATAAGTAAATCTTATTATATTATTGCATAAGTAAACATAATGATATAGGTGATATATTAGACCCGTGTATGTAGACGAAGTGTTTTCCATTTATGAGCTATTTAATCGGAGTTATACTTTCCACCACTTTCTCACCATCTTATACTTCCCACCACCTTATATTTCCCACCACCTTATACTTCCCACCACCTTATACTTCCCACCAAATTAGGCTTCACTCACCCCTCGGAGGTGGGGGAGGTGGTGGGAGGTGAAGGTGGGAAGGGCTTGATGGGCTTAAAATATTATATTTTGACTAGAATGCCCGGGTGATCGCTATGGACCGGGCTGTAAGAAGTTGTGCCAGTGTGAGAACGGTGCCATGTGCGATCACGTGACCGGCACATGTGTCTGTGCCGCTGGTTGGAGAGGCACATTCTGCAACAAAACCTGTCCGGATAACTTCTACGGACTCGACTGTGCCAATACTTGTGGGTGTAATAACGGTGCTCGATGTCATCCTGTGACAGGGGATTGTCATTGTGCTTCCGGTTGGATGGGTGTGGGATGCAGGGAACCATGTCCTCATGGTACTTGGGGCATTGGTTGTCAACAGGTGAATATAGTTTTACCGCTTTTGTTAAATATTGCTATTTCTTTAAAGCTAAAAGCTAAAAGCTAAAGCTGAGGCTAAGGTTAACGTCAGTTTCCTCACTCGAAAGCAATGTCAGTGACGGATGAGCTCGGGATTTGAACCCGAACATACTGATCCGCGGTCGAGTGTCTTACCGACTTCGCCACTGGCTCCAGCCACTTCGCCACTGGCTCCAGCCAGTGGCGAAGTGGCTGGAGTGTCACTTCGCCACTGGCTGGAGCCAGTGGCGAAGTGACTTATAGACTTTATAGACTTTATTTCACCAATACATTGTTGATTCAAACAAACAAATTTAAAAAGTAAGGTAAACGAAAACAGATAACACTTAGCATACATGTACAGTTAAGCAGTGCAAACCTTGTAATTTTCATGTGACGAACAAACACAAACCAACGTAATTATTCATTAGAATATTCAGTATATAGTAGTTTTTCAACGTAGATCCAAATTTTTAATCGCATTTTAGCAACAAAATTAACAGATGATTACATCTAACATCTAGGACTCTTGATTAAGCTATGGCTATTAAAATATTACTTAAATTGTGATGATCATGATTTGCTTTGAGCTGTATATTTGCTAAGATACTTTAAAATTGTAAAATCATAGAATGATATTGGAATTTCAATGATACTGGCAAGTCAGAGATCTCACCGTCACTGACATGCTATTCGAACATGAAACTGACGTTAAACTTGGCGTTAGCCTTAACTTAATGAAATGATCAGTAATCATTAAATCATCGTATAAGCACTTTGAATATATGATAGACTTATATGCATAAAGCGGTCACTACAGCGATTAAGTTAATCTACACGGCTGTTTCCGTAGTATACTGCCAGAGACGGCCTCTTGGGTTTTCGTACCTGTGGCCTTAGCTGTATCTGACTAGCATTCTTAAAAATAACCCAAAATTAGGCTATTAAAAATCTGGTAAAGCTAATGTTAACGCCAGTTTCCTCACTCGAAAGCGATATCAGTAACGGGAGAGCCCAGGATTAGAACCCCGCACATACTGGTCCGCGGTCGAGTATTTTACCGACATCGCCACTGGCTCCAGCCAGTAATATGTAATATGCGATTACATACTACTACTCTAGCAATAGTAGCCCATTTGTGGCTAAGTTTAGAAATATACATGTAGAATGATAGTTTTAATGGTTTGTCTAAACACACTTTAGTATTTAGTATTTCTAATAGTTTTTTATGGTATTTATTATTGTTTGCGTACAATATGTTTGTTTTAATGTAAGATGTATTGTTCTGTTGATGTTCTTAGTTCTGTTCATGCATGAATGGAGGTCACTGTGACCCAGTTAGTGGAAGATGTATCTGCAGCCCAGGCTGGTTAGGCTCGCACTGTGAGGAAAGTAGGTTACAAGTTGCATCAGTTACTTAATTTAGTAATAGAGTAATAGCTTTTTTTAGTAATGTAGTGAAGTTTAAGTATTTTAATCTGCATAATATTGACAAAAGGAAGAGGAAGGCAATGGGAAACCTCCTCAGAAGCCGTACTTTCCCAAGTTATAGGTTACATAAGGTATGGATATCGTTGATCTAAGGAGTGCTGTTATGGAGCGAGATAGCAGACTTTGAGTAGGAATATGTACCTTGAACCTGCCACTTGGCAGTGCACTGAAGAGAAAATAATTTTATTGATATTAAATTGTGCTAATTTATTGACTAATTTAGTACTAATAATTATACTAATATTAAGTATTCCTAATTTGTTTTATCCCGACCATTGCTAAACTGAGATTCAATGGAAGATGATGACGATGTTGACAGATTGATAGATTAATGTATTCATTGATTGAGCGATTAATTGATTGATGACTTCATTCATTCAAACATTTATTTCTAAGATATATAAATGAATTATTTTAAACATTTAGTATCTGGCAGTTCTGAGATGAAAAAGATTGTGCAACTAAAGTTGTCAGAGTCGTCCCTAATGCTATTATGAGATGACGAATCTGACATTAAACTTTTACTGCGTGTTGCTGATACAGAATGTTCTCCTGGCTCATATGGAATACGCTGTAGAGAGAAGTGTAGGTGTGCCAATGATAGTCCGTGCGATCACGTGACCGGGGTGTGTGAATGTGACGCAGGGTGGACCGGAACGATGTGTAATCTAGGTAGGTCCATGCTGTATGATCTCTATAAGTCCGTGTTTTATGAAATCACGCAGGTGCTTTGGCGCCTGTTTGTGTAGAGTCTACAAGATGCAAGAGACGTCCCTGACATTGCCTTTTAGCGAGGAACCGGAAGTAAAATTCTTATTAATTGATTGATTGAATGTACTATATGTATTATCTGGTTAGGTCCTTAGATTTCTATATTATAGTTTGAGCTTCTGTAATAATATTGAATTTATGCTCCTGCTCTGCGCTATTATTTTAGACTCTTTACCCTGGCATAATTCTGTGAAAAGCGCGGTAATATTCTGTAACCTTAATAAACCGTTCTTATGTAATTCTGGTAGGTCCATGCTTGTGACTTTCTGATTGGTTGAAACTGTCTAATCGGATATATCTTGTGCTATATATTTCACTTTTTCTCAATAATCTGTGTCCCCATTTGATTTTTTCGCTCGCTTTATCGCGGTACAATGTTTTGTAAGAAATTCTTTTTCTAAATAATTTTGTAATATATAATTTTTAAAGCTTTCAATATTATCGGGCTTAGTTGTAATTTCTGCCTTAGTTGACGGGGCAGGCCGAGATTAGGTATGTTGGATGATTAGAGACCCACTCATATGGGGAAATGAAAAGGAAAGCGGAAGACAGAGAAGAGTGGAGGAATTATATACCATGGACCTGCCAGTAGGCAGTGCGCTAAGAGAGAGTTGTAATTATATGTCGATGTTATTGATTGGTTGTAGAATGTCCAATGGGTCACTACGGCAAGGACTGCCGGATAGAGTGTGGATGCTCACACAATGAATCCTGTGACAGAATCACCGGACTCTGTCATTGTCGTCCCGGATATCATGGAACTAAGTGTGGAGAATGTAGGACACTAACTGTATCAGTACTCGTTAACCTTATAATAGAAATCTATTAGTCTTTGTGTGGCTGGAGCCTGTGGCGAAGTCAGTAAGATACTCGACCGCTGATCAGTATGTGCGGAGTTCAAATCCTGGGCTCGCCCGTCACTGACATCGCTTTCGAGTGAGGACATGAACGTTAACATTAGCTTTTTTATTAGACATATTTCGACAGAGATTTTAATAAATAAAAACCGATATAGAAGTTGTCAACCTAAGTAATAAGAAATCCGGAGAAATAGAAATCGCTAAATAGTTTATGAATAACACTCTAATTTTGACGTTAAGTATAAGTTGTTTCGGCTACACCCCGCAAAATTACTTACGGAATGATTTTGTAGCGGAGAATTTTGTCTAACTATTGCGCATTGTATTATAACATTATTGTAAAATTTAATTATTCCAATTATAAAGGCTACATTCAGCTTAAAAGTACGCTTTAGCTTTGCTTTATATATTTTATCTATTAATATTATTTATATTATTATCTATTAATAGCGTAAGACAGAGAAGAGTGGAGGCGTTATATACCATGGACCTGCCAGTAGGCAGTGCACTAAGAAAAAATATTATTGTATTAATTACGAAATTTTTATTTCCATTTGTAATTTGATTAATCGTGATTTAATTTGATTATCTTACTTTGCCTATTATTTAGTGTGTCCGGACGGATACTGGGGAGAGGGTTGTGAGGAGATTTGCCGGTGTGTTCACGCCACATCATGTCAGGGACGTACCGGGCAGTGTTTATGCGAGGCAGGTTGGAGAGGTAGACACTGTGACAAAGGCAAGTATTTAACTGTAAGAGCGACCACATTTTGTAATAATACCAAGAGTACTATGTCAGAAAGCACTTACTTGCTTGTTTAAGATCATTTAGACTGCTTTATAGGATTTGGCAGATTATTATAAATCCTTTCCATGGGTAATCTATCAATCCAGTTTGTGCTATCAATATTTTAATTGATAGCGCCAACCGACGACAAGCTCAGATACACGATTAACCTTCTAAGGGTCCAAGGAGAGATACATCATTTGCTAACTAACCTGGGCCTTGAACTCAAGCCACTTACATCCGAGACGAACACTTTAACTATTACGCCATATCCCCTTCAATTATTTTCCAAATAGTCAGATTGATTTTCTATATACGTGTCTGTAAACTAAGTTAAGATTAATGCGGATGTATCTTTGTGGAAACAGTTTGTCAGAAAGGATACTTTGGAAGGAGTTGTAAGGAAACATGTTCCTGTAAGAACAACGAATCCTGTCATCACGTGACTGGAGCATGTCACTGTCCTGATGGACTGACCGGGACAGGATGTCAAAATAGTTGTCCGGTCGGAACCTACGGGAGGAATTGCTCAGGAGTGTGTCAGTGTGGAGAGAACCGGATGTGTGATCCGAGGAACGGACAATGTTCCTGTAAACTCGGATTAACCGGATCTGATTGCTTAAAAAGTAAGTTAATGTGCAAGTTGAAGAATCGTGCAATATAAAAAAGTCAACAGACGTTTTGTCGCAATACGTCCCTGACATCATTCTTTTATGAGGAAACGGACGTTAAACCTTTGTTATTTTTATTATTATTATTATTCTTAAAAAAATCTCTAAGTGAAATCAAAATAAGATCATAAACAAAAACCACAAATATAAACATATCTCTCTAATAAAATTCTGTGGTCTATTACAGTAAGATTTATAATCACAGATGGAAGAATTCTAAGAATGTGTTTCGAAAAAGATCTGCCTTCAAAATCTCTCATCCTGAAGTTCCAATATGAAACTATCCAGGTATTGCTTTAATACAAATTCTACCCAGAAAGGAAGTCAATCATTAATTAAAAGTCTTATGTTTGTATTCCGTTAATGTCCTTCCTCTTAGTTTGGTAAAGTATAAACTTCCTCAAAAATGAGCAGTAGCTGGGTCTAATAGTTTAGAACTTTTTTCTGCAGGATTGTGAGTGGCCGTGAGCGTTACTCGGAGATATGTTGATCAAAGTTTTTCAAGTTCTCTTGTAGCTCATATGGAGGCTCATATGGAGGCTCATATGGAGGCTCATATGGAGGCTCATATGAAGGTTCTTAGTGTTAGATTTATCAAGAAATTAAATAGCTAAGCAACTTTGTAATGAAATGATTATCCATGATGCTATCCATCACTTTTAGTGACACATGTTCAAATGGTTAGGCAGCTAATTGTGAATTACCCATTTTATTATTATTATTATTATTATTATCATTATTATTAGCAAGGAAAACTTATATAGCAGTGTCATGGCCGAACTCGGTCTTCGAGATTACTTTACAGAAAAAGTTCTATAATAATAGTAAGCTAACTAATAATTACATTTAAGTTAATATCTAAACTGGTAAGCAATGTCTACTTAAATGTCTATTTAGCGGACTTGTAAATATTTCAGTTTTCAACCTCTGAGTAGCTTGACCGGGATTCGAACCCTGGAGTCCACCTTAGTCAATGTGAGTCTCCTGACATTGCCTGACTCATTATAAAATTAAATTTTCCGACATTCAAATATTTAAGCCTCTCTTCTGCTGCATATGCAGGATGTCCTAATGGCACTTATGGACTGAACTGCAACAACAGATGTCAGTGCTCTAACGGCGGATCCTGTGATCCTGGTACAGGACGCTGCACGTGTCCTGATGGATGGACAGGATCCACCTGTAAGGACCCCTGTCCTCAGGGACGTCACGGTCCTGCCTGTTCGCTCACCTGCGGCTGCGTGAACGACGCTAAATGCTCGCACGTGACCGGAGAGTGCTTCTGCTTGCCTGCCTTCATAGGGGAGTTCTGCGAGTTAGGTCTGTATTAGTCTTGTTTATCTAAGACAAGAAGATACCCGTGTTGTGTCCGGGTTGCTGAAGAATAAGTCTAAGACTAAGGTTAACGTCAGTTTCCTTACTCGAAAGCTATGTCAGTGACGGACGAGCCCAGGATTTAAACCCGCACATACTGATCCGCGGTCGAATATCTTACCGACCTCGCCACTGGCTCCAGCCATTCCACTAATCGTGGAATGCACGAAACCGTGGACTGAACGTATCGTAAAAGGCGACAAAGCACTAAGATTCAAACTAACGTCAGAAAGGGCTTTCGGTTGGTGAGCGCCTAGGCTCCAGAAATGACTGCAAAATGTTCCAATCCCGACCCTAGTAAAACTGAGAAGCAAGAGAAGAAGAAGATAATGATAATTTAATAAAAGAAGAAAAATTGTAACACAGCCTGTAGAGTGTGTTTAACGTTTAGTTCAGAACCCAGCTGCCTCTCTTCAAAGTGGCTTAGCCATTTGGAGCTTCTTCAGTGATTTAATTCATCTTTCACTCCCCAAGCTCCGCATTAGCACTCAATGAATTTCTCAACTCCAATATGAATATTTGAACAAGATTCCATTGCGCTAAGCTTGCAATGTTGGAAACACTTTTGCCTAATAATCTTTCAAAGAGAATGGCAACAATATGAAATAAATAGAAAAATTATTACAGTTATAATTAGGATTCGTTTACTATAACTCAAAACCCATCTCTTTCCCCCATAGGTCTAAATTTCGATCCGCTTACCTTGGATATTGGACTTGCATTGTTTTGATTTCGCTTTCTCTTGTGGTCTTTGTGTACTCAGTCATCATCGTGTGGTGTGTTGGTGCCTGTTTGTGCAGAGTCTGCAAGAGACGTCCCTGACATTACCTTATGGCGAGAAACCGGACGTTAAATTCTTATTGATTGATTTGATTGATTGATAGAAGTATTATATAATGTGTGTTGTAATGGCAGGAAAACTTAAACGAATGGATAAAGAAAGTCTATACGTATCCCGACCCTGGTTAAACTGGGATTTAAGGGAAGATGATGATGAGGAGGATGATGTGTTGTACTGGCAGGCTATCCTGAGTGAACCTACGAGCCCCGCTATATAATTTGTATATAATATGTATATAATGTGTATATAATGTGTATATAATGTGTATATAATGTGTATATAATGTGTATATAATGTGTGTATAATGTGTATATAATGTGTATGTAATGTGTATTTAATGTGTGTATAATGTGTATATAATGTGTATATAATGTGTGTATAATGTGTGTATAATGTGTATATAATGTGTATGTAATGTGTATTTAATGTGTGTATAATGTGTATATAATGTGTATGTAATGTGTATTTAATGTGATATAATGTGTATATAATGTGTATATAATGTATATAATGTGAATATAATGTATATAATGTGTATATAATGTATATAATGTGTATACAGTGTGTATATAATGTGTATATAATGTATATAATGTGTATATAATGTATATAATGTGTATATAATATATATAATGTGTATATAATATATATAATGTATATAATGTGTGTTGTACTGGCAGCCTGCCCCGAGGGAACCTACGGGCCGCGATGTGAGGGTCGCTGTAACTGCGGCGAGGCTGGCTGTGACCCCGTCAGTGGCCGGTGTAGGTGTGGCCCGGGCTGGACGGGACCCGGGTGCGTACAGGCCTGCCCTGAAGGGAGATATGGACCCAACTGTGACCGCATGTGTAGCTGTGAGAACAACTCGACCTGTGATCCCGTCAGTGGGTGTTGTGATTGTCGGCCGGGGTGGTACGGACATGAGTGTGAGCTAGGTATGAGAGTGTCAAAGAGGTCATGAGAGTGTCAGAGAGGTAGACCACAATTTACGTGGGATGCGGTAATTAAGAAGGACATGAAAAATAGGGGATTGACTGATGATATGGTGTGGGATAGAGAGGATTGGAGAAAGTTTATTCGTATCCCGACCCTGGTTAAACTGGGATTTAAAGGAAGATGATGCTGAGGATTGTAGGACTACAGGATGGAAGGCGTTTAGTTCAACGTAAAGTTTATAGGATTCATGATGGCTCATTGTACAATCAGCAAACATTCTAGTTAATTAGAAGCAATTTTATAACTAAATTTGAAAAAGATGTTATAATATTGCATTTTTATCCGGGAATCCACAGAAATAATGCTAATTTGTAATTTAATGTTTTACTGTTAACTGATTATTTAAAAATTACTATTTCAAAGAAAAGATAAAGAAAAAATGATAAAGTTTTAAAGTTTAACTTATTAGTTATAAATTTACTGTATATATGTATATACAGTATAGGCCCATATACATGCATTATATATATATATATATATATATGTGTGTGTGTATATATATATATATGTATATATATATATATATATATATATATATATATATATATATATATGCACAACTATACATATGTGTGTATGTATATATATATACATATATACTATATAATATATATATATATAATATATATATATATATATATATATATATATATTATAATATATATATAGTATATATATATATATATATATATATATCTATAATCTTATACACGTTTATCAGACTAGCCCAGCCTAGCACTTGTCCCATATATCCACTCTATGCAGGATGTCCGCAGGGAATGTATGGGAAGAGATGTGAGCGGACTTGTGACTGCATGAACGGAGCGGAATGTGATCCCAGCACCGGACAGTGTCTGTGTCCACCAGGATTCACTGGAGCGAGGTGCCAATCCGGTAGGGCAATCACTTCACTGAACATTTATGAATTCGACGTCATTAGTTATTGTATACAGACATTTGAATCTCCTTTACAGTGATGCATTTTTTTCTGCTCTTATCTGTGGAGTTAAAGCAGTATTAATTCAAATCCTGGGCTCTCCCGTCACTGACATCGCTTTCGAGTGAGGAAACTGACGTTAACACTGGCTTTACCAGCTTTGCTTTATTAAAATAGAAATTCATTTATTTCTTGATTTCTAATATCACATACGTTATGAAACGGGCGGATATGCATAATAAAGTTGGACTAGCGTACCTTCCTGTATTGAGGGATATTAATTTCAACATTAAGGAGTATCTAAGCTGCTTTGGACAAAAAAGTCATTGAGAATCTAGTATACAACTGGTCGACTGTTAGTCGTACATGATTTGTAGGAGCGTTGTTCTCTTTATATAAAAGATCGTATTGTTGTTGTCATCGTAGCTGTTGTTGTCATCGTTGCTGTTGTTGTTATCGTTGCTGTTGTTGTCATCGTAGCTGTTGTTGTCATCGTTGCTGTTGTTGTCATCGTTGCTGTTGTTGTCATCGTTGCTGTTGTTGTCATCGTTGCAGTTGTTGTCATCGTAGCTGTTTCTGTTGTTGTTGCAGTATGTGAGAGTGGCTGGTGGGGTGTAGGTTGCCACGAGCGATGCAGTTGTGACAATGTGACCACGGAATGTAATCCTGTGACAGGACAATGTCTGTGTCCACCCGGACGACAAGGACCGCAGTGTCAGCAGGGTACCACATTGCTACGACTCTAAATTCATTCTGAGCTGTTCAACTTTAAATACAATCCACTGCAGCACTTTAGAATAATTACAACAATTTATTAATTGAATACTATTTACGAGGTTCAAATCCTGGGCTCTCCCATCACTGACATCGCTTTCGAGTGAGGAAACTGTCGTTAACTTTAGCTTTACCTTAGCTTTACTGAATATTAGTTAGTAAGTTAGACCTACTAGTTAGTTGAATACTGGTTAGAATAGTGCCTATTCTCTTTTTACATAATAGATTCATTGATTAATTAATCTGTTAGCTGATTAATAAAATTATTGCTATTGATGGGATCAATCTTATACCTCATCAATCCGATATCTTATCTTTTTGTCTTGTCAATCTTACAATGTATTAAGTCTTAGACTGAGAAAAAAATCAGGCTTATACAGATTAATGGATTGATTGATTGATTGATTGATTGATGAAGGCTGCAGACATGGACGGTATGGCATAGATTGTTCGCTAGCCTGTGACTGTAGGAAAGGTTCCTCGTGTGATCCTACAGATGGGATTTGTATCTGTGCTCCAGGGTGGACAGGACCTCAGTGTGACCTACCTCAAGGTAGCGGATTTAAAGATTTTAAAGATTTATTAACAGTTTCAATGTTAATTTAATTTTAAGTAGAATTATTTCCTACACAATGTAAATGCACTGTAGCTCTATACAATTATTTAACTGATCTAACCTATCAGCCGTTCCTTGCTTTCTGAAGAGAGCACATGGTGGCAACATTCCTCCATTCTTTTCTGTCTTTAGCAATCCTCATTGCATCTTCCCATGAAATGTTCACATTTTTCAAATCTTTGTTGATCGTGTTGAATCAATACTTCTAGGTCTTCCTCCTATCCATTTTCCTTGACTTGGCTTCCAATTAATTGCAGTCTTTGCATATCTATCATCAGGCATTCTTAGTAAGTGATCCATGAACCTTACTCTTCTTTCCGCAACTAATTAATGCCAAGTACAAATTAGTCATTAACTCAACTGTCCATATGCCCTTTCTACAGACTGAATGGCTGATTTCGTTTCTCAGGGTACACACTCCGGGTAATCAGTAGGCTACTTGTTCATATCTTAACCGAGCCCTCTAAGTCAGTATACGTATTAGATATGCAATACCACATTAATTTTGTCTAATTGAATTAAGTTTTAAATTTCTATTTTCATATTGGACAGTTATTTCTGTTGTCTTCCTTGAGTTAATTTGTTGTATATTTACTTTGACTTTGGTGTTAGTTTTAGTTTTTGATTTAATTATAATAAGTTTTTGTGTTTGAATATTGCTTGTAAATTGGGTCGTTCTGAACTTTTGCACTATGTACAAGTCAAATTTCAATGAATGCTATCATATGTAAAATCCCTGATCTACGGTTGTGCATGCATAAAATTATTACATTAAAACAAAGCATACAGTAGGTATTGCAAAATATATACTGTAAAGCATGTTTTGATAGACGAAATTGCATGATAATTCGAAACTACCGCTTACGTGTTTAGTTCTGAAAACTAATAATGCGGTTGTTCGATTGACGATTTTTAAAAATTCTTATTTGTATTTTATTATTTTTATAGTTTTTACATTTATTATTATTATTTAATTGTTATTTGTATTTTTGTTGATTACAGGGGATCGTAACGATGTTGATTGATCGATGGTGTGCTTTCCTATCGCTCAGGACAAAGCTCAGGAATCCAGCTTTTATGTGCATGAAGTCATCTTGTTTCGTTTTAATTGCTTTTAATTCCTGTCAGTACAATTCCATGTTGTAGAACTATCTCGCTAAGCCCGTAGAATCTGCTCGGTTTTTAGTCTTTTTGTGTGTCAATTCAAGATCAGTAGTGCTAGCTTATTATTAACTGTCTTTTTTATTTAACACTGCCTAATTTGTTTCGGATGTTAGGTGCTTTACACAGAGGCGATTGTGGTGTCATCATTGGTTGAGAAACGTACGATAAATATTGATAAATATTGATGTTACTTAATTAACACTTTGTCTGTAGGTGCCTGCATTTATCAGATCGGTGCCTGTAGGTTTCAGATAGGTGCCTCATTTGTCAGATGGGTGCCTAAAGGTTTCAGATAGGTCCCTGTAGATATTATGGACTATACTAGCCCATCGTTGTGCCGTTACATGAAGCAAGCTACGGGCTAATTGTGAGAGCTGATATAAGCACAGGATGGTCGACGAGTTGGTTTATTATCTTCAATATAAAATGTTACAAGTACTTTCATTTTAGAATACCTTTCATTGCAATATAAATTGCAAATAGTGTGCCAAGGACCGGTTATCAGCGGAGAGTGCTGAGTATAATCGTGAACTGTAAAAGATCGTGGGGTATAACCATTTTCCAGGTGATAGTCCTGACTGTGTGATTGATTGACATTTGGCGTAGTGAGAATTTTAGACATGTTACTGGAAGTCTAACTTCTATGTTTACGTAGGAAAGATTTCTTTTCCGTTTTCGGAATTACAGTTCTTTGACTATACCCGTTGAGAATTTAGCTCGCAATTATTGTCATTAGGGTCCCTCAGCTATTAGTTTCAATTTGTTTTATACGATTGGCACTTCGTAAAGTTTGTACAAAATATTATACGAGAATAAAATTATCTAAAATAAATAAATAAACATTAATGTTTTTCATATCAAGTATAGCAAATAGAATTGAATTCCTCGGCTCAAATGTCATGTTGTTGGCATGTTGTTTTGTCATACGTAATGTTATTCCGTCACATGTCATGTTGTTCAGTCAATTGTCATGATATTCAGTCAATTGTCATGCTATTCAGCCAATTGTCATGTTACTCAGTCAATTGTCATATTGCTCAATCAAATGGGCGACACAAATACTCTAAGCTAAGAGTATTGCAATGCTTTGTTGATGAATTCTCAAGCCTATTTCTAACAATAAGGATAAATTATGCTGAGTGCTAAAAGCTTGTGGCAAGATGGTGTGCTAAAAGCTTGTGGCAAGATGGTGTGCTAAAAGCTTGTGGCAAGATGGTGTCCTTAAAGCTTGTGGCAAGATGGTGTGCTAAAAGGCTGAGTTATTTGTGCACAATGAAAGAAGCACAACATTGCTTAATGTTGTGCTTCATCTTTTTTAATGCTTCGAATTCTATATTCGAAGCATAGTTTCAGTCAGCAAGAAAACTTGTTTTACACAATGACACCAAATACTGAGCCCAACACTATCACTTCTTTTATCGGTGTCTAATACACAAAATGTCATTATACTCCAGCCATTAATTCCGATGTTAACAGACTCCAGCTACCAGAGTATTGGGAAATTGAGCCACTTCAATCTGCAATAATCTACCATTACACTGTGGACAGCACACAGGTATCATTGTTAAGCATAAATATAATATAGACATGTAAATATAGATATAATTACATACAAATATCGGTATATATAAACATATGTAATTTATATTTGACTGAAAATAAACTTCTGCGCATTGGTAAATCACAATGATTTGCCCATTTTAGTTTAGACAGTATTCCTTGCTTGCTAAAAACCCTAAAGGGTCTCTATAATTGGATTTATATGATAAGCATTCAATAAACATAAAAAAGTTTAAATGTCGGTCTATTCTATGTCTTCAGGGGATTTCAGTTGACGCACACCTGTAGGCCTAGTAGTTACCTAATTCTAAATATTGCATATTTAATAGAGTCGTCAATTTGCGAATAATTCTATGGAATTTTTATATAAATTCCATAACTATTATACAAATATAACTTCTAGCCTTATTTCAATTGCTATTCTCCACATCTGGAAAAGTCTTAGGCCTAGGAAACATACACCATTCATGGCTGTATAAATTCTATATTTGTCGAATGAAGCACACAATTTCAGTGTAGAAAATGATTCAAGTTACGATATACATCTACATACATCAAACTTATACGTGTACATGTATATGCACATATCACTTCAATCACGTGATATGTGTTGACTGGCTTTACTTACTTGCTTTATAGGCTACACTGTTATTTTGACTTATTTATGGTGCATTTTATTTGATTGTATTCTAAATGAGTCAGATCTGCGCGAATGCGAAAAGCCGAGGTCGCGCTTACTCGATTAATAATTTCTTATAAAAATGTAGAATTTGAATTAGGGGCCTGCCCGCTAGCCTTCAATTTAGAACCTTTGTCCCGCCTAAACTTCTCTCGATACACCGATATAACGGTCGAATGGAGAGCATAAACCATTGTAGTCACTCTGAAGTCTGAACATCTGCGCTGATGACAGTGAAACTTGATCAGTTAACTTAAATGTCTACCACACAGGAAATGAATGGAGCCCAAACCGTCCACAACAATCGATCAGCCTAATTGATTTTACCTGTGCGACTGTTTGAATAGTGAATAAAGCGAAGCGCTACCGTTTGACTGGCCTAGCCTCTCAAACACTTCCACCACAGCGACTGTGGCTCGGGAAAGACTAACTGTCTGTGTAAGGCATTGAATGAGTCTGTAGGCTTTACCGGCCTGCGCTGGGACCTGGTCAAAAGTCTTTGTGTTCTCATCAAATACTGACTAGAAGTCTAGAACGAAGCTAGTTCATTTGAAACTGTAAATTTCTGGAATGATAGCGCGTAAATTTATTGATTTAGATAGCTCTAAGACATTTTATTTACAAAGTTAAAATTAGGCAAGTATTGAGATGGAATTCGTTCGAGTAGGGCCTATGTACACGGCTGTTTTTTATTTACAGCTGTTGTATTATAGAGATGTAGATGAAAATCGTAAACTAGTAATTTAACTTTTGAGCAAACCGCAACAATAGAAGTTAATTCCCGTCAGCATTTTTCGAAAATCATCTCGTGAGAAAGTTTTAAATTAGAGCGATTGATATCTCTTCTATAGTTGAACATAGAAAGGCCGTGAAATCACTGTAATAGTATTATAATGAACAGAGAGCTTCTGCAAATAGTAAGACCTACTTGACCGTAAATGGTTTGATAGTGCAGAATTCTAGCACTAAAAGATATACTAGCTAAAGACGATACTTCGAACTTTTACGTCACTAACTAATTGCAATAGCAAATGTAATAAGTTTTCATGGTAAAAGAAACAAATAAATAATTTAAGATCATATTATTAAAATAAACAACTAATAATAAATTGTACTCGTAGAATTTAATAGCAAAGCGTAAGTAAAGCCGAATTCAGTGTCATATTTGCTGAATGATATTAAGTTGATAGGAACTGAAACTCAAATTCATTACCTACTACATATTAAGAAAATATGCAGTCTATTTTGCCAGTTAAGCAAGTTAAATAGAAACTAATATTAAGATTAAAATAGTAGCATATATCTAGCAGACGATATTGAGTTCGGGTTACTGTAGCGCATAGACCAACCGTTTATATGAGCATCTAAGAGGCCACTACGCAATGACAAGTTAGACTACGAGAATCCATATCCTAAGCTATTTATATCTTCGACTAAATGATCTAAGATTAATTATGTAGTTACCTGGGACTCTATAATCTTATAAATAATGTATAATGGGGGTACCGTGAAAAGAACCTGGCACAGATCACGTTTATTACGATTACTATACGCGTTTTTCTCGAAATAACTGTATTAGTAGAACATCGAGATTTCGGCTTTAAAAAAATTTCGCGGTATTTTATGTCTGCCTATAATGAAGTGTCTCAACTCTCAATAAATTAAAGGCGAAATTATTGATCGTGATATTTCTTATTGTAATAAGTGCTTTCCAATTCTTTATATATCAGAGTCTTTTTATTAGAGATGGGAATCGAACCGAACCCGAACCGAACCATAAAATCTAGAATATTTACCGAACCGAACCGAACCCGAACCCAGACTCTGGCTGAACCCGAACCGAACTCAGACTTCGTCCAAACCGAACTGAACCAAACTCTTGGTGTTCCTTTCTTCTTCACCAGCCTGACATTAAATAAAGATAGTTAGAACAATACAAATATGTATTAGTTTTGGCGTTTACATGTCTTACAGTATCCAACAGCATATATTCAGGTAAGGCTGGTTCCAACACAAATTTAAAAATGGTAGCGGTACATAGGAATTGTGGCGGGAAGCGAGACGGGCCTACAGAAGATAATGGATAGTCGGCATTGAAATACGGAATGCATATTAACACCAAAGAGACAAAAGTGATGAGAGTATCCTGTAAAAATCTGAAAATGCTTAACTCAATCTAGGTGGATTTGTTCTTGTTAAATTCAAATTATGAATTTTTATTTTATTTTAGTGTGCTACCTTAATATTTTTGCAGCCAGATTTACAAATAATTATATATGACATTCTACAGTATATGTGTTAAGGCTATCTGGAGTAAATAATTTTCACCATAACGATGCACTAATTTCATAACTCTTTTCGTAACTTCATAATTGATCTGAGAGTTTCAAATTTGAAACCCTAAGGTAAATTATGAAGCTTATTATTGGTCAGTTGATAGCAAACGGTTTATATTATGATCATTTTTCTATGGAAGTACACGTGTTTACCAAATCATCCTTATTTGACATTTTATGTTACTAAATTGCACTTTGTCTCTGAAATATTGGATCAAATTTTAGCCAAGACATTTCCACTTCATTAAAAAGGTATCAAATATATAGGCCTATAGTGACAATAAAAATTTAAAAATTGATGATGTATTCTATTTGCTCGTTATAATCAAGGAAAATATTTCAGATACAATAAATAAAGCTAAATATCTATATCATGAACATCTGTTGGTCAACTAAAAATATTTTAAGAAATGTACAGGAATAAATACCACTTGTCTCCTTTTTCATTGTCATATTTTTACTCAGGTGAAAAAATGTTACAGCTATTATGACTTAGGGAATTTGTATGCATATTTACTATAAACCATTTTAAACATGTTTGTCATAACCATGATTATTATAAGTAAAGTTAAACAATTGCAACATTATCCAAATCAAACCATTTCGAACTCTAATCGAACTTTTGCGAGTTGGAAAGCAAACCGAACCCGAACCGAACCCGAACCCTTGTTAGAACCGAACCCGAACCGAACCGAACTTTCATTTTCAACGAACCGAACCGAACCCGAACTCTGAAAATTCATAAAATTCCCATCTCTACTTTTTATGCGTTGCTTGGCGTCGTTAATTCTGCATTTGATAATTGGTTGCTTTTGCTATTGATCTATTGACGATTAGGCTAGCCAGTCAGCTGATTTGCTTATTTCGACTATGGAGTATTATACTTTAGTTAAGTAGCAAACCTTAAGGCTGATCTTCATGTTCAGCGTGATAATATTGTAAGACACAAAGATAATTTTTCAAATATATTTCACTTTCACATGAAGCGATAAGATTATGATACTTGAAGTGATAATAGGCAGTGAGTGTAATTTATTATTATTATATTCATAACATGTGTTTATATATAGCGCAATGACAACTAGTACCATATCTTGATTGCAGCTGTGCAAGGGAACTCATAGTAGTAATCCTATAGTACTGAATTACTTATCCTATAGTACTGAATTAGTAGTCTTATAGTACTGAATTAGTAATCCTATAGTACTGAATTAGTAATCCTATAGTACTGAATTAGTAATCCTATAGTACTGAATTAGTAATCCAATAGTACTGAATTAGTAATCCTATAATGCTGAATTAGTAATCCAATAGTACTGAGTTAGTAATCCTATTGTACTAAATTAGTAATCCTGAAAAATCAAATGTAGATAAGTAATTATTATTCATAACCGAAAATGGATACTCCCCGACCATCATTTTTACTGGCAGCCCGTCCCTTATCGGCGCAAAGCAATGGAAGAGTTCCTCCGGGATTGACTACGAGAGGATGCTATGAGAGATCATCTCTGAGGCGCGATGCAGTGAAACATCGATCAGATGTCCGCGCCGGAAGTTCAATCACCTCTATAAACCGCATCGACACGAAACCAACAAAAGAAAATCATCTGAGAAACAATTCTAGCACTCCTTTAAGAGACTGCCCTACTCCGAGTAACAGGACATCGCACAGGAAAACCACTTCGGTGGCTCTAAATCAATGTACCAGGGATAGAGCGCAGTGGGTGTCCGCACAGAAATCTTTAATCCTGGCGGTAGTGAACGGATCTGTGGCGGCGATCAGGAAGGTGCTGATGTCTGGAGCAGATATAAACTCTAGAGACAGCGCTGATAGGCCGGTGCTTCAGATAGCGCTGATGGAGAGGAAGGGTGATCCAAGCATCGTCAGGGTTCTGCTGGAGCACGGGGCACGACCGGATGATGTGTGTGGAAGAACTAAGCAGAATTCCTTACATGTGGCAGCTAGAAGAGGCTATCAGGTTAGAGTTAAATAAAATTACTCGCTTAAGTTATCCAATTTAAAAATCGATGTTTCGTACAAAATGTGACAGTAACGCTGAAATGAAATACAAGACCAGATCTGGTATTTTAATAAATGTTTTTGTCATCTTGACATTAAATGATCAACTGAGTTGGTGACTATTCAACCGTCAGTAGAGAAGTGTACTATACGTAATACTGACACCTTTTTGTTGGTTAGCTGAAATATTTATTGTAATTGTATGCAACTAATACTGTTACAATATGATATCATTCTGATCTTCCCTTTAAATATGAAGACTGGACGCCGGGAGCTCATGTCTCTAGTACATTTCACTAACATCGTGCTGTACACGACAAGAATAGGTTAAGTTAATGTACCAGTACCATCGATATAAATTTGCATAGGGTAGGTACGTAGGATACAATACATGATATATATATATATATATATATATATATATATGTATGCATGTATGTATGTATGTATGGACATGTATATAGACATATATATATATACATGTATATATATATGTCATGTATAAAGTATATATAATATATATATATATATATATATATATATATATATATATATATACATACATATACATATATAATCACATAACGCCCCACAGGTAGCTCTGAGCAGCATGATCTCAGCACTGCGCAGGTGTGGAGGCAGTACGAGTGTTCTCAACGCTCTCGACCAGGCAGGCAGGACCCCCCTCATGCTCGCCTGCCGGCAGGGTCACGACGGGATAGTCCGGGAGCTACTGGACTCCGGTGCGGACCCCGTGGGACCCCAGGACTCCCTGACTGCCCTCCACGAGGCGGTGGAAGGCGGAAGTGTCGCCTGTGTGGAGGCGTTGCTGGATAAATCTCCCGCCCTTCTTTCATCATTGGACCAGACATTTAACTCTGTTCCTATACTCGTCACCGCAGCCAAAACTGATCAGGTATGTATTAATAGTAGTAGTAGTAGTAGTAGTAGTAGTAGTAGTAGTAGTAGTAGTAGTAGTAGTAGTAGTAGTAGTAGTAGTAGTAGTAGTAGTAATAATAATAATAATAATAATAATAATAGTAAAGGTTTAATGTCCGTTTCCTCATTCCAAACATGATCTCAGGGACGTCATCACAGCACACATCACTACATTAGCGACCTTTTACTTGGTTGCTTAGAATGGATTCGTAGAAAGCTACGATGCTATTATGAGTGATAAAATGCACGGTTAGTTGGCTTGAAGTCTAATTTTAACTAACAGATATCCCTCCCAAAACGAGTATCATTAAATTTCAAAGTAGATCAAATCGCGCTATTCATTTCATATGAACAACAACAACAACAAAATTAGAGTGCTACTGTCGTCAATGACAACATTTAGCACTGTGGTACCAAATCAAATCCGATGAGCAGAGTGTGGGGTCCAAAAACGGTGCGATCCAAAATTCGGGAGTTCGGTCCGAGGCATGAATGTCGTGAACAGCTCGATATGTTGATGGCATTGCATCACTAGCACAAGTAGCATAGCAGCATTAGATGTTGATGGCACTGTAATATTAGCACAAGTAGCATACCAGAATTAGCACAAGTAGCATAGTAGAATTAGCACAAGTAGCATAGCAGAATTATATACTCTTGTCGTATTTACTATCCGCGTTGTTTTTATCGCTTAATGTTACCGGCAAAAGCATAAGATGTATGGAGAATGAGGCTTCATGAATTATACAGGGTTAGAGACTGAACAAAATTGTATCAAAAATTTGTTAGATGAAATACATAGGTCAACTGGTTTTGTATTGCTCATATTACAGTTTTCATTAGAAGAAGCGATTAAAAAGACTTGCGGTGTATTAAATTCATAATAAGCCGGTCAGTGATTTGCATAAGCTCTTATTGCATACACACGATCATGCCTGTAAGTTAAGTGTGATACACTTATCTTTATCTTCGTATTAGGACAAAATAGTCGAGTTTATAAATTCGCTTAAGCTTTAGACATTCAACGTCAAATCGTAATTCCGCCGCCAGCCTTCTGTATTAAACCTGATGTAAATTCGGAAAAATCAAGACTTAAAAGCAACTCCTAGTGCAAACCAATATTTACTACAGACTATTGCAAAAAGAATAAAATTAAAGTCTAGAGTATCTAGGCTTAGAGTATCTTTGAAAGCATCATGAAATTTAGTTATTTTTTAAATTTAGTCCAAAGCAAATTTGTAGTATAAAGGATAACTACAATTGTTGCATAAATATAAATATAGGCCTAACAATAATGATGACAACCACAAACTCAGAGTATTAATATCGTATGTGGGAAGATAGGCTAGTTACAATTAACTCTTTTATTATATTTTAAGGTATGATCGACATTTTGATCTCCCATATATGGTACATAAACAAAATTAAAGTGTTGTATTTAATGAGAGCAGCGGCACTGTAATGTTAAATACGTATTCATCATCATCATCGTCTTCCCTTTAATCCCAATTTAGCTAGGGTCGGGATACGGATGGATCTTCTCCACTCCTCTTTGTCCAATACTATTTCAAAATCTCTTCCATTCGTTTTAGAAAATTTTCTAGCAATTTCTGGAGCCTAGGCGCTCACCAAACGAATGCCCTTTCTGACGTTGGTTTAGATCTTAATGCTTTAATCGCCTTCTACGACACGTGCTGTCACCGGTTGGTCAATTCTTAAAACAACCAGAACACAATACGGTGAAATATTGAATGCGTATTAAACTCTTTTATGATATTTTAGGCAGACATGATGGACCTCCTGATCTCCCACATACACGGTGCAGCCATTGACGCAGTGGAGCCCAGCACAGGCAGAACGGCTCTCCACTACGCCGCCCTGGTGGGCAACGCCTTGATGCTGAAGCGGCTTCTCGAGGCAGGGGCTGAAATAAACCGTCGAGACCAGGGCTGGGCCACACCCTTCAGCCTTGCCCTGACGCATCATCATCGTCACGTAGTGGAGCTGCTGATAAAACAAGGCTGTGACATCAGAGTGACGGACAGATCTCTCAACACTGCTATACACCTGGCATCACGTGACGGGCTAGGAGATATCGTGAGGGTGCTCTCTGACAGAGGGGTGGATGTAAATATTAAGGGCGAGGGAGGGTTCACTCCCCTGATGCTTGCGTGTCTGGGGGGTTACCCGGAAACCGTTAGGACACTTTTAAAATTGGGCGCCGAACCGGATGTAGTAAATAGAAATCACGCCACCGCTTTGAATCTTTCCGTGTTGTCTGGAATAAACGAATCAATCGAGAAAGATAATGTGATAGAGTCTATAAAACTTCTGGTATATCACGGAGCAGATCTGGACTGTGGTGCTAGAGTACAAGGACTTCTGAAATCTCTGAATATGGATAAATTAAAATTAGCGGATTTATCTAAGTGTGAGGATAGATTGTATACGCCTTTAGAATTGTCTTTCCTGCTTCTACAGAGCGATGTATTCGATGTTCTGTTATCATCAGGGACCAGTGTGCAGAATTTCAATTGTTCTGTCAACGACTGTTTACTTGTAAATAAAACGTCTACTGAACACAACTCTATCAGCGAGAAAAGATTAGCAAATAAAATGCTAGAAAGTTTAAGCAGACATAAAAATAGCGTAAGACCTCTAGCGGTTCTCTGCAGGAAAGCTGCTCTTAGACTCTTGCCTGCGTATAAACAACAACGGGATAAATATAAGCTGTTAGTAAACTGTTTGGAAAATATTTCGTTTGAACGACCCAAGGAACAATCGTCTAAAAGCATAAGGACAATGGTTGCCAAGATCCCTACAAATGGAAGTAGTACGTTATGTCTTCAAGTGCTTCAACAAAAAGAACTAGATTGTCGAGAACACGGTGATAAAACAGCAGGTTACCAAACACCATCTCTAAGCAGACGAAATCCAAATAGTCAAACACCAGGTTATCAAACCCCCACGCTAAGCAGAACTACATGTTCTCAGGCAGGAGGTTACCACACCCCCAGCCTAAGCAGAAAAAATCGAAGTTGTCAGACACCAGATTACCAAACCCCCACGCTAAGCAGACGAACTCCAGGTTGTCAAACACCAGATTATCAAACTGTAACTTTAGGAAGCCAAATTCCAGATTATCAGAATCCTAGTTACCAAAGACCAGACTGTCATCTGGCCGCTGACGCAGCAGATCTCGTACTAAAACAATTGCACCACCCGGAGAATTTTACCCAAGATTTTGAGAATGTAACAACCATCAAAAATCTGAGAGTGCGTTCAGCAATTCCCTTAGCAATATCTCGCTTAACAAACGGCGCAACACACCTATCTTCAGCAGCATCACCATTACCTCAGAGACGATTAACAACTAATCAGCCTATACAATCGCCGGCATCTAACAGAAGATTCATAAATCTTTCAAAACCAGAAACAAGTGCAGAACAAAATAAAAATAAACAATATAGAACCGAAAGTGAACACCATGTAAAACCTATACCCTCGCAAAGAACTTTAAATAACCCTATTCCACTGAATTCAGAAAGATCATTGAAACACAAAATATTGCCGGAAGTCCCAACAAGAAGAAGTGAATCTGCAGATAGCGACGACAGTGGCACGTGTGTCTCCTCTAAATTAGAATCTTGCGCAACAGATAATGACGTAATAAGATATAGAGATGACGTAATAAGATATAGCGGTGACGTCAGTATGACGACACTGGTCTCATCGTCAAGCAACTTTGGCAGCAAAGAAAGTTTGCTTGTTAGTCAATAGTAACGAATCTGTCAACGAAAGTTAGTTTTGTGAGTCTTGTTAGTTTTTAGCAAAAGGAATTACAGTCGGCCTGATTCCGGACAAGACTCAGTCTATTATTAATGTCAGTTTGTATAATTTTACAATGGAGAACTCCAAATAACATTGCAAAAGTCAATTCTCCAAATCACATTTTGAAAGTCATAAATTTATATCTTTTACAATAGCAACACGATTAGAGTGCTACTGTAGTTTATGATAACATCGAGAACTACAGCAACATAGAGTTCTAATCGAGAAGCCTCAAAGAAACAGCTGCAGAGCAAGACTTCAATGAGCAAGAGCATAAGTAGCTCTTATTTCTCAGAGATTACCAATATAACTAATAATTTTACAACTGTAGCTTGTTGACATAAAAACTGTAACAAAATTACTGCAAGGAAAGCAATGTTGATCAGTCAAGGAAACTAAACTCTAGATGCCTCAATAATTGAAATGCTAGATTTAATCATGGACGATTTGTTGGTTTCACAATACGGTTAAAATGTGAATATTAGTATCATCCATTAAACACAAGCTGTTACAAATATATTGTAATTTTAAATCCTCATGGCACTATTCATAGTACGGCATTACAAACAAACAGACAAATTGCACATTAATTGCACCGATTTTTACATTTCTAGCGAAATTGAAGTCTTATAGTTAAAAAATAATAACTTAAAAGCAGGTGTCTCCTAGAGAATTATTTAACAGTTTGATGCTGAATCAGTAACTAAAATATACCTCCTACAGCTAGTGTTCCATACTCGAAAATCAGAGCTTTTGTTTGATATAGAGCTTTTTTTATTATACTGTCTAGTGTACATGTATATTTTTTATGACATTATTATGACAGTCAATATTTTATTCTTACAAAGAGCTCAAGTGCTGGTTAAGCGTAAGTGCTAATCGATATCAGCCAATAATGTTTGTGCCTTTGATTACGTAACACAGTTCTAACTCTTAATAAAATCTGAGATTCGCTTTCATAAATGTTTTGTTTTCCTTAGAAGAAATTTAAATATATATTACTTTTAGTACAGCTACATGTAAGATGAAGCTATAGATGTTCTAACAATTAGCTATTTAAGCAATTAATTACTTCAAATACATATTTCTAAACACGGTGAACTTTAACTTATTTAATCCTATGTAACTACTGACTTTATCACAACAGTAATGTTAGCCGGTAAAACAGCGAGTTGATTTTATTGTTTCTCGTGTTGTGTCCGGGATACTGAAGAAGAGACCAATCGTAAACTGCACGTGTCGTGAGAGACCACTGAGTAAGCACTGGGGAAGGCAGCGGGAAACAACCTCAGAAGCCATAATATTCCAAGACATAGGCTACACTGAACTGTCCATAATACATAGCCTTTTGTGTAGGGATTAGTATTCTTTATCGATGGAGTGTTCTTAAGCGTAAAAGCATCATGCGAGTAGGAATATGTACTATGGACCTATCACTTGGCAGAACACGAGAGAGAGAGAGTGAGAGAGGAAGGGAGAGAGAGGGAGAGAGAGAGAAAGAGAGAAAGAGAGGGAGAGAGGGAGTGAGAGACCTTTTATTGTACCGGGGAGAATCATTATGATATGGTTTAGGGTAGACGATAGGGAAGAAAGCCCGTCCTAATTAATTACTCATTAATTACTAACGCAATGTACGAACGGTAATCAACTTTTTCTAAAGCTGACCGAATATTAACTGTTACCCTCTTCAACAAAAACATTAAGTAACGAAATGTTAATAATGCAAACTTAGAAAACTGAACGTGCAATTCTGATAACTAACTGGTAGAGAATTGCTTGTATTGTGTATCTATAATGCCACCATAATATTAACTTTTTGTGTGTAAATATATATATATATATATATATATATATATATATATATATATATATACACACATATTAGTGAACTACTAACATTTGAATTAGTTATTAGCATTCAAGCTTATCATCCAGTCTCTTGGTCTAGAATTAATAATTAATTTTAAAGTTTCGCGCAAAAATCGTCACTTCCAATACCACTGGTTGAGAGTTCTTACGATTTTCAAAACCGCTTGACAAGAGAAAACTGTGTAGAATCTAATCCAGGCCTATATGTATATGTAGTTAGACTTTTTGAAAATTAGAATTTTAAACAGATCAAGCGAGACGATAAAGAGTGCAAGTTTGCTCAACGTGACATCTGACCATATCATACCTGAGAATAAAAGTATTCGCTAGCCCATGTATAGTTTAGAGTCTGAATAAAGGGGTGTTTTATTACGATCTACAATGCATATTGAATGTAGTACCACTCCCATAGCATGCTCATAACTTATCCGTTGGAGTTTGCTCGTTTTCTAGTCCAAAAATACCCATGCATTACTGTGAACATTCCTGAAGATTGAAGTCTTTCAATTTTACTAACATTTGCTTAAATCGTTAAGTATTTTAGCAAATTAGTCAATTGACGGTACTGTGTAGATCAGAGTGACTGCATATCAGATTGATGGATTCTTTTAACATATATAATTTCATCGAGGCTATTAAGAGTATATTGATATACTCTAAGATAATATTTATATACTATAAGTGCATCTAGTTTAAAAGTCCAGTGTAGAAACAATGCAGATACATGTAAACCAAACTAAAACTGCGCACAAATTGTCAGTACAGTTACTTGTTTGTCCGGACTCAATCGATTCAGTGTCTGGAGACTATTTCACTATAAATTTCAGTCTACCAATATCACTCACAAAATGTATTGCATGCCAGTACAAAATTAAAGTCATAATCTGATATATTGAAAACTGAACCTTTACGTTGAATGGCATTCACTTTGTGTATAAGAGTGGTATCCGTCCTGGGTGAACTCAAAATAAGAAGATCAAGAATTTAAAATAATATTAAGTAAAATAAATACAATAATTAAAGTTTAGTTATCAGATGATGAAATGACAATGAAAGAGGACGCCAAGTCTACATACATGTAGAGACCAGTTCAATCTCAGTGAAATTTAACAAATAGTCGCTTAATTAATTGAAAATTTTAATATCGATTATACTGAAAAATTTAAATTTTATCGAAGTGTCTGCATGCTCTATGTGTTTATTGTGTCAGCATGATCTATGTGTTTAATGTGTCAGCATGCTCTATGAGTGCCCCGTGAAACTCTTCATAAAGATGTAAAGTTTACTTCTAACCCAACACTGTTCACAAAGACGTTAATTACGTAAAGCTATACAGCACGCAATCGTGAAGAACGAAATGCAAGTGAACATATGTGTATAAAGAAACAAGTAGTGAATACCGAATCATAAAAATCCATACAGAACAATTTTACACAACTAGGTTACAATACGTCCGCAGGTCCTAGAGACTATTTTTAGGTTTAGATATAACAGATCGAGATAAACGAAGCGGTATTTTTAAATTCTGGGTATTTCTAACATACCAAAGTAGTCGTATGACAAGAACTCTGAGTTAAAGACATTGTTCAGTTAGGCAGCGATATGTGGCAGGAACGTCCCTGACATTTACCTCCGTCACGAAAACCAACTCTAAAGCGTTGACGTATTATTATTATTATTATTATTATTATTATTATTATATCAACAGATCAAAGTTAATCAGCATAGCACTTAATATCGTAAATAAACGAATTGAAATCTTTCGATTCCTCAAGTTTCCAGTCAAAGCGAACACAACCTATTAGAGAATTTACACACCTTCCTCAAATGCGCCAATTACAATTAATTTTCATTTCATATCACTCCGTACTGCAAAACACACATTTCTAGCGATTTCTTTAGTGAAATTAGTAATAATATGCTACGAAATCGTGCAGCGATTCTTAGTAAAAAATAATTTTGAAACTGAAAAATCACTTATCTCAAAATATACATCTTTCAACAATAAATCTACATATTGATGACTAATTCAAATGAAATTATACCGGAAGTCGACCAGTCACGTATCAACACAATTCACACTTTAACAAATCAATGTTAAACCAATACATACATGTACGTTAATAAACAATTTTCATAACAGTCGCATATCTGAAAAAAGCAAAAACCCAAGAGCACTATAATTTATAAGTCCTCGAAACAATTTAAATCAATCAATATCAGGAATTTAAATAATAATACAAAACAAATTTTATACAATATAATTTGTATAAAATTTGGTACAAAATTAAAGAAAAATTCAATTTGAAACAGCAATCCAAAACTCTTCAATGTAACTTGAGGAGTTTCATGATTCATGTTTCATTCTTTCAGTCTATCATAGACATTTTTCCAGTCAACGTACGGAATAAGATCAGATTCTATTTTCCAGGTTTGAACCATTTTGGCACGTTGACTGAGCTATTCGCGGCAGTGTTGCCACTAGTAGTGCTACCACTGCTACCAGTATAATCACGCCTCGAGGAGCTATCGGGAGTTCTGCTCCCGCCCATGGCAGCCCTCAGCACTGCAGCAGACTTAGACTCCGCCCCCTTCCCCCTCGGTCCAGCCCGAGGCATTCTACGATAGGCCAAAAAACTTACGTACTTTAGAAAACATATTTACCGTTCCTATTACAAGTAGTATTAATATTTAAACTATTATTAATACTTAGACTATTATTAATTATACTTAAACTACTATACTAATATATTATACTATTATATTAATTATTATTTTTGAACTGCAAACATGTTATTTAGCTTGATTTATCTTGAAAACTTTGCCTGCCATTTTGTAATGTCAGCATTGATGATGATGCGCAAGTGAACAGTATTAATAATTAGAATTATTATTATTATTTTGGAAATTAAATTAAATGCATGACTTGCGTAGCTACTTGAAAAAGAGACATAGTTAATCACTCCTATGAATATAATGAGAAAAAAAGAAGATCATTAAATTATATATGTAGATATACAAATTTCAAGTTATATAATATAAAACCAAGTTTTATATAGTTAGTTAATTATAATTATTAATGGTTACAGACCAAGCAAGTCGAAAAAGAGTAGAACCTCTTTCTTTTCCGGTTTATAAGCGGCTAGAGACTGCTTTATTTGATTTTGATCGTGCGTATAATTAGGTGTGCTAGCGCTGCTGGGGAATATTAGCGCAAGCGGCGCTTATACAAATCCGCTAATTTTTATTCGTTAGACGCCAAGGACGGGACTATTAAAACCATTTAATTTTAAATAGTAAAGTGATTATATTAAAATATTTAGAAGTAATTTATTTAAGTAATTTAAACGAATGGAAAAGTGTCAAATAGGGGATTGACTGATGATTTGATGTAGGACAGAGAGGATTTGAGACAGCCTATTCGTATCAAGACCCTAATTTAACCGAGATTCAAGGGAAGATGATAATGATGATGATGAGTACAGTAATTATATTATATATACTATTTTACATAATCAATAATTAGACTTACAAACGAGCCACTATGATATCAGCGGCTTCTTTATTAGACACAGAGCAAATGGCTTCATCAGATAGGTACTTATCTATAATACATGTAGAATTGTAGATATATATACAATGTAGACAATCAATTAATTACTTGAATGTCATATTCAATCAATATTCCAAATCTATAAAATGAATATTTCAAAAAAAAGGAAACGAAATCAATCATGCTTGTAAAACGCTAAATTTTGTGCGTTACACGTTAATCCAAGTAAGGCATATCCAAAGAACGTAAAAATAGTTCACACTTCGTTAAAAGAAGGTTAAAGAATCATTATAATTATTTTCACATAAAAGATTACAAACTCCTCAACAACTTAAAAGAAACACCAAAATATAAATAAACAATTTGAATTAAAGACAAATGAACTGCAGACAATTAATTACTTCAAAGTCACATACATTCAATATTCAAATCAATCTTTTCGATATTGCAACCAGACATATAATCAAAAATGAAGTACCACGCAAATAAAACTGCTCATTCAAAAAAAACAGCTTGTAGTATTAAACATTTTTAAAATATTTGTAAACTAAATCAGATTACACAATTGCCAGCAGCCTAAAGAATTGGCAGACAGTTCTTACCAGATTTATGAGCAACTCCAACGTACACATTTGTTAGGGGCACCAGACTGGCCTGCAAACAAACAATGACAGATTTCACAGTAGGGGCCCAATATAATCAGCTAAGATGAAGTTTTTATTTAGTGAGTTCTTAAGTTAGTCTTGAAAGATTTCTCATCAGCGGAGGCTACAGTAAAGCCATAAGGCAATTTTACTTGGTCGTATGGTTTCACACATATTTTACATTTAATATTAAGCATATTGAAGATAGATTTAACATCTGCTCCTGTATCACAAATGTGGTCTGATCTAGATTCGAACCGACATCCTCTCCCTATTCAGGCGAGCGTGTTATCCATTCGGCCATCCACCCGAATACAAAATACATATACAAAAAGCAATTGCATATTGAAAGATAGAGGAGTTGCTGAGTAAAATGTAAGGCTATTTGATTGTAATAAATAAATGATGTCAATCAGACCTCTATCAAAGTGTTGGTCTTCTGCTTGAGAACACATTTAGGAGGTGTAGTGTCTGAAAACAGAGAAACAGAGTCACCATTTTTAGAAAACATCTCGTGTATTTTATATCCTCTGAAAAATATTTAATATGGAATACTGTTCTTAAATAGTAATTTATAATTAATGATTTGTGCAATTAGATATATACACCAAACTGCAAACTAAGCACTGATCAATGAATTATTTATTGCATCTGCTCCTGTATCACAGACGTGGTCTGATCTAGATTCGAACCGACATCCTCTTCCTATTCAGGCGAGTGTGTTATCCATTCGGCCATCCACCCGAATACAAAATACATATACAAAAAGCAATTACATATTAATTAATTAATAAGTTAGACAAGTAAATCTAGCAGTTGTTTAGATTGATAGACTCCTGCATCAATGATCGTCACGTAAGTGATTAAACACATAGATATGATTGATCAATAGATGTTACAGACAAGTAAAGTATTTCAAATCTTTTAAAATTTAAGTGGCAGATATCATCAGAGCGATTAAATTTCTTCACTGTAAAGATACATGGTAAAACACTTTCATTAAAGAGATGAGTGACAGAAAGGCCTTCAACAAAATTAAATATTCAATAAAATTCAACCATGTTCAATTAGAAAAAAATTGTATATTTTTCAACACTAATTAAAACTTTACTTACATAACTCAAATTTCAAGTTCTTGTCAAACAGGTATTCCTTCACAAACTTTGTAAGTGCATATACTGAAAGCAAAACCAAAACATACCAAAAAGATATAGTTTTTGCTTTGAAGCCCTTGTTAATCTATGCCAAGAGCAAAAAGAGTAAAAAGGCAAATATGTGACATAAAATACACTAATTTTAATAAGAATGAATGCAATTAATACTGAGTCACAAAAATGTCAACACAATTAGACAGTAATATGGGAACTAATACAAAAACAAAATAGTATAACATGCCACCCTGCTAAGTCTGCAGATAAAAAAGTGATTCTTCAGCGCTTTCTCAGATCAGGAAAATAACATTAAATACTACAGGACTAGAATATGGCAAGGCATATCAAACAGCGAAATGCCAGATTCTCCACGTCTAACTACTATTTAGAAGATATCAGGACAACAATAAATCAAATAGGCTCAGATCAGGTTGATGAACTGCCCCAAGCCTGAATTCTATATATTGATATCAATACATATGAATCTCTATTACACCATCAAGACGTGATAGCAAGTTACATACAATCAACAACAAAAACAACACAACAAAATAACAACACTGTTGTTATATTGTGTTAAACACATAATAACAGCAGTGCATTTCAGCAAATACAACTGCAATACTAAATACTAATACAGTATAAATACAATTTCAATACTAAATGAAGAAGCAGCTACCCGTCTCTTTTGGTCTGAACACGGCTTGGATGATCAGCCCGTCAGGAAGATGAAAGCGTAGGATAGCACGAGGGTACTGGCTGAACTTTGCCTCCAGCGCCGCCTTCCTCATTCCTTCCGTCAACAGTGGCTGATCATCCTCCCTGCCCAGTCAACATAGCAATGAATGAATGAATGAATGAATGAATGATAGAATGAATGAATAAATAAATCAATGAATGAGCAAATGAATAAATCAATGAATGAGTAAATGAATGAATCAATGAATGAGTAAATGAATGAATTAATGAATGAGCAAATGAATGAATTAAAGAATGAATCAATGAATGAATCAATGAATGAGTAAATGAATGAATTAATGAATGAGTAAATGAATAAATTAATGAAAAAATCAGTCAAACAATAAAATCTGAAAGGACAAATCTCTGTTAGTGAAATATATAAGGCAATTACCAAAGCTGATCATTCTAGCAAATAGCAAAAATTAAAATAAAATTTATTCATAAAGAGTTACATATTTATAGCAGTTCAAATTTGTCAAATCTGAAATCTGATTAATGAAGTTGACTATGTTACATTCATTACTAAGGTATTGAGAAAACTATTAATATAGGCTATGGCGAGCATACATGTTTTGATTAGTTTTAGATAGCAAGTCCCACTAATTTATTTGTTCCATTATTAGATCTTTTCAATTCTTACTTAAGACTACTTTTGCCAACATGATTCTAATTAATACGGGTTTCCAAGGTTAGATGAACACTCACACTTTCCGTTTTAGGTCATTGTAAAGCACTCGAACATCAGACTCAGTTACGTCAAAGAAATCATCTGAAGGTTCGTCCACTAAAATCAGTAAAAATAATATAATTTCAGCCATAACAATAATTTCTATTACAATAAATATCTTAACAGTGAGACAGCCCTAAGCTACATAGCCCACCCATACTGCAGTACAAGGAATCAGACTTTAGCTGGAACTCAATTTTCAGTTAAAACCTTTGATTTAATGTAAAAGTCAATTTCAACGCTCAGAGTCATCAGTGATCGATGAGTCATCAGTGATCGATGAGTTATCAGAGATGGATGAGTTATAAATAATGAATGAGTCATCAGTGAAGGATGAGTCATAAGTGATGAATGAGTCACCAGTGATGAATTAGTCATCAGTGATGAATTAGTCATCAGTGATGAATTAGTCATCAGTGATGGATGAGTCATCAGTGAAGGATGAGCCATCAGTAATGGATGAGTCATCAGTGACCGATGAGTTATCAGAGATGGATGAGTCATTGGTGATGGATGAGTCATCGGTGATAAATAAGTCCTCAGTGAAGGATGATTCATCAGTGATGGATGAGTCATCGGCGATGGGTGATTCATAAGTGATGGATAAGTCGTCAGTGATGGATGATTCATCAGTAATGGATAAGTCATTAGTGATGAGTCATTAGGATGGAAGAGTTATCAGTGGTGGATGAGAATCTTTCAAATGGTGAAGCTATTGAAACACAGTATGGAGGCTTAGACAGACGAGGATCATTCTAGAAATGTGCACCATCTGACACAGATATTTACATGCAAGCAAAACAAGCGTTAAAACATATATGCTCTTAAACATTGAACTTGTTCGACCAATTTATTTAAAACATACCGGAGAGGTTAAATTCTTATTGACTGATTGATTGAAGACTTGCTAGATGCTAGAGAAGAAATGTAACTGCATGAAAAGGCTAGACTCTACAGCTGCAATCAGTGACATAATGTAATGATATAGGGACGCGGTGACATCATCCTTGGATGAGGAAACAAAAGTTACACTTGTATTATTTTATATTATACTAATGAGCTTCACATAATTAAATCCTTAAGTGAATCTCAGTTCATATCAGCTCAGGCACAACACAGATCAGTTATAGATACCACACAGGCCTGACCTTGCATCGTCTCAGAGCTCTCATCACGCTGTTGGACGTAATACATCACCACTTCTCTGTCACACGGCTGTCAATCAACAGTATTAGACATTTATATAACTTAGCAACATCTAACAGAGTAACAGCAAACCATCAGTATTTCTTGTGTAGTTACATTTATCAGTAGACACATTTTATAATTTAATTAATTAATTAGTGATCGTAGAATCTAATTATTCAGTAAAAACTCGAAAATATAGAAAATATATAAGCTAAATCAGCAAGACATCAAAGACATCTGTGTATGACAATTAAAATAATTTAAAATTAAATTGCAAGTATTATATGGACAACTCATTCATTTTTCCAAAATGTCAACAATCAAAATAAGTAGCAATATTAAATAAAGTTTACCTGATAATCTTCTTTGTTGAATTCACTACAACAAAATACACGAAATACTCAGCTACATAATCAAGGTAATTATCAAAAAGCACATTTCATTCAATGTTACATAATCTAAAGACTTTAGCATCAAAAATTTGGTGTAACTAATTTTGTTAACAAGAAATGACTTAAGAATTTTTCAATAATTGCACGAGACATAGAGATCCAGTGAAACTAATTAAGTAGCCAGTTTAAAACTGTCAGTTAACTTGTTAACTGATTGTTACAGATTTCCAGTAGAACTAGTAAAGTTTTCATGAAAGAAACTGCATTAAACAAATGCTAAAATTATGTAAATAATATGGCATTATTAATTAAATAGACACTTTCATTTTACCAGAAGCACTTAAGCCTTTTTTCAAAATATATTGAAATAAAGCAATAAATCAGTAACAATTACATATGGATTAACATGAAATGGATGTTTGGCACATTGTCCTCCTGCTACCTGAATGTTGATATTTGACCATATTTAAATAGACTGCACAGTTCATCTAACAAACTAAAACTCATTTCAATTATCCCACAGTGGTGATCATTCCAGGTAAAATATAATAGAATAATGCTATAATCTTCTTCTTCTTCCCTTTAATCCCAGTTTAACTAGGGCGCTAAAATCTATAATGCTATAATGATACAATCTATATATAAATAAGAAATATAAAGGATATAAAAATGCAAAATTAGCTCAACTATCATATTAAAAAATTGCTTCAAATTGTTAAAAATTACGCCATAAGAATTTAATTTACCTTAAATCATTCTTGTACAAGTCCTTTCCTTTCGTTTCTTCAGGAAACTACAAATTCAGAATTGATTGCAATTTTTTAAAATAAAAAAATGCTTTAATAATGTTCATTAAAATTGTAGATAAAATTTTAATTACAGTAAAAATTCTAATTAGCTGCTTTTTATCTAACCTAAATAATTATTAATTATTTTCAATTTCTTTCAATTAAATTAGTTTAGGGAACAACAGAGATTATAAATCTTGCACAACTATATATTATATAACTATATCAGATATAATTTATTATTAAAGTTTTATATCACCTTGAAGTCAGAGAACTGCTGCGCTACGACCACTGGTTGCACAGGAGCCTGGAACTCTCTGCTCGGTGGGTTTCTCATCGCATAGCTCGGCAGAAAATCCTACAACACAGAGCACTGCACCAGTAGTACAGCCTTAAGTCTAATTATTCACTAAAGAAAGCTTCTAACTGACACCATACAATATAATCATATTTTATTAAATAGAATTATTTAATATTATTTTATTATATATTTTTTATTGTTTATAGTCAGTAAATGTCTTCAAAGATACTATAATGAGTCTATCTCTTGGTGCACTGCCTACTGGCAGGTCCATGGTATATAATGCCTCTACGCTTCTCTGTCTTCTGCTTTATATTGAGTAAGATTTGCTAAAGCTTGATTGGCTGATAATTCTAAAACATGTCAGTAACTGGGCGAGCACTGTTTTTAACCCTGTATCAATCTAAATTAATCATCAATGCCAAGCAGATTCAAACATTATTAAAAAGCAACTCTATTTCTCGGTCAATATAACACAGACACTATCAAAAGTTGTCAATTAATTGTCGTTATTCTCATCATCATAATCATCTTCCCTCATCATATCATCAGTCGCTATTCTAAATAAGATAAAATTGGAAGCTCTAAGCTAATAATGTATAATGTTTAAGATTAATACCATAGGTTGATAGACAAGCGACTCCTGCTCATTCACAGCTGATTGGTGGCTCTGCTCTACTTTAATCACTGCCAATCAGATACAGTTCAAAGTAAATTTTACATTAAAAATAAGCAGCTTTGGACCAAGAATAAACTTAATGTACAAAATAAATAAATACAAAATAAATTCGTTAACAACTGCAAAGACAAAATCAGCAACGGTTAAGACAATCACTTTCAGTCAGTGCATCTATTTTAAGATAAGAAGGAATTCAACATCATGCTACTCTAAGATTGCCTATTAATTTTATTCATTAGAAAGTAAATTACAAAGATTTACATATTGCAATTACAGTATTTCTAATGAAAAATATATATCAATGTTTAGCACTTGTCATTATTACAAATTACTGCTACTGCTCCGCTATTTTTACAGTAATAGTAATATTCATAATAATAATATTGATAATAATAATAATAATTTTAAATAATATTAATCATAATAAATATTATTATTACTATTACATATTAATATTATTTTAGTATAATTAATACCAATATTAGTTTGCCTTTGACAATTATAATTATTTAACGTACACTGAGAGGGGTTTTGTTGAGCATTTGATAAGCTAGCACCAGATGGCGCAGCAGCAGGAGGTGAACAGACTTTGGGCTCAGTTGTAGCGGCACTCTCTGAGGCCGGTGAGGCAGCCGTGTCTCTCTTAGTCGCAGCTGCCGCAGCCAATCTTTCCTTACGAGCCTTCTCGGCATCGATATTAGCGTTGATGCTGGAGATATCGGCCTGACTCACTTCTTTGAAGAAATGTCTGAAGTATACAGCAAATAGAATAAAATGCATGTAGACATTAAATTGTGTAGATAGATGATATGATGACTCATTCATATAAAAAGATGGAAAGCAGGGGATAGAAGTGATTTAAAGAGATACATGCCATAGACCTAAGAGACAGTACACTGAGAGGGAGACAGATAGAGAGAGATTGAGACAGAGAGCATAGAGACTTATGTGGCATATAAATTTCATTAAAGAAATGTTACACATGATGCGGAAAGCAAGTATTATATAATAACATAATTAAGCAAAATATCAATTCCATTAAAGTAGTGTATAAATTGTTATATACATAAAACTAAGTAAAGAAACTTGTCTATTTAAGTAGTGTTAGCTGCTTCGTGGTTTAACTTTAAAAGGCCACTCTATATTATACATATCATGATAATATATTTGTAGGTAATGTTGCATTAGAAGCTTGTTACATCTGTTACATATTTAATAAAAATTTTACTGATTCTGATGCCCTTGAGAATCTATACTAGAAAAATTTCCTGTGATTTAAGAATGAGTTATATCGAATATTAAGACTGCTACTGTTGAAGTACACAATATATAGCAACACATAAACCACGAAGTAGCAAGATGTATACCTGACAATAGCTCGACCAGAAGTTAACCCAAGCTGCCGCAGTGTTGTCTCACGCAGAGCATATTCACCAATAACCTTAAAGCATCACAACAGTAAAAACTATGGTTAATGGTCAAGTTGCAGGAGGATAAAACCTACACTGTAGTTTATCATTTCATCTTAGTATTTCTTAGTATTGCATCTCACAACAGGCTTTCTTCTAGAAATAATAAAATTTCAACATAACCTTGCATGATCAAATTATCTAAATCAGCTGAAAAGTCCTGAATAAATATTCCAATAATATTTACTTATGTGTATATGAGAGAATAAGAATAACAGAAGAATGTATCTATGTTAGACAGAAATCAAATTATTGCACAAGTGTAAAAATACTACACTTGTTTCAATCAAGTAATTAAACACAAATGCCTTGTGGCGATGGTAGAATGCTCGCCTTTTGAACGACAGGTCACGAGTTCAATACTGTATGGCAACATTTCTATTCCGCAGGGGCGAATAAAACCCTTGTTGAGTGCCCTTGATGGTTTCATGCTGCGAAAGGATAGCCGACCTGAAGGTTCCATTTCCTACCTAGACTACTCCAAGTAGAGCCAAAAAAATGAGACATAACAGAGTATCAACCAAGTTTTTTAATTAAGTAATTATACTGAAGCATGAGACACACAAAATTTACTATAAATACCATTCACCTAACCTATAATCTCAATGCAGAACTATATTGTTTTAAAATTGAAAATATGCCAATAGTACTGAAAACTGTCAAATATTCAAACACTTATTCCTTAATTATTTATTCATTATATTTTTGTTAAATTATTCTATGTATATCACTCTCTCACTCTAATGAGTAGTCTGTCAAGTGGCAGGTCCTAGATGCATATTCTTACTCACATGCTGATTTTACCCTCCATAAGGCGAACTCCATCAATTAATGAGCTAGTCTCATCACAAAAGACTATGCCTTATCCACACCTTAATGTAGCGTGTTGCTCCGGAATAATATGGTTTTACTTATATTATACGTCTATTTAATAAATTTTTTATTTACAGCATATGTAAATATCTCAGATGTACATTATTTACCTCATCTTTTAAGTATTGACAAGTTGGGTAAACATTAAGCTGCTTACAGTGAAGCAATTTAGCCATTCCGCCCCTGCAATAGTATAATCATATGTACAAATAATTCATACAACTTTATAAATAATACCTAATTAATCGATAACAATTCAATATCATTTCATCATCCGATGTTTTAATTCTGATTCCAAAAGTTAGATACTAAATTTAGCTAAAACAAAATCAATCACTCAATCAATAAGAATTTAACGTCCGGTTCCTCGCCATAAGACAATGTCAGGGACGTCTGAACTGATAGCTTTAAACTATTCAATATTACATACTAACTTATACTTAACAGGGCACTTTTTAAACTAAGTTATGTGTTAATATTTAATATACTATAATTGATAAGGAATCATCCGCACAACTTTTTCCAAGCAAAGTTTAATAAATATATAGCCTCAACATCATTTCCACCCTAAAGTTTATTTCAGAAATCACATCTTATGTTATACAATTGAAACAATTGTTTCTGTAATCTTTTAACTTTTTAATCATAAATTAGAAATCACATCTTATGTTATACAATTTTACAATGTTTACATGTATGTTGTTTGTCAGTATTTGTTGTTGATGCTGAAAATAAAACACATATCTCTCAACAACTGAAACAATTGATTCTGTAATCGTTTAACAATTTATATTTACAAAGAGGAAAGCCAATTAAATTTTAAGAAATTTAATCCTCAGACCTGCCATCATCCCGTTCAAAACTTTCCAGTATCTCATACAGAGACACTGAAGGAAGAAACTCTCTCATCAGTCTTTCTCCGTCGATCATCTGCAGTGCTATCGTCACTGGCGCTTCAGGTCGAGACTTGCTGGCTTTCACCAATTCCAGTTTTGCAAGGTTTGGAATTCCAGCAAACTGAATGGATAGTGAGAGATCAAGAGTCTTGCGACCATGCCTTTAATGTAGAAATATTTAATAAAACACTTGCATAAAATACAAGAGAAACACTAGTTCAATAATACCTGGGAAAATGACTTGACAACGTAACGTATGACAGTAAGGATCAGTAGTAAAGTAGTGATTTAAAAGTACTGGTCCATTCAAAGTTCTGGCAAAATTAAATTTAAATGAAAATCACATCTTTGACATGGAATATAAAGTAAATTAAATTTAAATTAAATTATATAGATATATATTAGATATTCGACCACAGATCAGTATGTGCAGGGTTCAATTCCTGAGCTCGCCCGTCAATGATATCGCTTTCGAGTGAGAAAACCGACATTAACATTACCTTTACCTGCTTTTTACTTTTTAAAATTATTTTCAAAAACAAAAAGTAATTATCACATAGACACTGCCAAAGCCAGTCTTAATGAGAATCAAACCAGTAACCTTCTATTTATTTAACAATTGTACCATCAATGCAGCCATCTACATTAATTGAATATCACAGAAATAAATTTATCATTAAAATTTAACTATTTTTGTCTCCTGGTCCTATTCACAAGTACCTAACAATTACTAGCTAAAAATCTTTTAAGGGCAAACTAATAGATCTACTATTTTACTGAATACCTTAATTCATAGTCTGTGGAAGGACTGAATCCCTGCTTCGTACATACTTCCTCCAGTATCTATAAAAAACAATGCAGTACATTTTCAAAGTGACGTCTTATTAATGATAAGTGGATTCGATTTTAATGAAACAATTTACAGCTTCATTTAAATCATGTTTCTGTATCACTATGTAAGAAATTCTTCATTGAATTTAAACTGATACTATTCCTGTTTTAAGTTAATCATACAAGTGTGTCAAAAAACAACAAATCAATCAACATGTATGTAACATTATTATCCACTTAATATTTGGCTCAATCATCAATGGTATGTTAAAGCCGATATGCCTCCTTTTGGGCTTATCCGGAATCATTTCAGTATCATACCAGATCGCATGTTGGTAGGTACAGGGTTGAAGAAACAGAGATCGTCCCATCAATGACATACTTTCTAGACAGAAAACTGACATTAGTCTAGGCTTTAGTCTTTTTAGTAAATAATAGTATGGGATGTAGCAGGTGTCATAAATAATAATGATAGAAAATTGTCAGTACAACTGTGAGGATTTCATAAATATACAACTCATATATAAGACACCTGTAATTGCTTCGTAAACAACAGCTAAAGTTCTACATTTAAATTGAGATAGATTGATAGATTTACCTTAGAGTTTTCTAATTTATTTTATTCAGACAGAATTACTCATAGACAAACTATGTCTCATCATTACACAACATGCGAGGATTTTTCAATAGTTTAAGGAACACTTAAAATAGAGGCAGATATATTCATTTATAAATATTACAGAAAACAAATTAGACTAAACTAGCCGAAACTATTCAACGAAGCAATAGCTGAATCATGGTAATACTAACCTGCAATAATTTCGTGTTTGGAGTGATCTTTACACTGACACGATGCCCATTTAGGCACAGAACTTCAACTTTTGACATGTTACTTATTGCAGCAACTTCTTTCGTTAGGCACTTTTAAACTAGTAAATTAGGTAAATTAACCGAGTTTCTCAGTGATGAATTAAACTGTTTGTTTATTTTTTGTAAACAGCTGATATCAAAGAACTTGAAATCAGTCTTGTCAACATAAATAACTACAACAACAATACGAGTAGCGTGCTACTGTTGTCCATGACAACATTGAGCACTGTGAAACTAAAACAAAGCTGATGATCAGAGTGAGGGGTCCAAAAACGGTGCGAACCAAAATCCGAGTAGTAGTCCAAGGAAGGGTACTAGCGGAATGGAGATTTACGTGCTGATCTCAGTTCGTGGATGTTTCGTGGACAGGAAAAGTCGAAGAGAAAAGCTTTCAACCGCCTATGAAACTGTTCGTAAAGTAGGAAAGGCTGATCAGGAATACAGTAGATTAGGGGGTGGGCATGGTGGAAGGGAGAGAATTCCAGATCTGTGGGGCAGCATGCAGGAATGGACGCCTAGACAGCTTTCTACATATGCATATATATATATTTAGAATGTCTAAATAGCGTAGGGGTAACGTCATGAAGTTTTAAATGACAAATCCTGAGGTGATTTGAATCCTCGTGGGTTCGAATCCCGGCCGCGCTGATCTGAGAATAAAATCTCGGACATTCACTGGACTGGTTATACGGAAAATGGTCCAAATTGCCTAACGGAGTAAACATGTGGTTTTAAAAGTGATAGATATCAACATACTAGTTGATTATTCACTATAATGCGTGTTTAAATTCTACGTGAAGGAATCCTCGAGGATTCCTTCACGTCGTCGGTCTCTCTAGAGTAACTAACTTAGAGGACCTGCCGACCTGGTAGATGACTGCCTGGAGATAGGGTTCCCCACTTGTAGTCAGTGTGACGCCAGTGCAACGACTTATAATTATTCTTTACGATTTCTTTAATTATTTTTAATCTTCGATTAGATACTTCGCAAATATCGTTTGTAAACAGTTATGTTCTGTTGAGTTTACTTTGTTCCCATAATTGAAAGAATAAGAGAATTTTCCTGTACGATTATACTCCAAATTAGATTTATATACAGTATCATATATACGTCACTCTGATATCCGATTATATTCCAATTTCTGTTGCAATTAGGACCAAAGATATAAAATAAAAAATGCAATTCTTTATTCTATGGGGACACCTTAGGCCCTACAGCAACTACAAGTACTAAAATTGAAATAAGCCTTCCCTTTTCTCTTTCTATATGTAGCGATTACTCCAGTTTCTTCTATACAAAATTTGTAGGTGTCGTCCTCGACTAACATCTTACACAGTGGCGGATCCAGAGGGGGCCCTTAGCTCCACCGATAAAAAAAATTTAAACTATATTTTCATTGTTTCTATGGTAATTTCGATGTGAAAATAGACCCTATGTTAGTAATGGAGGTGGTTGGGGGGGGGGGCGGGGGAGGGTAAGACAGGGTATATTTTCATTGTTTCTATGGCAATTTCGATATTAAAATATGTTAGTAATGGCAGTGGTTAGGGAGGGGCCCGGGGGGGTGGGGTACGACAGGGAACTCAATTCCAATAGCTCGATTTTTTCTAGGATATACTAGGAGCACTGTATAATGGAAGGAGGTTCAAAACAAGGTTGACCGTTTCACTAGCTCTCAATTTTCACTTGAACCAATGCATAACCACTGCATTAGAGGAAAAAGGGTGTAAGTAAAAAATATGAACTCTGTCCCGTAGCAGAAGTGCAAACAGCCTTGGCTGGAAGGATCTTAAGCCTTACCACCGCCAAAATTAGGTCACTTTTGCAATTCGTCGAAATCCGCAGAGTTTCTTCAGAGGTGAAAAAATTAACCTACTTTTCCAAACAAATATAGGATTTTAGGTTTTCCCCTGACGGGTATGAGCGAGGGGGGCCGGTAAGGTACGGGGATACACTCACTCTATGAGACGAACGCAGTAGTGAACAAATTTTGAGCTCCCCCCCACCACAGAAATTTGTCTGGTTGCGTCACATGTCCCGAAGAAAGCAAAAAAATGTATACTCTCAAAAAAGAATTCGGGCCCCCCCCTTAAAAAATTCCTGGATCCGCCCCTGATCTTACATTCTACGAACACATCACAAAACGTCATGGCTAGGCTTGTTTCTGCCCCATTCAACATCTTCGTCGTGTACGACCATAGACACGTGTTTCTTTTGAGTACGCCTCTACAATGTCTTAATGGCGTAGGGGTAACGTCATGAAGTTTTAAATTTCAGATCCTGATGTGAATTGAACCCTCGCGAGTTCGAAGCCCAACCACGCTGATCTGAGAGTAAAATCTCCGACGTTCACTGTGCTGATTATACGGAAAATGGACTAAGTTGCCTAACGCTTTAAACATGTGACAAATGATCAATAATTAACTTTAATTAAAGGGAAAGTTTTTATTGTGACTTTTCAACTTTAGTATATAAAAATAACGTTAAAAACTAAAAGTTTATATTTTAATAGTATTAAAACATCATCATTATTAACAGTTATTTAGCTTATTCCGGTATAATGACAATATATCTTATAATAAAAGTATTCACAATGGTTTACTGATTTGTATCATCATTGTAACTCTTGGCAATGTTGGCAATGACGCCGCTGTGAAGGTTCAGAGATCCTGCCGCCTTCGGTCTACCACATGCGCAGTGCTCTAAATTAGACATCTTCACACAAGCCGGGGATAACTTACAAGTTCTACATCCGGAAGCATCAGGATTAACGCCATTACTATCCAGTCTTCCTATAGTTAAGTTATCTCTAAATTGCGTTAGATTATTGCAACGGCTGAGTCTATCCAAGTCGCACAAGATAACGGACGCATCTCCGGACTTCCTCGTACAGTTTGCTTCAGACAGTCCATCACTGGTGACGGTTGAACCGTATCCGTACAAGTCCGGGTCATGTGAAAGAGACTGAAGCTTGAGATTCCTGTTTGAGGGGGTGTCACACAACTCGAGGGTGGAGATCTCTAGACCGGTAGCGGCTGTGAGCGTTTCATCGGTGCTGGTACAGGCATACGTGTACTCGTATAGGGGGCCTAGCCCCCCGTCCACCCCTCCTGGCCCCAATCGGTCCCTGACGAACAGGGGCGGACAGCGGCAGGACTTGTTCTTGTAGACGTCACAGAGAGTCGAACCCTGTAACCTACCGCGCCGCCTCTCACTGCGCTCACGACTAAACACAACATTGACATTTATTACAAAATAGCAATAATTGTGAGAGAGAAATAATAACAATTGTGAGAGAGAATAGTAACATTTGTGAAAGACATGTTTTATTTGTTCATAGCCTATCACACAGCACAGCAGTCAACATATTTCGAATAACATAAAGGTACTTAAGTAAAACGCAAAAGACAGGCACTCTAATACATGCAAAACGTACGTTGTACGTTGTTGTACATTGTACGTTGTTGTACATTGTACGTTGTTGCACAGTGTACTTTGTTGTACGTTGTACGTTGTTGTACATTGTACGTTGCTGTACTTTGTACGTTGTTGTACGTTGTACCTTCTTGTACGCTTGAGAAATAATACTAAATAACACACCAGTCACAGTCATGACTGAGCAGCAACTGCTGAAGGGTATTGAAAACTATCTCAGAAGCCATTTATTTCTAATTTGTAAGACTACATTAAGATTGAATTACATAATGTAAAAGTTATTTGTTGCTAAGTTATTAGTTAATGATTAATAAATGATTGACTAACATAAAATAGCACTAATTGGTTACTAAGTGATTACTTATTGATTAATAATATTCTTCTACTTAAATCGAAGACAAGTTATACATGTAGTCTAAAATCAATCAAAAGTGAAATTGTGAAGAGTGAATAGGAAGCATGTATCGCCAATGAAATTGCAATATTGTTAAATGAAACGTGCACAATACTGAAGACATTCTATGCCACAAGCTTCATTAATTAGTTGTTTTGATTAAGGACGTATCACTTTTGCATTTGTTCCCATGAATTTTAAAGAAACCTTGGTGAAACTGCTGTCATAATGATGATAGCATTAATGAAATATTAAAAATATTAAATGCCGTTCAACCTTTTCTTGACAATGAAAATAAGAAACATCATAACGGCTCCGACCAATATTCCTAGGACAATTCCTACTGACACTGCCAGTAAAACTCCTGAAAATACAATCAATCAATCAATTAAATTTTCAGTCAATCCACCAATACCTGTAAAGCGGTCTCGAAGACCGGACACCGGCCATGACTCGCTATAGAAATTGTCGGATATTATTTATTATTTTATTTATAACATGTTATCTAAAATTCAGTCATTCAATATAGAAACTTTACGAGTAAACAACGAGTAATTTACAATATTACCGATATTTTCGGAAATATGATCTGTCTTAATGAATTTCTGTCTTAATAGGTAAATGACGCATTATGTGAGGTAAAGGAGATAAACTGTGGTAAAACATCAAATGGTTGATCAATGTAGAGCTCTTTAGAGAGCGCGATGTGTGCCTTAGAATCGACATTGGCAAAATCGTCAATCAATCAATCAATATTAGCGATATAACTTCTGGCTCAATACCAGAAGGTGATAAAAAATGCACAAATTAATGCAAATTTTGCATCTTTTTAAATTTGGAATAGTAAGTGCCACTTCTGGGCCTTTAGCTCCGTTCATGCGCTATAACTGCATGTTGCGTATGCCAATTGAGACATGCGTATCATAAATGAAATAAATAAATAAATAAAAGAGGCAAGGAATAGTATTATACCTATATATTTATAGTTGGGTATCCATTAGATTTATAAACATGTATACAGTATATCATTTACATGTATCTTAAGAGTTCAATATTGTAGTGCCTGTATTAATCAACATTTAAATTCTAATTAAAATATTGCTATGCTATTACAATCAAAATGAAGGAAAAACGAACCGTGCTTGATTTCATCATAACCTCGAGTCACCCCGGCTCTCTTGATGTTCTGGGGAGCTGAAGAAGTTAGAAAAATAAAGTATTAAGATAAACATCAGAGAAATAAATAACTTTAAATTTTTATATTGAACTGAAAGCAATTAAATCCAAAAGACAGTTATAGAAGCACTCCCAGTTTGCTTCAGTTTTGCAGATTAAATAAGCTGCTTCAAACATTTAATATTAAACTTCAGAAAAATAGGCTCCTGTAACCAGAGGTCATGAACGCCTATAGGCTTCTGTATCATGACGCCTATAGGCTCCTGTAACCAGAGGTCATGAACGCCTATAGGCTTCTGTAACGACGCCTATAGGCTCCTGTAACCAGAGGTCATGAACGCCTATAGGCTTCTGTAACGACGCCTATAGGCTCCTGTAACCAGAGGTCATGAACGCCTATAGGCTTCTGTAACGACGCCTATAGGTTCCTGTAACCAGAGGTCATGAACGCTTATAGGCTTCTGTAACGACGCCTATAGGCTCCTGTAACCAGAGGTCATGAACGCCTATAGGCTCTTGTAACGACGCCTATAGGCTCTTGTAACTCGAGGTCATGGACTCCTATAGGCTAACATAGGCATTGCTCACTCATATTGCAATCATTGTTGGAGGCTGGTGATTAGGATGTCAGAACGAGTCGCTGGTAAATTGTTTCCAAGCATTAACTGCTAGAATTTCAGTCCCACCGTGTGGACGAGGATGCTATATCCTCCGTACGTACATCACGTGCATATATATATATATATATATATATATATATATATATATATATATATATATATATATATATCAGTGTACATAATGAAAACTGCAGTTGTATGTAATATTTACAATAAGCACTTTCCAATTGTTCTAGTGAATATCGAAACGAATGATCCAACACAGGCTGAAACCAGTGGCGAAATCGATAAGATACTCAACCGTGGAGCAGTATGTGCGGGTTTCAAATCCTGGGCTCGCCCGTCACTGACATCGATTTCGAATGAAGAAACTGACGTTAACATTAGCTCTACCTTTTTTTAACACCAATATCTGCAACAAACATGGCGGTTAGAGATCTTGCAGCTGCATTAAAAGTTTCACCGCTATACGATCTCCTCCGGTGATAGAAGCTTTAATTATGGAAACAGCGATGCACTGACTTGAGACTCCGGGGCCAAATAACAATAAATCGGCAGCGGGCGTGTCTGCGCATCTTTGGTCGGGATAAATTATTATCATTCATCCGAGGATTGGACGCTGAGTCCGTCCTGTAAGGAACTTAATCCCAAATACAGCCTTTTATATCGTAACACGACACTTGCTGAAATCTTAATTGATCTCAAAGGAAGCCGCGGCAGTTCCTGACTGATTGCTTTTAAGGTGGTCACGTTATTGAGCTTTTTTGCGAAATATTAATAAAAAAAATGTATTTCATTTCTATGCAGTATAAAAATAGAACGTTTCTTATGCAACTCTTTTTGTATTATTGGATAGATTTCTGGATATTATTTGAGACATATTCAGGAAACCTACTGTATGATACAGATTCCATAGATTCTTAAAATAACATCTAAAGTTCAGAAGAAGTAAAATGTAATTAGATTTCTTGATATTTGAAGTTTTAACTTTGATTTAATCTTAATTTTAATTTAATCTAAATTATCCTTATGACCCATCATTTAATACTCAATCCTTGTGACTAATATTATTATTTAATAGTCAATAGCATATAAATCACCACTTTAGCAATGACTATTTAACGACCTGGTATTTGATTCAATACTATCAAGGGACGAAGCAAACAGTTTACTTAACTGAAATCCAAGATAACACTAAATTATAACTAATCCAATTCCCAAAAATACACTACTAAATAACATAACATAACGGCACACTGGGTCAGGAAGCACAGATACTTGTTTAAGGCATATTTCCTCCTTACTCTCCATGATTTTTGGTAATCGTTGCCTTTGATGGCGCTTAAATTGCAGCCGGCTCAGATTTAAGAATAACCTTCCAGCACCCTGGGATTTTTCCTTCAAAACTGTCAACACTTGGTCTTCCAAGGTGGTCACCCACAAAGTACTAACAAAGGCCGATATAGATTAACTTCGATTATTGACGCGCAAGCGCAACTTAACCAAGTGCGCTAAACCCCGCCGAAATGACTTCATAATGATTCAGTATGCGCTCTTCACGAAATAAATACGATAACGAACTAAAGGAAAACTATTTTATCATACCTGGTTTTGTACAGTTTCCAATACCACCGAACCATTGCCCATCCTGACAGTGAAGTTCCCACTTATGAGCGGATGACTCACAACTAATGATGACGTCATGTCCATTACGTACAGCTTCGGCTCCATCTGGCGGCTCGAAATCAGCACACCCAGAAGCTGAAATTATAATATACATGTATTACAACATTTAGAGTGCTGCTGTCGTCAATTACATCATCAAGCATTATTTAAACATGACTATATTATACATCTTCTTCTTCTTCTATACTCTGGGTAACGTCACTTTGTGGACACCAGAGCAGCCTCCTTTATCTCCACCGATACCGGTCCTGGGCAAGATTATAGACATCACTTTGTGATAGGTACTATATTATACTACTTGTATACTTTTGGAAGGGTATATTATAATATTAACTGAATTATTTATAATCAAAATGTAATGAAATAAATAGAAGCATCCGTTTCTTTAATTCCCTTTATCTTTAGACTGATTTTCTGGGTTTTGAAATTTGCACCGTATTTCACCTTCTTTTTATTCACTGGCTTGGATTTGACTCAATGGTGCTCGATGTTTTTATGAATGACAGTAGCACTCTAAATCTTTTGATATTATATTCTATATTATAATTAACTATCGATTATTGATTGCTTAAAAATGTATTAGTACACATAATTAATAATTTAATATAATTGGGAACATAGATAATTTAATAATAATTTAACATAATTAAACATAATATTTTTAATATAATTGTGTACATGCAGAGGACAGACTTGCATCCTATATATTCTTTTTATAACTCAAATACTAACATTTATAAAGTTATATTTAATGAAAAAAGTTATATTTAAAATAAAGTTATATTTAATGAACCAAGACACTACCAAATAACGCAAAGAAACCAATAGGTATTAGAAAATTATTATTTCAATCTTTCTGGTTTTCTCGAGAACGAAATTGATGCTTCTTAACCTTGACACCAATTTATGTATTTTATTAAATTATTTCGCTCAGAGTAGCAATTCATTTGATTAGAATTGGACTAAGCATGTGGTTTGATCTCAAGTTTTCGACAGCGCATCCGTTGTTTCAGAGTTCAAAATCAGTACTCTCCCGTTCCTAACAGACTATTGAGCAGCAAACTGACGTTAAACTTGACTTTGGCTTTACAATTGAATGGAATTAAATTGTAAGTGGAGTCTAGCTGCTAGACCTTAGGGCGTTTTCTGCCATCATGCTAATTCCTACCAGCATAAAGCGATTGACCAGCAGCCATGCTAAAGCTTTGCTTTGTTCAGTGCATGGAATTAATCCTGAGTCTGTATGGAGACTTAATCATATTTCTTCAGCCGTGAAGCCATGAATGAGTGATGAGCACACTCGTGATATACAAGCCTGGCATGACAACAACCACTTAAACTTTAAACATGTCTTCAAGCAGCTGAAATCCCTGCAACATCAGCTCGTGACTGCGTTTAGCCATTCTTTGCAGCAAAGTTAGAGATTTTATCCTACTAGTTCTATTAGCTATTGCAGATGTTTTGGTAAAAATCAGCTAATTGCATAGAGTTGAGTTGAAGGATCTAGAGTTCAGGTGACTAAATGAAGTACTACGACAGAAGGGAGGTGGAGAGTTATTATCTGAAGAGTTGTCAGGAGTCAGGAGTTTAGTAGGAGTCAGCAGACAGACATGAGTCAAGATTTAATGTCAGGATCCAGTTAGAATTCGGAGTCTAGTAAGGTGTCAGCTTGGAGTCAGTAGTCAGGAGCTAGTCAGGTATCAGGAGCTAGTAAGGAGTCAGCTTGGAGTCAGTAGTCAAGAGCTAGTCAGGTATCAGGAGCTAGTAAGGTGTCAGTCAGGAGCTCATTAGGTGTCAGACGCTAGTCATATGTCAGAAACTACTTATGAGTCAGGTGTCACGAGCTAATCAGGTGTCACGAGCTAATCAGGTGTCAGAAGCTAGTCAGGTGTTAGGAAATAGTCAGGTGTCAGAAGCAAGCCAGGAAAATCTAGAAGAAGATAAGAGAAAATATCAATAATACCGACACAAAAGATTATTGTAATAGCGATAAATACAGAAAATGTTTGAAATACATTACAAAATGCATGTGCATTTCAATAAGTAAAATTTAAAATATGATCTGTGTGAATATTGGAAAACGTATTTTACAATGTATAACATTGTACTTAATCATGTAAATATGTACAGCTTTTCATAATGTTATCAGCTTTCATTGAGCCTTTCAACTATAGATGTAGAATTTTTGAGGCAAATAGATGTATTTGTCAAATTAGCTATTAATAACCGAGCTCCATGTAATGAGCATGTCTCAAAGTCCTGCTAGCTCAATAAGCTGGTAACACGCCTAGTTGAACATGCTAAACATTGATCCAGAGCTAATTAGTGCTTTGAATATTTCATCGAGTGTATAATAATAGCGCTGTTGAACAGGACCACCAAACACTGGACGTGCTTTATTAGATTTGCTGCTCTTTCTTCTTTCATCATTTCTGACGGAAATCCTGTAATTTTCTGCATCGAACTAACCAGGGATGTTATATTCACTACCCTAATTAACTGGCTACTATAGAATAGATCAATTGCAACACTAACTCGTCGTCAGGGGCGCCTAATTAAAAACTGATGTAGGTAACGAGAAACTACCTCAGAAGTCATATTGTCCTAAGTAAAAGACTACATTAAGATTTGGAAAAATTGCCATCTGATAGGAGCAACTTGTGGTCAACAAAGTGCTGTCACTAAATCCTCTTACTGATTGCTCTTACTGATTGCTCTTACTGATTGCTCTCACTGATTGTTCTTACAGATTGTTCTTACTGATTTCTCTTACTGATAAAAAAGATCTTGGGTATAAGGAAGCACTTTGTACTTTCCACATGACATTACACGAGAGAGAGAGAGAGAGAGAGAGAGAGAGAGAAATAGATAGAGAGGGAGAAGTGAGATACTGCCAAATTACAGGTTCATGGTTTTCAAAGCCGTCGTTCAGTAAGGTCTTATTTCCTACTACGGGTCAAAAGTTAATTTCACTTTAATCTTTAATTTTTTACCCCAAAAACATATTATTTTATTTTATTTCTTCAAGATATCAGAATGCTTTAAGTGATGGTTATATCCATATATTAGAGCTATTACTTGACAACATGGCCAGGAGTCCATTATTTCAAACTATGTAGAAGTAAACTATACATGTATATATATATACATGTGTGTATATATGTATATATATATATATATATATATATATATATATATATATATATATATATATATATATATATGTGTGTGTGTGTGTGTGTGTGTGTATATATATATTTACATATCTCAGGAAACAAACGTTAAACTATCAATTAATCATTTACAACCCAATCAGTATTCTACATGAAGTTACAATGCTAATATCCAACCACTTGACCAATGACAGATTTAATTGGGCTTCAAACATGGCTTCATACCCTTCTTACGTTTACTCCGATTATTGCAAAGTCAAAGTTAAGATCAAGAACAAGAGTCGATCAGACCTGGAGAAAACAATGGAATCCGCTACTACCACATTAGACAGGAAGTCGATTAAATCGTTGGATTATTGCGTTTTAATAAAGTTATTCTACGCAAGTTAGTACGACAAATAACATTAAGATTTGTTAAGCAAGTTTTTATCCATTTCTCTTAACTTTACATGTCAGTCTGATCACACATTCCAGGGTGGAAAGGTTTTGCGCTTTTGGATGGATTGTAGAGAGATAAGAGGAACAGCGAAAACCAGCTTCTAATCCCAAACAATCCCTGTTGAACTTCCCCTGGAATAGTGAGTAGGTAACTAAGCATTATTCTCTTTCTAAAACAGGCTTTCTGGTCACACAATACAAAATCATATCGGAATATATCCATGGAGCCCGTTTCTATATTTCTACTTTAGCAGTTTTATACATTTGGAACATTTTAAAATTATATATTTAAAATTTTACTTATCTATATGAACAGTTTTACGATCAACAAGGATTTGAGAGCATTAAACATGTCATGGGAAGACGCTGTGAAGATTGCTGATGATAGAAACGAATGGAGGAATGTTGCCGCCCTATGTTCTGTACAGAACTCAAGGAACTGATGATGACGATGATGATGATGATGATGATCATGATGATATGAACATTTTAGATTTTAATGCTTAAATTTCATACTTGAAGTAAATAGTTCAGTGGAGTTTTATCAACTACTAAACAAAATTAACAATCTTTGCCGATTCATCAGTCTCGTTTGATGCAATCACCCAATCAATCAGTCCATTAGTAAGTCAAACAGTCAGAAAAATAAGGAATCGATCACCCAATCAATAGTCAATCTTCAACTGGTGGAATAATCAAATCAATCAATCGAGTCATCAATTAATTAATCAATTAATTAATATTTTTAAGCGCCTTTCTATTCGTTACTACAGTGTGCCGATGACAGTAAATAAACAAAGTTCATATCACTATGTAAATGTGACACCATATAAATTCTTCAATGGATGTTTATCTTCGTTTGTTATTTACTTCTTTAGTTAAACTGTTCCAAGAAAATTTACTTTATAAAAAAGATAATATAAAACTAATTCTAACATGATTTTCTATTGTCATCTCCAACTGACGAAACTGTCGCTTAACAGGCATTGCTTGATCGATAGATTAATTAATTGATTGATTGACTGATTGATTGATTACACGTCCACATGTTTCCCTTGCTTTGGTTGCATGTCTTCAATCATTTGGATGGATTATCCTGTAACGAAGGAACGTTGGACTCAATGCCATTACGAGGATGACCTAGGGCTGGGTGGCCTAACCCCTCTAACACTTCCCCTCTATATTTATCCTCTTTTACGTCTTTCAAGAACACCCGTAGAAACATGCTCCGGTCTTCAATTCCATTGGCTGGAGCCAGTGGCAACGTCGGTAGCATACTCGGCAGCAGATCAGTATGTGCGGGGTTCAAATCCTTGACTCGCCCGTCACTGACATCGCTTTTGAGTGAGAAAACTGAAGTTAACCTTAGCTTTTAACTTTTCAGGTTTTTTCTGCTCCCTATTTCAAAAAGTCCTACCGCCCACAAGCAACCAAGGGATTTGCTGGGAGGTAGATGAGGAGGGGGGTGAAGGAGTAATGGGTACGGGGGGTACGGGGGGGAGGGGGATGTGGTCAGAGCCGGGCACAAAGCAGAACGTTGATATCAATTGGAGGTTTGGTATCGGCAGCTCGTGATCAATTGAATATCTTCTTACAGTGGCGCTCAACTGAGTTACGTCATACCCAGAAATTGACCAAAACTTAGAGTACTTAAAAACTTAAAATGTCAAAAACAAATAAAATAAGAATAAAAATAATTAAAAAGCAATTTTATAAAGTATGGTTCACCGTATGGTGTCTGTACCACCACGAAAAAAGATAAACTTTAAGCTGCATATTAAGAGGTAACAGAGCAAAAACCGAGGAAAATAAAGGAAACCAACTTAAAAAGCCACTTTTTTCCCACGCTAAAAAACAAACTTTAAACTGCAGTAACAGTGCAAAAACCAAGGAAGACAAAGAAAATCACTTCAAAAAGCCATTTTCCCAAGCTATCCGCTATATTAAGTTGCGGATAAAGCTTAATCATATGGAAGAACGCTAGAGATAGAGAACATGTAGAGTGACTGCCAAATATGAAGAAAACTACAACAAACATTGTAGAAAATTACTTAATATACTTTAAAGCGAACTGGAAATTAAATATCCGAGTAGATTCTTATTTGACTCACGTACATGTTTTCTATATTTCATTTACTAATTCATTTGTGTCATATGGAGTAAAGCTTTATTACTACTATTAATAGAAAGACTAATTTTTTCGCCTTCAAATAGAGGTTTCATTTTCTGCAGACTCGTTGATGTTGAAATAGACTCTCTTCAGGTGTAAAAGTAGAAATTCTCTACTCTATCCGGTGGGATAATCAATCCAATTTGAAAAAAACTGCCATGCTCGAAATATCAAATTTCACTTACATATTAATTGTACCACCTGCGTAATTTAATTAGATGTGAAACGAATTCTTGTAGAAAAATCATATATAGGCCTATTACATGTAAATCTGTAACTACAGAAACTGCGAAATTTGATTATATCAGTTCTATAGCTGGAGTAGTCACCTGCAGAAAGTTGAGGAGGAGCTTAACTGATAAGTTGAACATTGTCTGTCACAAATGCTCTGATTCCTGTTTGACAAATAGGCAATCGATTTTATTAGATTTGTGGTTTGATCGATTGAGTCACGATTCACCTGATGATATTTCAGTTCCTGAATTGTGACTACCTCCCCAATCCATAGATTCATCTCAGCAAATACCACGAAATACGTTTTCGTTTCATACTGTACGCTTGTATAAAGTATAGAGAAATATATTTAAATTATTATTATTAATTTTTCTTAATATACGTAAATGAATATTATTACTACCGACCGTAGAAAACTGGGAATCAAGAGAAGAGGAAGATGATGATGACTTGAATAATTAACAAAGTAATAATAGCACTAATAAAAAAGTAATAATAGTATTAATTAGTATAATAATAATAGTGTTAATAATAATAGTATTAATTAATAAAGTAATAATAGTATTAATAATATAGTAATAATAGTATTAATTAATGTAATAAATTGAATAATTCAGAAAACGAAACAATAATTTCGTGGATTATAAACAAACACCTGCTGATTCCTGATTCGCTTTTGTCTTTTATTCGAATGTCGAAATCTACTGAAATCTCTCTCTCTTTCTCTTTCTCTCTCTTAGTGCACTGCCTAATGACAGGTCCACGGTATATAACGTCTCCACTCTTCTCTGTCTTCCGTTTTCCTCTTCATGTTTAAATATGACTATAGTGAATCTTTAAATCAAATATCATTCTCCTAATCTCGGTCTGCCTCTTCCTCTATTTCCTTCCATTCTGCCTTCAATGACCTCTTTGAGGATAGTTTTCTCATCTACTGAACATTTAAAAATATTGCACTAGTGATTGGAAAGGTTGCTTAGACGACTCAAAAAGGATTTTGGTGCAATGAAACTAATCTCAATTAATCCATCTCTGAGCCTCATCAGCTTTATTGCTCTAAACTCCGCTCAATTCCGTACAACATTATCTAAAAGATAACCTCTTAGATATTACTTTAATAAATCAAGCTTCTGGTTTTGTTTTTAAAAATTTGGCTTGCGATTTTTACATTCAATAAATGAAAGTCATTTAAACAATTATAAAGAAATATGCTGAAAGATAATCCTTCCTTATTCTCCCTATCTCCATATATATATATATATATATATATATATATATATATATATATATATATATATATATATATATATATATATATATATATGTATGTATATCACACACACACACACACACACACACACACACACACACACACTGCTGAGTAAAACATTACTAGTTGCTTTTTTTTAATACAAAATGTTAATTCCCAGTCCGGGATTTAAAAGTCTATACAAATTCATCGCAATACGATGTTTTGTTCGTTGTAGGCTATTAAGGTGGATTAGTTGCAAGTATTTTACGATCTTGTCTCAAATTTAAAATGCTGCCTATTGCAAAGTTACAAATAACGAGCTAAAGTGCATAATTAAAATTAAAATTAAAATTAGGATTTTTATAATATTAAATCATCATCATCTTCCGTTAAATCCCAGTTAAACCAGGGTCGGGAAGCGAATAGGCTTATATCCATCCGTTTAAGTTTTTGTATCAATTTCTGGATCCTAGGCGCTTATCAACCGAACGCCCTTTCTGACGTTGGTTTGGATCAAGTTTTTATATATTTTATATAATAAATAAATGTAATAAATAAATAAATAACAAATATGCAGTACTAAATCTTCAGGAGAAGTAACTCAGTCACAGTATTGATCATTGCTTAGTGAAATCCGTAATAAAATTTTCTGTTGAAAATGAGAAAGTCTAGAGGTAAGAGGTGATTAATTTACGTTCAGACGTTCGTCACTGCACGGATGAATTAGCCTCTTTAGTGCACGAGTACGATCGCTTTACGGTGCGTCAGGTTCAAGAATGTACGCTATTATACGCTATTGTACGCTATTATATATGCGTCACTGTACTTTATTTTATTCTTTCACTATTATATATTGTACGCTATTGTACGCTATTATTATATACGTCACTGTACTTTATTTTGCGTTGCTATATGATACTGCATGCCACTGTACGCTATTGTACGCCAA